>JAZDUH010000007.1:2147500-2620000 GCA_036419115.1 Scarus forsteni | reverse complement strand
TTGTTTGGTTTGACTAGAGACGCATGTGTGAAGTGACACGTGCCACTGCCATGTACGGGTCCTCCAGCTGGCCAATATCAAAATGTTTGTGTGCTATGATTAATCTTGTGATTAATTTTTATAACGCATTAATTAGTGGTGTAATTAATTAATCTAATTAATGCACTAAAGTGACAGCCCTAATTATTATATAACATATATAACAACAAGATTATCATATATTTAATTTTAACTTTGTAAGCAGCAGAAAAATGGAACTCAGTTCCTACACAAGTTAGGGACTCCGCAACCTTCAGTGTCTTTAAAAGCAAACTGAAATCACAGCTAAAGCAAAAACAGTCATGTGACCACTGACGGAATCTTCTGAATATAGACAAGAACAATGAAATGTTTAGTGTGTTGTTAAAGGAGACATATCATGCTTGTTTCTCCTTTTCACTATGCCAGACTAGGATGCCTGTAAAGCATTTCTGCCCTCAGTACAAGTCATTTAGTTCCTTCATTGCCCCACAATAGCATTCTCAAAATCCTCATTTTAGGCCATTATCAAGCTCTTGTTGAAACACTCGGATCTCAGGATGACCTACAGTTACCTTGCAACATCACAGCCCTTTGTGCTCTGATTGGTCAGTTCTATCAGGGGTAGAGCCAGCCCGTCCTTCTTCTTCTACTGTATTTTCCTCCAGGCTCAAAGCAGCGGCCGCGTATTGAGTCCCCCTACAGGCCAGAGCTGGTAATGAGTGAGTGTGAGCTTGGGATCTATATACCGCTGCTGGACAAATGTGTTCCTCGGTGACGGTTTTGTGGCTAACGGACATCACAGAGGAGGAAGTGTTTTATCAGATTACTTCAATAAAAGAAATGTACCTCGTGTCGTCACGACGATTTAAATCTCGCGGACATCTCGCAATGACCTATTTTCAGAGGCATCAAATCTCGTTCTAGGGTATCAGAAAAAATACAATATCTCATTTTTTGAAAATTAAGGGGGTGTAAGGTCTTGTTTTCAAATGTATTATATCATATATAAGTATTTAATCATGCACCAGCATGATATGTCTCCTTTAACCATGGACTATTGTTGAATACTGTTGTTTTAAATGCTAGTTTATCTGCATTATAATTTTTTTCGATTTTAGTATTGTTTTTATTATTGTATAGCATATTTTTATTATTGTATTGTATATTCTTCTGTTTTCTTTTCCCAGGGACCACAGATGAAAATTAACTTAAAAGCTAACTCTGGCTTGACAGCCCTTTGTCTTGCATAAACTATTGAATTAAATTAATTAAATTTAACATTTTTCTATTTCTATATATTGTATTTCTATATCTTAATATCTGCTATATAGGGCGGCACGATGGCGCAGCTGGTGGAGCGCGTGATTCACAACAAGGAGGTTCCTGGTTCGATTCCTGGGTCGGGAGGGCCTTTCTGTGTGAAGTTTGCATGTTCTTCCCGTGCATGCGTGGGTTCTCTCCGGGCACTCCGGCTTCCTCCCACAAACCAAAAACATGCTCATTAGGTTAATTGGTGACTCTAAATGGCCCTTAGGTATGAGTGTGAGTGTGAATGGTTGTCTGTCTCTCTATGTGGCCCTGCGATTGACTGGCGACCGGTTCAGGGTGTACCCCGCCTCTCTCCCGCTGATAGCTGGGATAGGCTCCAGCCCCCGCAACCCCGAAAGGGATAGCCAGGTATAGAGATGAATATCTGCTATATAAAACTGCTGCTGGAATCTTAATTCCATTAAGGAGTCTTCTCATGGATTTTATGAAGTTCTATCTAATCTACTCTTAATATTTATCTTTTTGATATTTGCTTTACAGATGTTTGATTTTAGACACTGTGCTCCAGGCTTTAGATCTACTGGGTGACGTCCAAGTGCCTTCACCATCCACCAACAGTCAAACTCAGAGTCATTTGTACTATCGCTGAAAAGTTTGCTGCAGTGTTTTGGACAGGTGTGACCAGGTGAGGTAGTCAGAAGATGTTCATCAAGAAAGTGAACATGCATGACGAGATGCTGTCGGGTGGATGAATAATGAAAGCAGAAACAGTCAGCTCTGAAATAAAAGGTCAAATTCAGTCTACTGTCAAAATAGTGCTTATTATGTTCAAATTTTAAATATTGTTAGAATTAATGGTGTAAAGTAATTTGCCTTATTGATAGTCTAACTTTTTTATATATATTTTCTGTCATAAGGAAGTTGATATAGCGTGTCTTGAATATTCTGCGTGTTGCAACCTGCTTAGTTAATTTTTTACTTAATTTTTTTACACTCTCATCTACTTTCATGTCTGTGTTTGATACTCCTACTGCTGTACTGTGTATAAGAGCAACTGCAACAATTTCTGATTCTGATTCTGAAAAGTCACTCCAGCAGGACAGTTCTGCAGATTCTCTATTTGTTTAACGTCTAAGGCATTTAAAGTCCACATCAGTCAGCTGGTGTAACCTTAAAGTGGATAATGGAGGAACTCTGAGACCCTGAAACATCAGGTCTCTGCTCTTCATCCTCTCAGCCTCGTCTCTCCCACACACACACACACACACACACACACACACACACACACACACACACACACATCCTGACACCCATTGATTATGTGCTCCAGCTCTGCGGCTCTGCAGAGAAACAGATTTATGTGCACACATGCATACACATGTGCACGTGTGTGTGTTTGTGTGGCCTCTTAAGTCAAACTGGAGCTTTAAATCCTGTCATAAATCATTTTAAAGTTTCTCTTGAGTATCCCAGCAGGAGCTTGTCCTACTTTCCTCCTCTCTGTGGCTCATGTTTTTATATTTGGTTTCTTTATTTAACATCAAACACATCCTTATACATCATAATCCAATTCCAGGTAAGTCCAGAAGCTGTCAGGCGTGGTTTATTCGAGGAAGCTGCTGATTGTGATCAGAAAATGTCAAGATACAGGAGGAAGTGAAGAGCATCTGTGCGCGAGCGGATCTCCCCTTCAAAATAAAACATGTTGATTCATTTTAGCCATCCTTCTTTCTTCAATACTCCTAATTTCCTAATTTCCTCCCTGTATCTTGTAAAAATAAGTAACTTATTTGTACTTTTTTTTTTTTACAAGATACAGGGAGGAGTAAGGTGTGGCTTTCACCAGATGTTTAGTTTTTATTTGTGTTGTTACATATTTATTTTTTGGTCTATATGATTTTTTGTTAGTGGTATGTGTCTGTGTATGGATATGTATGTACATATGCATACATATATATTTATAAGGCATAGGCCTATATGGTTTTGATTACTTTGTATGAGATTTAGTAATTGAATTCATATCAAACAGGACCTGGAATAATTGACTTTTGAGACCTAATGGTAGAGCTGGGCAAAAAATCGATTAAATCAGTTAATTCGAATTATTTTCTGCAGAAGATTAAAAACATTAAAAATCAAGATTTTTTTTCATGCCTTAGTCCAATTGTAAGTAGTTGCAATTTTTGAAAAAAAAATACAATTTTCATGATGGTCGGCCATGTACGGTTTGCACAAGCACTTTTATAGACTTGTATTTGTTATTTAAGTAGATAAAATATTGATCAAAAAGTTTCATGCTAATACTGTAAAAATGCCTCAGCCGTTTAGTGTTTATGTGGACAAACCTGCCTACATTTATACTACATAATCAACCTTTAATGACCCAGACTTTGACTTTAAGAGGGAAACATTTAGACAACATAAAGGCAAAACTTGAATTGTTTCATTGTATGTCATTGGGAGTTTTGTTTCTTTTAGGGAGGGAAAAAATGATTAAAATCGTAAATCGAGTGTTGTGGAAAAAAATCTGGGATTTTATTTCTAGGCCATATCGCCTAGCCCTACCTAATGGAGAAGGGGTGGGATTAAATAAGTTTGCACTTCTTCCCACTCCTTTTGGGGCATGTGGGTGAAATCAATTGGTGTAATTTTCTACTGAGGGGACTTTGATTACTTTTTTATCGGTATTTTGCTACATTTGTATAAATATAATATATAACATTTATTTCTTGCATGTAAATAAACTAGTACTACTACTACTAATTTGCTTTTGGATCGAACAAGACTGGAATCTATCCCAGGTGACATTGGAGAAGAGGCAGGGTGTACTCTGGAGCCAATCACAGAGCTTACATGCAACGAAAACAAAAACAAAGCACAGATGTTCACACCTAAATACATTTTTAACAGAAGTGATAACCCAAAATTTTATGTGCAGTAAAATACAGGGAGCAGCACGGTGGAGCACCATGTAGGCCTTCCAGCAAGAAGGTTGTCCGTTTCTGTTTTAAATATTTGCTTTAATATCTTGATATAGTTTTAATCCTCCTACATTTAATCATTTTTGGTCCGTTTAGGAAGTTTTAAATATATTTTTAGTATTTTATTTATTTGTCTGATGTTTCTTGGTTTTATTGCTTTGCTTTTTCTCGTATCCATTTTTCTAAAATTTATCATTTATTTTACTTTAGCTCTGTGGTGTGCATTAGTCACCAAATCCTCTTCCTTTACAGATCAACGTTACAGTCTGATTGAATTAACCCTGATAAATGTAACAGAGAGTGTAACAGAAATTACTGAATGTCTGGTGGAAGCTCAACTAAAACAAAACAAATATCCCATAGTTCGGTTAATTAAGAAGGAATAACTATCAAAATATCAAGCTTTGGACACAGGACATGCCATGTAGAGACCATTTGTCTTTAAAAACTCAAAGAAAAAATTAAAATATCAAACTGAAACTTTAACGAAAGCTGATTGGTCAGTGCCTCTGTGGACCAAGATCAATCGCTCTAGTTTGGAGCTTGGCAAGATCGATCTACCTGATTGCAGACATTCAATTGCACTTTCCTGTAGGATTTTATCTTGTATATATTGTGTACCTATATCTTTATAACTAATTTGAACTTGGAACAATTTCATACTCAAATGTGTTTTTATCTAACTATCTGTTGTACTGAAAATGTAAAAGCTCTCGAGTTTCGTTGCACATTTTGTATGATGACACTGAAGAGGATTCTTATTCTGATTTCAGACATGAATCAGGAAGTGGGTGTGGCTTTATCTTTCCTGTGCTGTGCTCTAATGTTTACTGTAGGCTATGTGCACAGTCATGCTTGGACATGTTTCTTCCCCTCTCTGCTAAACAATCTTAAGGGGAACAATTTTGGATGTAATGTTTTAGCGCCCTTTTTAAGGTGGAATAAACACCAGAGGGAAAAGTGGGATTTTTCTGTAGTTGTGTTTAAACCACCAGAATTGGAAACATTATTTGCATATAAAGTTTTAAAAGGGAAATTTTCAGAATATTGGACTTTTAACTTAATTTTAATCAAAGTGAAAGCTATTCTAACAGTTTAAAGACCCACATGATTTCATATCTTCTAATTTCTTTTGAGCTGATATGTGATTTATTCATTCTAATTTTTGCCCACTGTAATATGTTTCGATTATTATTGAATGTATTTAACGTTCATCTTCATCTTGCCAGTTCACCATTAAACATCTGGAGCCGCTGGAGGTTATTTTAATTTGAAAGGCACTAACAGGAAGTCTTGCAGTCAATCGTGAGTGTTGTGTTCGTGCCTATGTGTGTGTATGTTAGAGCTGAGCAGCCTGTTAGTTTTGCTCTCTCCGCGTCTCCAGTCAGTCAAACAGCGGCTGCGTTGACTTCACTTCACAGCAGGAGGTAAGAACATACCAGCTCGTGCCATTTCAACGTGAATGAGCGCGTGTTACACCCTGATTGTGTCTTTTTGATGGCTTCACTCAGTCAGTGTTTGATGAAGTTTGCTCGTGCTGTGGCAGAGCCGGTGCGTAAAAGCCTGATTAGTGCTGATTTGGATCGGCGCGTAAAGTTTGGTGCGTATGTCGCTGCGGTGTTTTGGCTGTGACGCGGTGGAATGTGGGAGCCTTTTGGCATGTGAAGGCATCCGTCCTCCCCCTCTGCAGTGGTCTGATCAGCATCCTCGCTAACTGGCTGCAGTGCCACACAGCAGCCGCGTGTCAGAGCGCGCGGACAGGTGTGTGGGTGAAACTAGTCGATCCGCGGGGACGAACCGAGCATGGCCCCGGGGGCAGCTCCAGCTTACAGGGTTTTCTGGAGGGGAGGATGGTTATACCGGGTTTGGAACGGGTCAGACCTGAAACAGAGCTGTGTCACTGTACGCGCTGGTCTGGTATGGCTCAATATTTCCTTTTTCACTCCTCGATTGATCTCAGCTCAGCATGAAACCACTTCCTTCGTATCAGTCACAACAATCACGCAGCTTATAAACCACCGGCAACCAAACCCAGGGGCGGGGGAGGCTATTCAGAGGCCTCAAGCAAACAGCAGTATGAGACCCCGCTCTGTGTTGATGGGGGTGTAAAGCTATATCTCAAACTTGCCTGTTTTGAAGCTATTTAGAGGCTTCTTGATTTGCAAACGGGAAGATTTCAGTCATAATTTTACCAAGAGACCCGGAGCCCTGACAAACTGTTCAGAAATGTTTATACTTAAGGGTCAAATTGGTGAGGAGCTTCCCATTTTATGAACATTTTTTGTGTAATTATGACAATATCAGGAGTTTTCTGGTCTTTAAATGTTGTATAGAACCAGTATTCAACAAACAATTACTTTGGTTCAAGTTCTAACAGATTAAATCACACAAAATATTGTCAATACTTGGATTCAACCCTTTTTCCAAAAGTTGCCCATTAATATATGCAATTTACCATTCATGCATTCATTTGAATAAATAAGCATGTTTTTGGTCTGTGGGAGGAAACCGAACATGCTAACTTCATGCAGAAAGGCCCCTGTCCGACCCGGGAGTCGAACTAGGAACCTTCTTGTTGTGAGGCACACGCACTGCCTGCTGTGCCACCATCATGCAATTTTACCTGTGATGGAATTAACCAGTGATATTTTAACCCCAGGAAAAACCAAGAGAGACAACTGTCTTAATTTCACAAATACAATGGTATCTTCTAGGGTTGCACAATATTATTGAAACATTATTGGTGTTGGTAGATGTGAACATTTATTGCTGATATTCTGCCAAAACAAACTGGACCATAAATTGACAGTAATATTTGCAGAATGTACAACTGTTCTACTTTTCTTCTTTAAGTTCATCATCAAAACTGCAAACACATTCAAGCACCTCAGCAGATCTTTTCTTGTGATTAAAAGTCCAACTAAGTGAGCGAGCCGTTTCAGCATTAGAACAAGAAACATCTAAGCTCTGGCGCAGCCTGAAAAACACAATCCAAACACAGTAGAGCGCTGATATGATTAAAGTCTGCAGACACTTTCACAGTTTTCAGGCTGGTTGTTCTGCTACATCGTCAGATTAGTCTTGGGTTTCATTATGCAGCGTTGAATGAATCTATCTTTATTCTTTCCTGTTTCTAACTGTGTTATGTTCCTTTTTATCAACACTTCAGCTCAGTCAAGTATCATTTATCATGTTTACTACCTAAATATGATATTAGCAAGTAAAACAGCATTAACATACATAAGGTTGCCCCATAATCATTGAATTTTACCCTTTTATTATTTTAAATGGTCCATTCTTAAGGAATATAAAGTTGTATTTTGTTTATACTCAAATAGAGGGACAGCATAAATTAACAGGTCAGTTTAAGTAAAAATGAGACTGTACTCTTGACAAAAATATCTATCGTTGATAATGAGATCAGAAATACAGGCAAAAATTCATTAGAAAGCATCCCTTGTTTCTTTAGGATGCAAAATGTTTTCAGTAACTCTCCATTCTAAGATACTTTGCTTGACTTAGATATTTTTTAGAAATCAGAGACAACAACATTTCCAAATATCTAATGTTTAGAACGTCTGTTACACCTCTTTCATTACTAAAATCACTGGTCGAAATGTGACTGTTAATTTTAGTAAAAAATAAAATAACATGGCTCTTGAGAGAAGCAGAGCAACAGATGCTCCTACACTCAGGAGCAGGTCAGAGGCCATAATCAGAGCTGCAGAAAACATCAGGAGCCCTGAATAAAACCCGTTGCCAGAGTAACAGAATTTGTTCAACTGCCACAAAATCTCACAGTGAAACCTCTCTGCTCATCCAGTTTTGAAGCCTGAGTATGAGAGCAAGTCCTCCTCTCCTGAGCCGGGGGTGGTTGATCTCTGTCCCGCCGTATAGAGGGCCTCTTCAGGCCTGTTGTGATGAAACGCTGCTTCCTGCTCTCAGACCTGTGGGGTAACAACATGGCCGGTTTGGGGGAGTGGGAGGGTTTTGGTTACACTGCAGTTTTGTTTGAAAGAAGTCAGAAAAACGTGAGGCAGGAGAGAAGGAGAGAGAGGAATGTGATTTACAGGCACCATGTAAGATCTCTCTCTTGTGTTTGTGGAGGGGTGTGTCCAGATGTGCTTGTGTTCAGATGTGTGTTCGAAGGACCTGCTCTTCCAGTGTTAAGTAATTTTTCTGTCCGGTGTTACGTGGGGCAAAGTTGACTCACTTATGTTTTCTCATAGCAATGCACTGATGGGCTTGGCCCTGCTGTTGTACAGATGAGTGTTTGATTACGTATTCATGTAATGGCTCTCAGTCTGCAGAGAGGGTGTGCTTAATTGACTTTTTGGGTGTGTGTGTTTGTACTCACACTGATAGGAGAAGCAAAGTTTAAGGGTCAGCAGTGCTTGGTGGGGGAGGTCGAGGAGGAAATACCATGGTGCCACCGGAAAAAGACAAGTCTACACATTTAATTACAGTTATCAGATCAAATCCTGACTTTTCTTTTTTTATTACTTTATTTTCAGTTTTATCTAATAACATGGTTAACATATCAACATAACACACGGCAAGGCTAATTCAGACTTTTCTGTAATTATGTTTTTTATTTGATAAACTGTGAATCGTAGCTTCAGGGTCATGCAAAGGGCAATTAATGTAACTTATGATTTGGAAAAAAAACACTCAAGTCGAAGGAAAGTGATGTTTTTTGTCAGTTTGGGTTCAGTATTTCTCCCATGAGCAGATACTAATGGCCCTTTTCCATTAGCCCTACTCGACTTTCCCTGGCTCTACTCTACTCGCCTTGTGCTTGCTTTTCCATTAGCCCTCGCCTGCCCAACGAGGTGCAGTGTCGCTTAGCGGCTCTGCGGTGACGTCATTTTGAGAGCAAACAAAACAATCTGTGGCTTTTTGTCACAAACCAAGTAAAAAAGGAAAGCAGAAGAAGGCTGCAGGTGCTTAGAAAAAATAACCCTTGAGAAGCACAGGAGAGTTTTGGAAGCTATACAAAGGAATGAAGCCGAGGACGAGAGCAATCGAGCTGCAAAGAAAAAACATATGAGTGTAAGCTAACGGTAGCTACCGCCAGCATGCTAGGTCATCACGCTCATGACTCATCGATGACGACATTGTCTGACCAATCAGTAGCCGGCAGTCAGCGACGTCAACTTTCAGTATCGACTCTGCTTGCTTGGAACCAGAGCGGAGTAGGTACTAAAACTAGCTTGATTTAGGAGGTACCAGGCTAGTGGAAACACGCTGCAAACCGAGTAGGGCCAAGTAGAGTAGGGCCAAGGCGTGCTCGTGGAAAAGGGCCATAAGTGACAGTTTGATGCTGGATAATCAAATCTGACTTAATGGTGTCAACACAGCTCATCTTAACAGCATTAATTTTTTGTTGAAACGTTGAAAAGGGTATAGTGCATGAGTGGGAGACTAATGCTTTTCCATATGTGGTATGTGTTCAACTTGACTTGACTCTTCATAAGGACTGTATCAGCAGAGTCCTTATAATGTGTTTAAAACTGCTTTAGCATCTCACAACAACAAAAGAGAAAACAGAGGGGATAGAGCTGCCAGCGCCTTTGTAGCTTTTTGTCTCTGTAAGGAGAGACGTGTTGTTCCAAAAATGGTAACAAGCAGCAAAACAACAAACCGTGTGATGCAGAGGAAAGATTAGGAAGTCATACAGCTGTACGGAGCAGACAACAGGTGCTTTGTTCCCAGGTCAGATTACCTGAAAGGCCCCAAAAATGGCCCTCGATTGGTTCTTGCATATCTGTACTGATGGTCATTATAAGCCTAAAAGTTGTGTCAGATTTTTAGGTTTTATGAGTTTTGATTAGCTAATTGAGTCATAACAGGGTACAAGTGCTGGTTAGCATCTTTACCAGCTCTGTTGTTTTGGTTTCTAACATAATCCTGTCTTCACTTTTTACCTCCACCAGGGAGATTGTGTTTTTGGCTCTTTATGTTAATCTGTTTGTGTGTTTATTAGCAAGATTACGCAAAAACTAATGGAAGGATTTTGCTGAAAATTTGCAGATGTTTTTTATGGCCCAACTTTAAAATGATTAGACCTTGGGGGTGCTGGTTTGGCAGAGTGGTTAGCAACCAGGCACGTCCCATGTACATGCTTCTGCCAGTCTGGGTTCAAATCCAGCCCGTGGCTAGTTTGCAGAGTGTCTTCCCCTACCCTCCCATCCCCTTTCACAAGTTTTTGCACTGTCTCTCTCCTATCAATAAAGGCACAAAATGCCCAGAAAATACATTTAAAAAAAATGATTAGATCTTGGTGTTGATCCAGATAACCACCATTAGCCAACAATCTTTTAGCTCTCCAACTAATAATGGTATCAACATGATTCTGAGTGCTAGATGTGGGTTTTCAGGGTCATGAATCATATCATTATGGTAACTTTATCATGGAACTATTGCTTATAGATGTAACTGCAGCATGTGAGCTACCTTGAGTGTTTGCTAGTTTTTTTCTGACTCCTGACCCCTCTTGTCTCTTTTTGCTTAGAGTAAAATACTTTCATTTCGTCATCAATAAAACGTCTTATTCTAATTTCCTTGGCCCAACAACAACATTAATTTTACAGACTCATGCCACTTTAGAGGGGGCTTTTGTATTCAAACATCAATAATTGATGCTGCTTTTCCTTTTCAGGGTCACAGGGCCACAAAGAGAGACAGACAGCCCTTCACACACTCACTCGCCCCTCAGGGCAACTAGAGCCTCCAGTTAACTTATTGAGTATGTTATATTGGTCTGTGGGAGGAAGCTGGAGTGCATGGAGAGAATGCTTGCGTGCACAGGGATAACATATACCGCTTTCACACTAAATTAGCGGGTCAGCTGCACGGCTGTTTTTTTTCCTCTGGTGCATCAAGCTGATGTCATCACGTTGATGACATCACCAGCACAACGAAACACGACCATATAAACAATGAAAAGGACCATGGAAGACATTGGCGCGGTTTTCTGTACTTTGTACTGTTGTCCCTCTTTTAAAATGTACAAACTCAGTGCTAGTACAATGGCGAGCGGAAGAGTCACGTAAGTTACAGACGGATAGGACGGGTGCAATGTTATGTCAACGTCATACTTAAATTAGCGGGTTGAAACCAATCTGAGGATAGCTGATAAAAACCCAAATTGCTGACAGGGTCAGTCGACCCGGATCAAAATGCTGATTAAACCCTTTCAAACTGCCAACAGGAGCCGATTGTTACCAGGTTTTCACAGTTTTTTGGCCAGTCTGAAAAGGGTAATAGAAAGGCCCTGACAGAGACGTGGTTTGAACCAGCAGCGATCTGCTCAGCCTGTTTTCAAACAGACAACAATAAGGAATAAATCCATCTTTTAAGTTTTAATGAAGGTCGATGCTGCTTTGATTTAAGACAGACCATTCTTCTGTGGGCCCCAGAAGGCTTTCCCCTGTATCCCCCCTTTATGGGCAGCTTTGCCTGTTGTGTCAACACCTTTGGCCCTTTTCCATGAGCCCTACTCTACTCTACTCGACTTTACCCGGCTCTACTCTACTCGCCTTGTGCTGCTTTTCCATTAGCCCCTGTCGCCAAAAAGCTGCAACAATCTGTGGCTTTTTGTCTCAAACCGAGTAAAAAAGGAAAGCAGGAGAAGGCTGCAAGAAGGTGCAAGAAGGTGGCAAGAAGAAATACCCCTTGAGAAGCACAGGAGAGTTTTGGAAGCTATTCAACAGAATGAAGCCGAGGACGAGAGCAATCGAACTGCAAAGAACAGACGTATGAGGGTAAGCTAATGGTAGCTACTGCTAGCATGCTAGGTTGTTGCGCTCATGACTCATCGATGACAACCTTGTCTGACCAATCAGTAGCCAGCAGTCGGTGGCGTCATCTTTTAGTATCGACTCAGCTTGCTTGGAACCAAAGCGGAGTAGGTACTAAAACTGGCTTGTTTTAGGAGGTACCAGGCTAGTGGAAACACGCTGCAAATGGAGTATGGCCGAGTAGAGTAGGGCCAAGGCGTGCTAGTGGAAAAGGGCCATTTGACCATTCAGAGGTTAGCAGTGTCTCCATGCTCACTTGAGATGTTGACAGAAGGGCTGCTTGAAAATTGAATAATTTTAAATTTTGATCCTCAAGCCTTTACATGGTGCACGTGCCTCACAGCAAGAAGGTTACCAGTTCTAAACCTGGGTCACCTTTCTGTGTGGGGTTTGCAAGTTCTCCCTGTGCACAAGAATAAACAATATAAACGATTAAATGATGATTTTGAAGAAACAGAAGTGCTTAAATTTTATGAAATCATTTTGCGTTAATATTGATTGTGTCAATATTTTTGGCTAACTCTACAGGAAGAATTAAAGATCTGCAGGCTCAATTTCATGATAAGTAATAAAAGATATACACATTTGGACATTGCTTCATCCTTTAGTGTGCACTTCACCGCAGTTTCACACGGTCACACAAAAACAAGCATGTGTAAACTGAAGAGATAAAAAGCGAGCGAGTGTGATAATGAGTGAACTGATGTGTGCAGATAGTAAATATGGAGTCCAGAAAACTCTCTTTAAATCCACAAAACCTGATGCATTTTGGTATCTTGAAAAAATATAAAGAGCCTCTGTGTATTTCAGGAGTCTTCATGCATTAGTGAATGCAAATGGCCCTTAACCTGAAGTTGATTGAGCTGCAGGCAAATGCAGCTGAAAATACTCCAGTCACTCAGGCAGGGTGATGATGTTTGCTGCCTGATCAGCTCTTCTGCTGTAATGTATCTTCACTTAATTATGACACATCAGTCATCACAGAGCACTGATATTAAGATTGTGTCAGGTAAAGTATTACATAGACTTCACCTATCAAATATCAGGCTTGCCAAACCGTTTCCAGGAACCAGTGAAAACTGCCCTAAATGTAAATCTGACCACACACCCTGAGCCGTATGATCTGGACCTGCCCAAGGCTGAAGGACTTTTGGTTGAGTGTTTTTAAAACCATCACCGTAGTGTGAGAGTTACAAATTCAGCTGAACCCTGTCACAGCCATATTTGGCGAGGTGCCACTGGACTGCAAGGTTTCAGCCTCCCATTGCCACAGCAGTGGCCTTCGCCACACTTCTGGCACTGCGGACTGTCGTGCTTAAATGGAAAAAGACTGTACGCCCTTCCCATAAACAATGGGTAATGGACATGGTGGCTCATCCAAGGGTGGAACAACTAAGATATATAACCCAAGGCTCAGAGAGAAAGTTCAGGAAGCTTTGGCAGCTATTTCTTATATATGAAGAGCTCTTTTCCAAAATGCTATAAATCCATTTTCATTTAGAAAAAATGACATTATTTACCCAGACCCACCATTTGGTTGGCTGGGGAACTGAACTTTGAAATATAGTGTAAACAGGGATATATAGCTTTCTGGCATTAAATACTAATAGGGCAGGTAGTACAATCGGCATTAAAAAGAATAGCACTGAGTGAGATATATTTTTGGTTTTGGCTTTTATATAATTTTGGAAAAGAACTCTTCATATCTTGAAACCCCCCCTGTTGAATAAATCATTACATTGGCCCAGTGATTTATACTAAAGATACTTTGCTTTATCTGTGTAGCTTATTTTGATTCCCTTCTTTTGATAATTGTGATTATTATATCTGTCTTATTTTTGTTATTTTTATTATATTTATTTTTTCAATTTTATCCTATTTATTCCCCTTAATTTTATTACTGCTTTTGATGTATGTACTTAAAGCCTTGGTTCTCTTGAGAGTGTTTATATTAGATGCCTTTGTGAGGGTGTGGAATATTTAATAAAAATATTGAAATATATAAGATTGTGTCAGATAGAGCTGGGAAATACATATCAATTAAATCAATGAATTTCAAAAATATAGAAACAGATTTTTATTCTCAACTTGCTCCAGTCATAAGTTGTTGTAATGCTTGAAAATTTAGTTTCCATGATGATAGGCCTCATCAGGTTTATATTTCTCATATTTAACCAGTTAATATACTGCGAAAACAGCTCATCGTTTAGTGTTTATTTAGAATAGTCTCCCTGTGTTCAAACTACATAGTCAACATTTTATGACAAAGTCATAAGGAAAAAGGGTGCTGCAAAGGAGATGGATAAGGAGAGGAAACCAGAACAAGGACTTTGGCAGAGTGAAAAAGGAGACATATTAGAAATGATGGACATTATATCATGTTGCTATTTGATCTGAAGTTTATGTGGATGTATGGATGTGTGTCTTGATGCAGTTCTTTGGATATAAAACAGAGAAGGACTCAAGAATTTATGGCAGCTTGTCATCTTCCTGAAAGTCTCTAAGATGCTTGAGTGAAAATCTCCAGAAAACTGTCACCAGAGCTGAGGAGACAGAAGCTGATCCCCACATATTCCCACAAATTGCCCATGGACGTGGAAATAAAGTGATTATTGTTAATTTAAAGGTCACAGGTTCTTCAGTCTTCAGCTGTGTGTCGACTCGAATCACGTCTCAGTAACTCGGTGAAGTCCTTCCCTCTGGATAAAACATCTCACCTCCTTCCTCAGTTATCTCCTCCATGTCTGAAGAGGCCGCGGTCACATGAGCCACAGCGATCATTCTCTCCATAAAATACATTCTCAAGCTTTAACCAGCAGGTTTATGTGCCTGTTTACACTCGTCTCAGTCATCAGAGGGAAGATGTTCTTTCCCACAGAGCTCCACCATGAGTAAACCGTTTATTAATGAGCCTTCTGATCTGATGACAGGCACCAATCAGTCTGAGGGTTTATGAAGCTGCAGGAGCTTAACAGGAGACACGATGAATCAGCTGCAGCTTTAAGAATGACCCATGATCTCCAGAGTAAACATCAGAGCAGAGAGATTATGATGGAGTATCCAAGCTGTAAGATAGAACAAATAATCAAATTTTAAAGGATACACCAACATGTTTTTTGTTTGCATGTCTTGCCTCACTCTAAAGTCCATGACAAGCAGATAGACTCAATCAATCCATCAATCAAACTTTATTTATGTAACACTTTTCCTACAACATATGTAACTCAGAGTGCTTGCAGAAAAGAAAAACAGAGGAAAAGAAGAGGGGTAAAAAAACTAATTCCAAGCTAGGCACCTGTCAGGGGAGTACAGTATTGGATTGGAAAAAACCACCTCAACACATGAGGCAACAAACATTGAGACAAGCACATGAGTTTGGGGGGGCAGCCAGCCGGGGCGTTGATTTGAAGGGAGACCAGTGACCTAGTCCTAACTCAGACCTCACAAAGTCTATTGTCCGTTAAGATAACCACAGGATGAGGGTGTGGAGGGGGGGGATCGAGCCTCTGTTAGCAAAACATTCCAGGAGAGTAGATGTGTCTGCGCAAGGACAGACAGACGGGAGCCAAAACAAAAAGAGATAAGGCATAGTTTGGGTCACTGTAATTTTCCATAAGCCTTTCTAGTCTTTTGGTCTCTCACGATGATGTTCCGAATCTGTGGGCCCATTCAACTGAGCCGAGCTGTCAACTTCTCCAAGGTGTTTTCCAGGTTGCGAACTAGTTCCAGAATCGCAGCAAGCTTGCAATTTAGCTCACTCAATTAAGTCTGAGTGTTGACAGCCCTGCACATTCCTTCAGTCATGACGGGCAGCTTCTCAAGAGCCAGAAATGCTGCCATCGTCTTCTTAACTGTGTGATAGATCAGGAAACTGCTAAACCTGTTATCATATATCCAATGATGTAGACATCTTCCACGGCCTCGATGGACAGAATCGACAGGCACACGATTCTCCACTTCTCTCAGGAGTCCATCATGTACCCAGCCAGGAAAGTACCATCGGGACAGGCGGGTTCTCCTTTACCCTCTCTTCTTGTCTTTCTCAAGAAAATTTGGTCAATGGCGTTGAGAGACCAGCTGATTAATTACATGATTTTAGATTTTGGAAAGAAATGCGGAGAGAGGCTGTAAAAGACACAGACAGCACAACAGGGCAGATAAGGGCAGGGAGCAAAAAGAAAAGCATCCGCCCCCGTTGTGCATGCAGTAACAAGGAAGAGACAGACAAGCTAATAAGCTTAGCTCAAACACTGGGCATCAATGGGTATTGTTAGCTTGTCTCTACCTGCAGTCATCTGGTAAACTCTTCCCCCTTTTTGCTTTCATGAGGCTCTTCAGAGTTGTGTCTACCCCTGCTAGACTTAACTGAACCCAGTTAAGCCACTTTTAGAGCATTTAAAATAAGGAATTAAGATTGTCCAGATTTCTTTCTTTTTTACATTTGCCAAGAAAGTTCTACTCTGCTGGATAAGTTTGTTTGTTTGGCATTGTTTAGTGGTGGAATAAAGAAGTGGTTACATTTTGTTGATGAGTCTGAATCGGGATGCAGATCCAAATATTTCATTAAGGGTTTGTAAATGTTGCAAAGGGGCAGTTTCCCACAGTTTTGCTATTAACTAAGTGACTCCTCTATAGGTTTTGATTGCATTTTCAGGGCATGTTGGTCATGGTACAAAAAAGAAATTTTGTTGGTGATACAAATCAAGATGTGGATCCAGGAATTTTGAAAATGATTTTATAACAGTGCAATATCAAGCAGTTTCCACCTTTTTGGTAATAACTCATTAACCTC
The DNA here is from genome assembly GCA_036419115.1 of Scarus forsteni. NCBI lineage: Eukaryota > Metazoa > Chordata > Actinopteri > Labriformes > Labridae > Scarus > Scarus forsteni. The sequence continues at coordinate 2,603,135 of JAZDUH010000007.1, read as the reverse complement.
TTCAATGGATTTTGGTGACATTTTGAGGTTATCATGACACAAAGAAAAAGTGATCAGATTGTGTTGGTAATCCAAATCCTCATGTGGAGCCAGTATTTTTTTCAAGTATTTGTTAATGCAGATGGCGCACTTTTCCACATTTTTACCTCCACCAAGGAGGTTATGTTTTCAGGAGAGTTTCTTTGTCTGTCTGTCTGTCTGTGAACAAAATAACTCAAAAAGTTACACATGGATTTTGATGAAATTTTCAGGAAATGTTCTGCATGGGAAAAGGAAGAAGAGATTCAATTTTGGTGTTGATCCGGATCACCGTCTGGGAACTGTGCTGCTTGGCGGGGGTCTGCGCTCTCCGAGGGCTTTTCTAGTTTACAAAAACTTTTGTTTAGAGTGTTGGAAATGCTGTCACGGAGGTTTGTGATCTGGCAGAAATTGTACTTCCGAATGTATAAACAAGTTATTTTTTTATTTTGTTCATAAACAGACTGTTGCTCATCTTTTAACCCTGAATTATTATTGGATCCAGGATATATTTTTTTTCTTATCAAGAACTGTGAACATGAGAGTTGATTTCAGACAATAACTCACCCGGAGATGTTGAAAATGTCCTGGTGGCACAACATCTAGGTGTTCCAGAATTTTTTTTTCAATGTTTTTGAGCTTTTTGGCTTTTATGGACAGTAAAGAGATAGTGGATGCTGGGGAAAGAGGGTTGGAGAGTAAGAAGATGTGAAGCAAATTGTCCTCAGGCTGGATTTGACTTTGAGCCTCCTGCACAAGCCTTAAAAGTGCATGTTTGCAACCCACTCCATCATACTGGTAGACCCAGAACTTCTCGATGAAGTCTGATCACAATCATCGTACTGCTGCCTTAAACTCAAATGTGCATGAAGATCAATAAATGAACATCATCCTGTGAAGCCTTAAAGCTCACGAGTTTCTGTTCTTTCCTGGTAGCAGTGATGTTTTGGTCATCAGTGTGCTTATCTGTGACCTTCCTCCTCTTCTTCCTCTTTGTCATGTCTGTGGATGTTGTGGGAGTGTCAGCTGAATACCTCGAATGTCACTGTAAATGAAACACACGCTCTCTGTTGTGTCACTGGTTAGTCCGGTAAAAACATTCAGACTGAGGCGACTTGTTTCCAGGTCAGCAGATAGAAATCACCTGATTAGAAAACATTTCCTGCACACTGAAAAAAAAAAACATGATGAGTCTCAAACTGCTGTGAAGAAAAAACACATAGAGGTGAATGAATCCTGTTTTTGTTACCTGACCCACACACACAAACAAACACGTATTTCCAGTGCTGAAAGAGGAAGTGTGTTGTAAAAACTTACGTCCGCCTCATGACATGATGTCAGTCTGCATCCATCAGAGAGGCTGGAGTTTCTAAAAATGACCAAAACCCCACGCAGCGCGGGGCGGTTTTTCACAAGGACGGAGTGTGAAAATACTCCTGTGGGCACATGTTTGTCTTTCTGTTTGTCTCTTTGACAACCAGGAAACTGAGGCTGTGGTTCACATGAGCTCACCGAAAATTAATCAATAGGAAATTGTAAAAATGTCTCCTGGTCTAATGAGTCTGGATTTCAGGTGTAGGCTCAGAATTTGGTGTGAACATGGGGAAAGCGTGGATCGGTGTGGTGTGGGGGTCCTTTTCTTGGCTCACTTTGGGCCCCTTGGTACCAGCTGACCATGCTTGAAACCCCACATCCTACCTGAGTGTTGTTACTGAAGGTGGACACTTCCAGCTCCATGTCACAAAGCTCACATCATATCAAATTGGTTTCTTGAAGAGACTGTTGTGGTCAACACTTTGAGAAGCTGGTAGTCTTGTGACTTAAAAACTCAGATCTAAGGGAGAGTATTTATCCAAGTTCAAGACAGGAAAATCTCACCAGAGTGATTCATTTCCTGACATGTCTATATTAAGATCCTATTTGATGATATAAAAACTAAAAATAAAGCCTGAGTTGCTTGTAATCAGTAAAATAATCTAAAAATACGATAAGACCAATTTGACTTGAGCAAACATTAAAGGGATAGTTCGTTTTCTTTAATATATTTCCGAAATGTTTATGCACTTAAAAATAGTCATATGTAGCGTACTCTTGAACTGTGGTATTATTTTTTGATTTGAGTTCTTGTAGGTGGAGAAAATGGCCTTCGAATTTGGTACGGTACTTTCCAGTTAGCGTCTATTTTTCGTCTCCGACTCTTACAGTCTGTGGCTTACTGAGGGAGAGGAGAGAACTTTCTACTGCATCTAATGTCCTTAGTGACCATATGGAGCTCATACAACCCCACTTCAAAAATACTGAACTATCCCTTTAAACTTTAATTTAAGACCCTTAATGAGTACAACTTTCCTTGTGTCATTGGCATGCATTTCCTTATCATTACAAGCAATTCAGTGCCTTATTTTTGCCTTTCATTCCTTAAAGTAAGATAATTATCTTTACTGGTTGAGTAAATGTGAAATTAGAATAAGTGGTTTAGATATTTTTGACTTAAAATAGACAAACACACTTGCCTGGATCTGAGTTTTTGCATTGTCTCCAAATTAGTCATCCAATCCAAGCCTATTTTGAGTGGAGTTGTTGTGATACCAATACCAGTATCAGAAATTGCTCCAATCGGTCGAAAATGCTGGTATTGATATCGGAGAGTACTGGAGTCCAGGCACCATCTGATGCCACATAATTTATTAAATTAGCAATCTATTTTCTGTTTAGCACCGTTAAACTCTAGCACAGTTCTTCTTCACCGCTCTTAAAACAGTAGCGCTGTGCTGCAACCTGCAGGGACCTGGAGGAATTGATCATGTGACGCAGACACACACGTGTCAGAGCTAGCTAAGCTAACTAGCATGATCATGTTGCATCATTGCTGCATTTATTCATGTTTTACACAGGGTGTAACCTGGTAACCTTGTATGATCTTGTTTTTTTTACAACCTACTGGTGTCAGATTGGTACTCAGTAATGGCTGACACCCACAGCATAAGTATTGGTTTCGGAAGTATAAGAACATCTCTACTTTTGAGTAATGATGCACAAAACTTGATTCTATCATCATCACAAGAGTAAGTTCTTGAGGGAAATTCGCCTAGCTAGTCGAGCCTCCGCATTGCTCTCTGCTGCCTACACAAAAACTGTGCCCTCTTAAAGGGACAGTAACCAAAAAAATCATCAAAAATTGAGTAAAACTTTGTTACAAAAGCACCTAGAGCACTATATAAAGTAAAGATGTTTATATTCTGAGGCAAAAGTAGGACTGGAAGTTTTAGTTTATTGATCAAAATCACAATTTCAGACAACACAATCATGTAATCGACAAAGCTGCAATTTTTTACACTAGTCCTGACTGACCCAGGACCTGTTGTGTCAGCTATTTTACACATGCTACTTTACAAATTTGCAGCCAATTTGCATTTATGAAAGTGCCGTCAAGTAGGTCAACAACACAAAGCCTTTGTTTAGGAATAGAAGTCGGAGTATCTATTAAATAACAAGAACAGGTTGTTAATCATCAACATCAGACGAAGAATAATATGTTAAGTAGACATAGTGAATATTGACCTGAGTCACCAGATCTCAATCACCTTTGAGATGGTTGTAACAGAAAATATGCCCCACAGACATTGAGCTGACAAATCTGCAGCAGTTGTTTAATGTTATGATTGAAATATAGACCAACATCTCTGAGGAATATTCCAGCAATTTAGAGGTTTTATAACATGAAGAATGAAGAAGTTCTGAAGGAAAGAGGTTTACAGAGCGCTCATAAAGTGGATGTGAGATTGTTATCATTTAATATGGAACGTTAGAGTGAGGGCTGCATGGTGGTGCGACGGTCTGTGCCTACAGCGAGTACTTTCATGGACCTGGGTGGCCGGGTCCTTCTGTGTGGACTCTTCATGTTCTGCTGGTGCTTTAGCTTAATTTGTGGCTCTTAATTGACTTTAAGTGTGAGTTTGTCTTTGTGTGTCAGTGCTGTGATTGACCAGGGTGAGTCCCCCGCCCCTCACTGAATCACCAGGTCATGGATGAGAGTTCGATTGAATGTGAGGATGTGCTGCAGAGATTTTCTCCTCTCCCTCTCATGTGTGAGGATTTGTTTTTCTTTAGCCTGCACCTGCCCTCTCTCACATCTGTTATAACGTGTTTTTTTTCAAATCACTGTTATGAACACATCTTTTGATTGATTGATTGATTGATTGACATTTATTTTGAACATGAGGTTAAAGTAAAATCACTGTCATAGACAGAAAAAATACAAAACAAAACAAACAGACATTATCTAATGACATATTCAAAGAGGAGTGGGATGAAGTAAAAACGTATTAATTCCCACCCCTTTACCAAACAATTATTCACGAACAAATGCAGATGTTATGCACTTACTGTACATATACTCATAGACAACTATGTCCATGCACCCTTATTTCATGCTTGGACATTGCAACAGAAAACTTCTTCATAAAGAATTAAAGGATCCATAATCAGTCTGTTTGACTGAAACTGTTGTACACAGCAACTTCCCCCAATGTATTTAACTATAAGATAATAAAAAATTATACTGTGACATGAAATAATGTTACTGTATATATGCAATGACACTGGTTTATCAGTATTTTCTAACCTCCCATTCCTTTAATTTAAAAAAAAATCCAAATTTTGGGGTGTTTCTTTTGTTTCACAAAAATATTTTATTCAGAAAAAGAAAAATACTTATGCAAACATATTGTTTATGTTGGGCACAAACTTATTATCTCCAAAATTGCCTTTATTCAGGAAATAAAAAATACTCCTCCTATGAGTTATTGTTTTGTTCTGATTACATTTTTTTGTGCTTTGAATGGGTTAAATATTCATTCAATCAGTTCACTAACATGGAAGGTGAAACATGGAAAAGAACTATTTATGAATAAAAATGAAAATCAAAAAAGCATTTAGATTAAAGGTTTTGGCCTGACAGCAACGATATGAGCTATTTTAGGTATCAGAAGACTAAACATATTATTATTGTAAGATAATTTATTCATTTTCATTACATGGATTTATATAAAGTCAGGTGTGTGTCTAAAGTATAAACACAGTCCCTCTCTGAGATTCTTGACTCTGATTAATTGCAGTTAACAGAGTTTACCACTGGGTGGCAGTGTCACATTTGATTCAGAAGGTTGTGCTCATCACTCTGTTATCTGGAAAATAACTGCAGCCAGTTTTAGACAGTCAGAAGTAGAGATACTGTGATATATTTATTTATATAATGTGATATATAATCTGTTATTTTGTTGCTGAGTTTTAAGAGAAGCCAGACTTTTAATAAATTTACATCACATCACATGACAGTGAATATGTTAAAAAGTGTGGACAAACTTCTTCACATTCTTAAGTTGCAGAAATGTTTGGACAATGCAACATTTGGCTTGGAGTTGCTGCTGATTAAAAACAAGAATCTGCCCAAAATGAGCTTCCTGTTTTTGTTTGTTTCTGTTGCCATGGTTTGAAAAAAGGGAAATAAAAACTGTACACTTCTTCACTTTCATCAAGCACAAGATGAAGTAATGTTCAGGTCCCACTTCAGTCAGATTTGATTTTCTCTGAGGCACAGTTATGATAGTTTAAAATGTTTTTCGGCAATAAAATCTCTCTTGGTATTTCATAGTGTCAGACTGCAGTCATACTTTTGTCACAAAGCTTAAATTTGAGGAATTTTGGAGTGAATAAAGCACCTCAATTTTCAAAGAATAACCTAAGAACGTGTTTGTGTTACCATCTTTCCATCTTTAGATGCTCCAAACTAGGGATGGGATCAATATGATGTTATTGATACCAATGCCACCATTGATTGTGCTTATAGATGCAATTCTTTAACAACTCTTTTTATCGATTCCTTTAGATTTTCTGTGTCTGTATAGGTTTTCTGTTACAATGATGCCTAACAAATATCACTCTTATATATTCAGTGCCACGCTGCATAGATAAATACTTTTGCTGCCTAGCGAAGTAGGACCGAACTTTTCAGAAACGTATCTTGCAAGTGATTGTACGTTTGTTTTCAAACATTTTTCCCAAAGGCACACCGTAAATCAAGCCACCTTATTCAACATAATTCAAAATACCCTCATATATTTGTCTGTAAAGGCTTATCCACATCTCTTGCCTTGTATTTTCAGATTAAAAAACAAATGTACTTTAGGATTTTTCCCAAAAATATGAAAAAAATTACTTAAAATTTAGTAAAATTGAAAAAAAAAAAACAGTAACACACTACTAAACCAGATGAGCATCATTTTGGAAAACTTGGAAATTATAGGAGACAAATAAAAGTAATAATTCTGCCCACTTTCTAGTTCTACTTACCGCCAAAGTGCTCATTTAAATGTTTCATGAAGATTGTTAACAGGTTGAGAGTAAAGAGGAATGAACGCAGCTGAAAGTCCCACCAGCATCTAAAAACACAGCTCTTAACAAAAGCATGTGAAGTAAAATTTATTTGTCACGTTTAAGTGGAGGTAAACAGCCCTGCAGACTCTGATCCATGTGAGATAAATCAGGGACTAGCATGAAGACCACAGGTCAGAATGACGATGGAGAAAACGGCGTCTTAACGAACCGCTGCACAAAGACAAGCTAATGCACTTTATTGATCAGGAGCAGGAAATCTCCCCAACAGCTCGCTCTAAAACACAACAGCAAGGACGCTCCTTAAATTAAACAGCGAGGTTTATGCTGTTGTTTTTGTGCTAATGTGTCCATTAACAGGTACTTTAATAGTCTGTGCTAGTCAGAAAGTTACTTTACTGAAGCTTTAGTGTTGTCTGTTTTTAAAGAGATATGCCGACTTTTTTTGTTCTCATGTTTTTCCTCACTCCTGAGTCCATGACAAGCAGATAGACTCCATTCTTTTGACTGTGTGTAGTAACAAAGATGAGACAGGCCAACTGCTGATTAGCTTAGCACAAACACTGGGAGTAAATGGGAAGTGTTAGCCTGCCTCTGCCGACAATCATCAGATAAACTCTTCAGCAACTCTAGACAGTCCTGTGTGCTTATTATATTTTCCAATCATCCTCGTCCTCTATTACAAAGTCCGCCATAATTTTTCCTTTCTTACTTTCAAGTGGTTGTGGTTTAATTGCTTCCGCCAAGGAGGTTATGTTTTCGGGAGAGTTTGTCTGTCTGTCTGTGAACAAAATAACTCAAAAAGTCATGGATGGATTTTGATGAAATTTTCAGGAAATGCTCAGCATGGGAAAAGGAAGAGCTGATTCAATTTTGGTGTTGGTCCAGATCACCGTCTGGATCCGCCATGACGAAAAATGCTATTTTTGTGAATAACTACTGAACTAAAATAGATATCATTATGAATCCAATCGCTAATGGTATGTTTTCATGGTCAAGGAATCTAAATATTGAGATGAAATAAAGGTAGGACTATTATTTATGGTTAAAAACACAATATGACTGAGAACTGTGGTGCTGGCGGAGGTCTGCGCTTTCCGAGTGCTTTTCTAGTTTTAAATGTATTTCTTTCAAAAATTACATAAAGTGCTATTGTTAGTCTAAAGACAGATAACATAGCATAACACGGTCAAAGAACAAGTCACTACAAGCACACAGGGCCATTAAGATTTGCCGAAGAGTTTATCTGTTGACTTAAAAGAGAGGTGGGCTAACAGTACCCATTGACTCCCAATGTTTGAGCTAAGCTAATTAGCAGTGGGCAAGCTCTGCTCGTCTCTTCCTTGTTAGTGCATGCACATTTAAAAAATGATGTCTATTTGCTTGTCATGGACTCAGGAGCGAGGCAAGACACGAAAACAAAAAAATGTTGTCATATCCGTTTACTGATCATTCGTCCTTTAAGTCTTTTTAGAAAGGCAATGAAATCTTTTCACTTATAAACTCACTTTTGTGAGGAATCTTCAATGGAAGGGAACCTACGTGCATCAAGGTGTTTCAAACCTTTAGAGAACAGTTTTTGGGGGGGTTGTGAAATTGTAAATCTCTGAAAATATGCCTTCCTGGTTTGCAGCACTTTGAGGTTTTGTTTGGAATAAAAGGAGACGTTAAGGTAGCTAACTAAGTGTGTAATAAACATTTGGTGATTTATTAGGTTGAATTTAAATGTGACCGTAAAACAAGAAACGTGAAAGTGAAGAGAGGGTAAAGGTTGAAAGCATGAATGATTTATTTGAATATTTGCTTCTAGTGGGAGTAGAGAAACTTAACTTTCTCCAGCACAGTTTACTCCAAGCTCCATGAGGACGAGCTGCTAATTGAGCAGAGAACATTGTGAATCATGAACACTTTCCTATGTGCACGTGTCTCTGTGTGAGTCTGAACGTTCGGCTCTCTCTGGAATGTCAACAATGAGTCTCGTCGGCCCGTTGGTCCCTGGGCAGGGCCGCTCGCTTGTCCAACGTCACGCACTCACACACACACACTGTCTGGTTCATCCTGTTTTTAAAGCAACCGTCACTCACAGAATATTTAACCTGTGCAGGTGTGTGTCTTGAACTTGATCCTGAAGGTGGCCCTGAGTTACTTATTACATCTGGACTCTTCAGAGCAAAGTGACATTTGAACTGTGGTTGATAAACTTAAGAAAGCGGAGCAGCCAGTCAAAGAAAGTCAAGCAGACTCACACAATCCTGTCATGTCTGAAAAAGAGGGACCGGTTTAGCCCTCCACACTCATTAGCAGCATTTCATTCATTTCTTTATTTAATCTCGAAATTCCATTGAGAGCGTGCTCTCATTTCCAATGGCATCGAGAGTACATAAAAACAGTAATTCAATCAATCAATCAATCTTTATTTGTATAGCGACAAGTGACAAGTGGACTAAAGTTAGGGACAGATCCATGAACCATAGACCTGTCGTCTGATTTATTAGAGGTTAGCCTCTTGAGATGCGACATCTCATTTTCAGGAGGGTCCTCATGTCTGAATGGTTGTGATGAACATTTTATAGAAGTATAATCAATGATATTCTTACTGAATAAGAATTTATGATAGTGATGAACTCATGGATGCCCAGACCACAAGTGCATCCCTTCTATGTTTGTCTCTGTTAAGTATAAATGTCAAAAATAAGCCAATGTTTTTGGCTTATTTTTGACATTTATGGTGAAAGGTAACGCATTTATTATTTTTTATTTGTTACTTTTGATGTTTTATGTTTGCTTATATTTTCTTTTTTTAATTTATTTTAATTTTATTGTTTTATTTTCAATTATACTATTACTCCTTTATTTTGTACTAGATAGTGCTCGGTATCGGTCTATATCCATAGCACAAGTTGCATTGGTATCAAGAGGGAAAATTGGTATTGGAACATCTCTAGTATGTTGATCATTGCCTCTAAAGGCGATAATTTTACCACCTTTGTTTACTTGTTTGTGAACAGGATAACTTAAAATGTTATCGATGGATTGTGATTAAACTTTCAGGGTATGTTGGTCATGGCATAAAGAAGAAGTGACCACATTTTGTTGGTGATTTGAATCCCGATGTGGATCCAGTAGTTTTAAGTATTTCTTAAGAATGCTCGACTGAGCATTTCTCCACATTGTCGATGATAACTCATGTTTACAGTGTTGGAAATGCCATGTTAGAGGTTTGTGCATCAGCATCAGCATATTTTTTATCGTGTTGAATAACAGACTGTTGAATGTCTTTTCAAACAGTTTGTCTCATAAATACCATTTAAATCTTTAATTTTTTAAAATGATCAAATGCTTAACTCTCTTAGCAGGGATATATTGTTTAAATTGACTAATTTAAAATGTTTTCTGCAGAAGATTTAAAAATCGAAAATCAAGATATTTTCTTGACTTTCTCCAGTTGTGAGCTCTTGCAATGTTTGAAAATATAAATGCTGAAAATTTCCAGTTTTCTTGATGGTCGGCCCTGTCAGGTTTGCACATGCATGTTTAGGCTTTAGCTCTGCTTTCAGTGTTTATGTAGACAAATCGTTCCCTACTTTGACCTACGTAATCAACATTTTACGACCTAAACTTTAACTTTAAGAGGGACATTCTGTTGGGTTTGAGAATATATTTGATAACATAAAGGAAAAACCTAATGTATTTTTTGTGTCCATTTCTTTTGGTATATTTTATTTTATTTATTTACTTCTTTTTGTTTATCTATGTAAAGTACTTTGATCTACCATCTTCATATAGGTGCTTTAAATATCAACTTATCTTGACTTTTTTAGAAAAAGAATTAAATCAATATAAATCATGAAAATCATAGTGCTGTTGAAAAAAAGCTGGGATTTTTTCTTTTTAGGCCATATCCCCCAGCCCTACCTTCTGTGTTTACATTTGATTATGTGTCTGGTTCATGTGTGACCATTTTGATGCTTCACCTTCAGTTCACTTTTCTGAATGGCTCAAAGTCCCTTTAAACACAGTCAGGGACCTCCAACTCTAAGTCCCGCTCCCTCCTCTGATTGGCTGCCGTGGAGCTCCTGTAGTCCCTGCAGCCAATCAGACGCCTCCTCCCTGCTCTCTGTTGGTCAGACTGACTCTCTGTGAGTCTGCTGCACTCTGGTCTGAAGCTCAGACAGTGTGAGTCTGCAGATGAGTGTGTGTGTGGATCTGAAGAGCAGGAGTGTGTTCAGGGAGTTCAGAGCAGTGAGGACACGAGGATGATGAGGATGAAGAAGGGCTTCCCTCAGCCTCCCCGGGCTCAGGTCAGTGTTCCTGCTTCTGCTTTGTTATATAACTTGGTGTCCTCCGACGGCTGGTCGGAGGTTTCCAGTTTCTGCTCTGACTCAGAGTTTAGTTTGTCTTTCTGTGTGTGTGTTTTCTTAATGTTCTGCATGAAAGTGTTGTTTCAGTCGGGCTGAAACAATGATGAAGTCAAATCATCAGTAGATCCTTAAGACAATAGCTGTTAATCCACTTAGGAGGGAGGACATTTAAAACAGAGACTGGCATCCATCCTGAGAGACAGCTGGTTACCTGCATATAGCACTATGTAAGTTTAGTAGCAAGCTGCAGAAATCTTAAGGGAGAAGTGCGTGTTGTTCTACAGCAGGAATCCACACTATTCCAAAAGTAACAAAGATGTATTTTCAAGCTTTTAGACTTAAACATGATGACACTTATTTTAAAAGCCCTTATTTCTGCACTATGTTTGACTTTTATTGACATTTTCACCTACATTTTAAGAAGTAAGACTTAAAGTATTGTAATGTTTAAATGTGACAAGTTTACAAATATGTGATTGAGGTCTTTGTTAAGGAAATTTCAGATGTTTTCTATTATTGTTTTACACTTATGGCTCAATTTAGGATAGAATTCCTTTATGAATCCCTTATAAGGAGGGAATTTGATTGTTTCCTGCAGTGTTTAAGCAATTTAATTTAAATGAAGCACTTGTATAAAATGGAAATTAAGTTGTAAGATAGTTTTTAAGAAAATAAAAGCATATGTTGTATTAAAAAGTAGAAAACAACAACTACTACTACTAATGTCTGACAAAATGCTTTGTACGTTCTACAGCTCCTTCATTAGGGATGGGAATTGATAAGATTTTATCAATACCAATGCTGTTAACGATCCTGCTAATCAATCCAATTCTTTAGCGATTCCCTTATCGATTCCTGCAGATTTTGCGAGTGGGCAAATGTTGGCCTGTAGATTTTCAGTGGTAACAATGTCAAGCAAGTCACAGCATAGATATCTGCTTCTGCAAGTTGCTGGGGTTTCCACTCACTTAAGATTGTGCAGTAGGTGCAATGAAAATTAAGCTACAATTCTGATGCTTCTGAACCCTGTCAGTGGAATTAATTGATAAGCAAAAGATAAATGATATCAATTCTTTGATGGAGCTGTTAAAGATTCTCAACTGGAATTGGTTTTCGATTCCCATCCCTATCCTTCATTGAAAGTCTTTAGACATTTTTTTTTTATTTGTTGGTTTGATGGTCTGTCTGTCAATGACAGAAACAGTCGGTACAGCATTGTTAAAATCTGCTCCAAATAACAGGAGTGCGGCAGAGAGATGTGTGTTCTTTGTGGAAGAAACGGGTGATAAAAAAGTAAAGGAATTATTTCCCAGCATGCACATCCTGTGCTTGGAGTTTACTTTAAAGCCGTCAGGCCGCCGCTTTGCCTCTGGTAGAACAAACCGTTATTCTAAGTCTTCTAGTCCCTCTGTCATCAGGCTGTTGAACCTTGTTAGTGTCATGGACTGATGGATTTGTACTTGTTTGTTTTTTCCTTGTTGGTGGTTAAACTGTGCTCTGTGCCGATGGCTCCTTCCTAGATTCTTTGAATGTAACCGTGTGTGATCTTTAATGCACTACCGAGTATCTCCTTCGTGTTCTCTTGATCTGCTGCTGATCGTTAATGTGCATTATAATCAGCCTGAGCCTCATTACTGAAAGGGCCTATTGAGGGCCGATGTGTGTCAATGAGCATCTCTATCATGCACTGACTCATTATTACTGTCTGTATGTGCTGTTTGTAAATGTATGCATGGTCTGGATGGACTGCAAAAACAGAATTGCCCTTTGGGATGAATAAAGTTGTCTAAACTAAACTTAACTAAATTAATACTAATAATTATAATACAGTAATTACACAAAATTCACATGTACAACAGAACCTTGAAGACAGTGTCATGGCGAAATGTCCTCCAGAGATTCTCTAATTTATAGAGAACATCATTGTTGTGAAAAATAAGGATGTTGAACCAGCAAACTTCTTGCTGTGAGGCATGCACACGACCTGCTGTGACACTGTGCCCAATCCCTTCACTCTAAAGTTCAACTGCTGAATTTTTTGAGGCTGTAAGTTGGTTGGGTTTGTGATTTTTATCGTGACACCTCACGAACGCTGAGCTATCTTCTTAAGCTCATAGGTCAAAAGGTAAGTCACTGATGTTTGGATGTCCTAAAACTATGCTTAAATGTTCACCTTGGCTTTACAACCATCAGATTAGATTAAGATAGGCTGAAGGTCAAAGTCATTGGGCTGCATTGCTTTTGCATGCTTAAATGATTTCAGAGATTTTCCTCTAATTTAGTACAGATTAGCACTCTGACTCAACAATAAACTGGGCACTAGATTACTGTCACTGTGGCCTCTCGTCTAGATCGAATGTTCTTCTAAACTGTCAAACATCACCCAGCTCTTCCTAACCCAACACTCCGCTCTAATCCCTGCAGAGGTAAATAAAGTCAGGCAGCAGATCTGGTTTTTCTACTGGCTGTCATTAATGATCTGATTAATTATGCTGCCCTTTAGTTTGATTGTTGTTGAATTCAAGCAAAGCAGATCCATAAATCCGTCTGAGTGAGTCATCACAGCTCTGTTGTGCAGCAGCAGATTCAGAGGATAAGCGCAGTCTTCATGCTTTTCAGTGTGACCTCTCTGACTCAGGTCTCTCTTTTGTTCTCCGACGACCAAACTGGTTTCACGTCAGACTAAAATCTGATCTCAATCATGGAGCTGAAACTCACAAATGCTCTATTCATAACTGATAAATGACTATAAATACTCTCAGCATTATAAATGAGTACCAGAAATATCAGATGAGTCATTTAAAGGGTGTTTAAGGATGAAAATAGAAGTGATACGAGTAAAAAATGAAGATGAGGTTGATGTTAGTGTGCGAGGACTCAGTGGCTGCCACCTGGCTGCTGAGTGATGGAGAGGGGGACCGTCCATGGCCCATGGTTCACGTTGTTTCTAATTAACTGTGTGCTCCCTGCAGAGTCTTTACCTCCCATAGTAAAGACTGTGGAGTCTATGATGCAGACATGAGTATATTTTTTTTTTATAGCATCAGCTTTTTAACCTTCAGCTTCAGTGTGGGTTAAACTCGAACCTATGATCCCAGGAAGTATACTTAAAGCTTGGGTTGGTAATTTGATTTAGATACACTTTTGTAATACTGGTTAAAATAGTCTTTATGACCCGATGGCAATCAATTCGTGTGTTCTTAAAATAGAGCGAAAAATATCCGCTATCTACAGCAGGAGTAAAACAGGGAAAACACCAACCAATCAAATCCTGTCGCTCTTTTTCCTGCCTCCTGTGCGTACATTTTGCCGGCGTGCACAGACTCGGTGCATGTAGCCGAGCTGAGAGGGATCAGAGTCCGCTGGAGAATGCTTACCTGTCAAGTTTTGTCTTTGAAAATAAGGGAAGCCCGCTACGAGCCGTCCCACAACCCCAACCAAGCTCCAGTATCCCTCACATTTTAAGACAGGTGTACAAGAAATCTAAAATAAACACTTTGTTTTTCTAAGTTTGTTCTGCTGCTCTAATCTCGCGACAGCTGCCACCCAGGCTACTTCAGTTGGACGTTCTCACGAGGCTTTTTCTTCTTCTTTGGTTTTACGGCGGTTGGCATCCATCATTTTGGAGCATTACCGCCCCATTCAGGCTAGAGACAGAGCTCAGTTTGGAGAGGCAGAGGAATGTCTTTATTATTATATCATCACACGGGAGATTTACAGGAGAATACTGATACAGGAGGACGGCGGAAAAGAGGATAAAATACGTGAAATGCGGTAGTTTCATGGCCAAAATGTGAGACTTGACAGCTATGTGGAGAATGTCCGAGGAACTACCTATAACCCGATCAACATCGGGCTGTGGGCACGAACTAACTTTACATGTTCATTTTTTTAACTTTACTATGATAATGTTTTGGTGTTTTGGTGTTTTCGTACTGCTGACTGAGACATGACTTGGTGTAGTGTAAAACATAAATGTTGTGCTGAGGGTTTGGAGTTGAATCGGTCTTCTGGTTGTGAATCAGCGACGCTCATGCGTTTTTTTAGTTAGTGCTTTTATTTTGTGTGTCTTTGAATTTTATTTTGTCACTTTTTATTTCGCGAAATTTTGTGGCACGAAATTTCGTCACATCCCTAGTTAGTACATATACATTTTTAAAGGTATTTTTGGGGCATTTTGTGCCTTTATTGATAGCAGAGAAAGACAGTGGATAGGCTTGTAAAAGGAGTGAGAGAGTAGGGGAAGACACTCTGCAAACTTGCCATAGGCTGGATTCAAACCCGGGTTGGCAGAAGTATGTATATGGGTCGTGCCTGGTTGCTAGCCACTCTGCCAAACCAGCACCACAAATCTTTTAATTTTTTTTTAATAATTGTTCATATTGCCCAGCCCTAATGACAGTGAAAGTGGACGTTCGTCTGAAGCAGTGCCTCTTAGCCAGCCCTCCTGCCGCGAATCACTTTAATCTTTTTATCTGCTCAGTTTGACTCCTCTTGTTTTACTCTACTTTCATTCCTGCAGGATTTTTACTTTTTTAATTCTCTGCAGGCCGGTTCATCCAGCAGCTTCAGTCTGCACACACACCTCAAGTTCAGTGTTTAGTTTGCATACAGCAGACCGTTCTCCGTGTAATGTTTGTGTTTGGATTGTGAAACCAAATGTGGTCACGGTGGTTGACTGGACGTCTCTGCGTTTGCATCTCATTTTATTCAGCTTGTACATGGACATATTCTGTGAAAGTGAGGTCAACTAGAGGTCAGAGGCAATGGCCTCAAAGTGGAGACTTTTGTTTAGAGTTAGGATGTCTCAGTGTTTTTGTAGTTTCTCCCTGTACCAACAGAAGCAGATTGGCTCTTGTTCCCTCTGCGGTGATCAGACTTGTTCAGTTTTATGTTTGTGGAGTTGTTCCCTTGCCCGTTCACTCACTGGTGGTTTCATTTGTTGGAGGAAGTGAAAGCCGACAGACCACAATTACACCTCTGTTTCCTCCTCGCTGGATCT
This sequence comes from Scarus forsteni, assembly GCA_036419115.1. NCBI lineage: Eukaryota > Metazoa > Chordata > Actinopteri > Labriformes > Labridae > Scarus > Scarus forsteni. Next base: position 2,587,361 of record JAZDUH010000007.1, on the reverse strand, counting down.
AAACTTATTCTGATGTTTTCTGTGACACCCAGAGTTCACACAAGTGCACAAGTCCAGTTTGTTTGACTGGTGTGAGCTCTCTGTGCGGTGTGCCTCTCTGGCCCAGCAGGAGAGAGGCCTGCTTTGGCAGTGTGCAGACTCAGTGGCAGATCGAGATGTTTTTTAAGTAAGGGGCCATCAAGGGGCCACATTTCTCACAGAGGGGCCAAGTGTTTGTCCAACATGCATGCAGCCAAATTTATGACAAAGCACACCCAGTCGGCCCTTTTTAATTTTAATTTTAACATTAACATTTTAATTAACACCACCAGGAGGTTATGTTATTGCAGGCACTGTTTGTTTATTTCTCTGTTTGCAAAAAAAGTTATGGACAGATTTTGATGAAATTTTCAGGAAATGTCCGGATTGGGACAAGGAACAAATGACTAGAGTTTGGGAGTGATCCGGATCACCGTCTGGATCCGCCATGACCAAAAATGTGATTTTCATGAATAACTGCTGAACTAAAATAGATATCCTTATGAATCAAATTGCTAATGGTATGTTTTCATGGTCAAGGAATCTAAATATTTAGATGAAATAAAGGTAGGACTAATGTTTATAATGAAAATCACAATATGGGTGAGGACTGTGATGCTGGCGGAGGTCTGCGCTCTCCGAGTGCTTTCCTAGTTAAAAAAGTGTAGAAAGTAAAACTCATTTTCACACATTTGAGGATGTGAGCAAATTCAAAGGAAATAAAATGTTATTTAAAAACATTTTATACAATTTCATATTCAAAAACATGGACTTTTTATCTTATATTTTGATGTAAGATGATCCTGAAAAGTCAAAGGGCTGTATCTCACCAAATCAGCTCAAAATGATCCACAGAGTCTGCAAATGTGATGTTCTTTGTTGAGACCATGCCTCTTGTAAACTGTTGAATGATAACGTAACCTTGTGGGGGCAGCTGGATGTGCCAGATTCCAGATGGTCATCCGGCAGGTCTTTCGCGCAATCACCCGACAGCCAGATAGATGGTTCAGTATATAGAGTTCAGTACAAATCTCACTTGTCCATCTGGCAAACAGCCCACAGAAAGTGTTTGGAAAGACATAACCTTTCAAAAACAGCTCTCAGAAAGTGTTTGTGAAGCAAAAGAAAAGACTCCAAGGCACTCTTCCACTTCATGGCATGGTCATGTAGACCTTAAAAACAAACTTTGATGCGTTTCAGCCTCAAGCCTTCATCAGGAAGTCATGGTAGTTCTTACAAACAGCACACATATAGTGCTCAGCGTGATTGAGAATTAGTACACCTCTAGATTTGTCAGGAAACCTTTAATTTCCTTGAAATTGTATTTTTCTCAATTTAAGATCAGAATGGAAAAATGAATACACCCCAATCAAATGGATGGGAGCAAAGCTAAGTTTTAGTTTTCATGTTACCCTTATTTACATCTTATGGTAAAGAAAACTGTTATGTTAAACTCAGCTTTGACAAAACTTTAGAAATTGTTCTTCTGTTCAATTAGAAATCTATTAATACATTACTTTAATAGGGGGTGTATTCATATATGCTGGACACTATATATTAGTATGACCATGACTTACAATCATGGATGACCTGCTCGACTCCACGTGCTCTATCCTGCATCAACCATCAACAGAAATGACACCATTTGACATAAATTTATACTTTTAAACCAGTTAAACCAATTTAATGGCTGTTCAGCTAGATGCTACATTAATCAACATAATTCCTCTCCAATTATATTCATTCTAGATATCAATTTTAAAATTAGATTAATCTCTATTAGGGGTGGGCGATATGGCAAAAATATCATATCAGGATTATTTAAAAATAAAATCACGATCACGATTTTATCACGATTCTTTTTTACTTTGATTTTTCTAGACTAATTTGCATGTTTGGCCATTTTTCCCTATGTTTAACATATAAAACATGTAAAACCCTAAAAGCAAAAAACAGACAATTAAAGCCAAAGAAACTTTCTGAAAAGGTTTTCATTTAAAAAGTGCAGTTTTTATAAAAATGTGCAATAAATGTAAACATAAAAGGTAATGAACAACAATATCAACATTATCTCTTAAAGTGCAACAATTTAAAACAAATGTTATCTAACTGCAATGTCTATAATCTGGGTGAATAATATAGCTGCTTTAGAACAGATTTTTGTTCAGGCATCTTCAAGCTTTTATCTCCTTTTCTCTTTCCACCATGGCTTCATGCTACATAACCAAACAGGAGATCCCACCATGCACTGCACGTAATGTGCTATGATTGGCTAGTCGGGTGCGCATCAAAGTCTCTGCGCCCACATAGACGATCTGACGATCTTTCTGCTTTATGAGATCATCCCCACGTTATAATCCTTAACGATTTAATATCGTCACACCCCTAATCTCTATCCACAGTTGTATTGATTATACATTCATAGTTACTATCATGAGAACCCTCTTGAAAATAAGATGCCACATCTCAAATGGCTTACCTTTAAATACATTTATATTCAACAAAGACAAATATGGTGCTATGCGAATAAAGATTGATTGAAGAGGACAGATTTATGATTTGGGCGTCCATGGGTTTGTTGTTGTCATAAATCATATTTAGTTCCTTTGTCTTTGCCTGGATCCATCACTGGATGTACAGAATGTATGTGTACATACAAATGTATTTATTATATATATTTAGGATCATATATGTAAGTGTAACTATAAATAAAGGGTTTGTCTTCAGCCTGCTCTCACGTAAAGTGTCTTGTTATGAACTGGATTTATACAAACAAAGATTGATGATTGAATCTTTATTCAGCAGAGACAAATGTGAAGAGGACAGATTTACGATTTGGGCATCCATGGGTTTGTCGCTATCATAAATTCTTATTCTTAGTCTCTTTGTCTCTGCCTGGATTGATACATCACTGGGTGTACTGTATGTATGTGTATATACAAATATATTTATTATATATATTTTGAATATATGTATATATATATGTATCTATAAATGAAGAGCATGTCTTCAGCCTGCTCTGTTGTAGATAACACTTGTTATGAACTGGAGCTATACTAATAAAGAGTGATTGATTGATATGACAAGAAAAATGTGAAAGCATCCTCAATTCTTTGTTTGACCACTTCTTCCTTTTTGCACTTTTACTTTCATTCTTATCGTGTTTAGGGCGGGCCGGCTTAGTTATAATTAGGTTGACAGATTTTGAGTTTAGATACATCACAGCATCATAAATCCTAATCTTTTTGTGTTTCTACTTTTCTAACAGAAACCATGTTGGTTGTTCCATGTCATGATTTGATGTCAAAAGTTTTTTATCCAGTCCTGAAATCTTCAGCAGCAGTAGAGTTTGCTCCAAACCTCTGAAGCACCGGTAGCTGCTTGTTTCTGATTGGCTTATGTATTTAACATTCTCATTAATGAGGGATTAACGTCTTTATGGTGTGACTTCAGGTGAAATCGTCCTGTTGTTGTTGTTGATGTTGAATCATTTTCTTTTCAAACCCAGTTTGTGCTTGTGGTCATGTTTTTAAGTCAGTCCATGTGAAATTCCCTGCGGCCCATCGTCCACCCACAAACACGCTCACGCACACTCGTCTGTACTCGCACTCATGCATACGGAGGAATGTGTGTTTTGAAAAGGTCTCCGCTCCCCCGTCTGTCTCTGCTCCGTAATCCTGTTTGGATTAGCGTCTGATCTGATGTGATCTGAGGCTGCGGACAGACAGAAAGAGACGCACATTGATCTGATTAAAATGCTGAGGAAGAAGAGGAGGGGAGGGAGAAAGTGAAAGTGTAAAGTCAGGGATGGAAAACAGGAGAAGAAGTGGAAATATCCACACAGACAGCAGGAATAAAGGTCAAAATAGATTAAGATTTAAAGATTGAAAACATAAAAATGAGTTCTTTTGTAGTGATGACTGTCCTGCCAAATATTCCACAGTGATAATTGTTGCCTTTAGTTCGGCCATAAATGAAATTTTTTCATACCAACACGTTTTGCGCCTGTCCTTTACATTCTTTTTAATGCCACTCTCCTCCTCACCTGTCTCTCCAGGTGAGCCCGGGGCTCCAGTCCGAGTGCTAACCATGCTGCGGCAGTCCGATCCAAACTCCAGCACCCTGCAGCTGGTAGCTAATGATATGACCGGCATCATGGAGAAGCTGGATACCCGCGACCTGGACCTGGATGACGGAGAGTACGACACCACCGACGTCACTGCTGCAGGTGTGAGATCAATATTATAAAGATAGAACCAGGGGCCAACTTTTTGAGAACTTCCAACCAGTAAAGTTCATTTTTGGGCTTGAATGTAAGAAAACATGAAATTTAAGAATGGGTAGCTTCTTAAAAATACTCCATTAGTAATTGTTTCAGGTGTTTATATGTATGAAAGGCCAAAGCAACCATCTTTTGGTGTCTTGCTACTCCCAAGGGATCCCGATCCCCTTTTAGGAAGACAGTTCATCCTGAAATAAAATGAAATAAAATAAAATAAACCTTTACTTATCCCAGACAGGGAAATTTGCAATGTTACAGCAGCAAAGGGGACGGCAAAGAGACATAAAAAATAGACTTTAAGTTTAGAAATAGACTTTAAGAATAAAATAGACTTAAGAATAAATAAGCAGGTTGTACATTATTTTGAATATATAGAAGGCTAGAATTTTAAAAACTGGAAAGCAACACTGTAAGAATAACAAACCACATATGCTTTTTCAAGCAGAACAGTAACTTTAACCTGAGACTGCAGATGGAAAACTTCTTTTAAACACTGGCAGAAGCCTAAAAATGAGATACAGCATCATTTTTTTATTAATTGAAAAACAATATCAACACTACAAACTTCTTATTTCAAACCTCCGACCACAAAAATCAGAAGCACACCAGGCTATCAAATATCTCTGTTGATTCACCACATTTGAAAGTTCAGAGAGCATTTTAGGCGAGAGAGTCACCACGTAGAATACCAAAATGTGGTCATTTGAGCCATAAAACGCACTGATACAACTTTCATTTCGCCATTTCGGACATTCCGTTATGCGCGCCATTATGCTAACGAAAAAACTTCCGGTCAGCTCCAAAACAAGAGCCCAAATTACAAAAGGGTTAATGAACTAAAAGGAGATAATAACAGATGCTTTTATTTTGAAAACGGGAAGTTTGCTAGTGGCTGATTTTTAGCTGAATGCTGGTCTCAAGATGATTTAACATTTATGATATTAATAATATTATAATCAGTTACTTCCCAAATACAATAAAATGTTTACTGCTCGCAGACACCGAAGACGATCCGTCCGTCTCCTCCGGCACTTGATTAATACATACCTACGTATCGCAATGCATTATGGGGCGTTTGAGTGTGACTAGTATGCCCACCTCTCATACTTAAAAATTTTCCGATATAGTATACATCTGGGTATTTCTCGCACACTCAGTTTTTTCATACTATGTAATGTGAACGCACTACACATTCTTTTTGACGTCACACTTAGTATGAGTAGGACGTTAGTATGCTATTTCAGACACAGCCTGTGACCCTGTTTTGGGTCCTAAACCACCACTTAAGGCCCACTGCCCCACATACTCATCTACTGTTGTTTTCTGATGTGCGTCAGTGGTTTTTCTACATTGTTGCTTTGGTCCAGAGCTGCCTGATGGGTGATTGACCTTCTCTTCTGTAAAGTGTCTTGAGATAGCATACAAATAAAGATTGATTTATTGATTCCTCTCAGATCATTTACCTTTCACGGCGATCTACAACACGGTGGGTTTCAAAGAGTCCGAGGCCAAAGTGTACCTGTCCTCTCCGATCACAGCCAAGATCCTGGAGGTGGAGCGCTTCACTTCGGCTCAGGACCGTTTCTACGTCACCACACAGAGGAGCATCAACAAGGTGAGCATCAAGATTACTGATTAACTCACTTTACAGCCGTGTGGCACAGATGATCATTGGCCTTTTTCTTCATAATGAATGACCCTTGAATCAACAAAGCCCTGAAAACTCCTGAAATCATCACAGATGTCTAACACATTTTTAAATTCTGTTTTATCTCTGAAGTCTCTCAGATGGTCCAGTTCAGGTTTGTTCTGCAGGTTCTGTTCTCTGCCCCTACTAAACGTTTTGTGTCAAGATAGAGTAGAAACATGATCCCTAACAGTGCTGCAGAGTGACAGCGTCTCTGTTTTGTTTAATGAGTTATCATGTAGTCATGTCTAGACCCCCTAAAACAGGTCTTTTGTAATTGTATAAATTTGAGCCTGATGCAGCGCCAAGGAAATCATGACAACAAACTACCAGAGGATAGTTTCCAGAGATGTGGAGACCACAAGATAAGAAAATAATTCCAGCATGCTCCCTGGACTGCATGTCTGATGGTATATGTGTGGCTGTGTTAGTTAGAGATGTAACATGCAAACTTTCAACAAGTGATGTGGGAAACAATTCCAGCTCTGTATCAAGGGCTTAAGCCCCGTTTCCACCTAGTAGTCCGGTATGGATCGGCACGGTTTGGCTCAGGCTGGATCAGTAAAGCCTGATCCTGTTTGCATTTCCACAGCCAACCAAACCCTACTTGGTAGGTGGCGTATAAGCCGGATGCCGATAGCATGGCGTCATAGCAGTGCGACACTGTGTACCCGGCTATTAAATACAACGAAGAAGAAAACGTGACACAGTAAACAAAGAGCAACGATGGAAGACATCCAGCAATTCTTCTTTTTTGTGATCAGCATGTGGCTTTTTGTCACAAAGCACAACCAAGCTTTGATTCAGAGAAGGCTGTGTGCCGCGAGAGTTATCTTCACGAAGACAAGCGGAGATTTAAACATGGCGGGGTTATGTGTTGTTCCACTGTCGCATAGGAAGTGACGTCTCCTTCGACCAATCAAGGGACTCCAGTGTTTCTAGCTCCACCTTCTGGGGTCGGATCGGTATGCTTGGCACCTCAACAGAAGAGTCCTAAAAAGTAGTATGGTTCGGTTAGATTATAAGGGGTCCTGTCCCGGTTTTACGCTATGGAAACGCCACAAAAAGCACGCCGCACCGAGACGAACCGAACTGAACCTTCAGGTGGAAACAGGGCTTTTCTCTTGTTGTACGCTCTACTATCTATTGAAGAACAAGAGTTTTTATTGATTTTTTTACTTTATGTTTATATTTTTGCTTTTTAACAAACACATGGACCAATAAACAGATAGGGCCTCACATCACCAGCTGTAGAGCCTTGACAATCATTGTGAACTGTATTCTCCAGTGGGATGGCCTTCTTTGTCCACCAGGAGACTGGGACATTGGTACACTTTTATTTACAAGGCAAATGCTTGGACTACTGCCCTCCTACATTTGTAATTTGATCACTTGGAGAAGTGTTGATTCTTACGGTTTGCGTTCAAACAATCACTTGTTGTTTTACTTCCATTTGCCCGCACAGAACTTGGAAAAAGGACTTTTGTCTACTCCGCTCCTTCTGCATGGAACAAAACAAGACTGGAAATTAACAGAGCTTATTTCTCTGAGAGCACTTGAGACAGCCTCCTCAAATTGTAACTGTTTTTTGTAATATTAATTGTTGATTGTATATTGCTGTATTTTTTCTGTGTAACTTTGCAAGGACTCCCTTGAAAAAGAGGTTTTTGCTCTTAATGGGATCTTCCTTGTTAAATAAAGGTTAAATAAAATTAGATAGAATGTTTTGCCAGTGCTTAACATTGAACTTACACCACATGTAAAATAAAACAGATTAAAAAATAATAAATTAAAAGCACGAGCAGGGTGCAAACATCTGCCCAGGTAGCTCACATATTACTATTACATCAATAGGCAATAAATCCATTATAAAGTTGCCATCGTAATATGATTCATAACCCTGAAAACCCACACCTAGCACTAGAAAGTGATTCAGCAAAAATGATTGTTCGCTAATGACAGTTATGTGGATCACCACCAAATTCTTGTCATTTTTAAGTTTGGCTATAACCAACATCTCCTGAAAATTTTGGCAAAATCTGTCCAGTTGTTTTCACGTAATCTTAATAACAAACAACCAGACCAACAAACAAACAAACAAAGGACAAGGACATCACTTCAGATTGCAGTATGAGTTCCAGTTTTTCTCGTATTATTCCCATTTTTGGTAGCATATCGAAGATAATACCCTGATTTCTTCCCATTTGGTGCTCATTGGAAGTGCCTTATTCAACAGTTTCCTGGTAATTGCCTTCTACTTACAGCAAGTGGTATTGTAATGAGTACTCGTCATGTTTTTTGAAGTCCAGTTTGCACATTTCCCAAATATACAGCTCTGACTGAAGGAATTAAGCTCAGGACTGATCATAGACCTAACTGCGGTCATAATATCTACCCAGTTGAGAAGTAATAATGGGACATTACCACACATTCTCCATCATTGACCATACCCTGGATTGTTTTTTCCGTATTTTGTTTGATTTTAGGTGTGATGAAATACTTTAAAAGGTTTTTCCGGGTGTTTTCTCTCCAAAAAAAAGAGGGAGCTTGACATGGTCAACTTAATCTTTCTTATGTTTAGCCAGTCTTTTACAGTCAGTTTTACTTTTGGAAGGTAGAGTTTGAATGATGAAGCGTTTAAAGTCTTACTTTTCTGTCTATTTCTATGTTTTCAGTCGATGCCGGCGGTGTTTAAGATTGAGTTGAGGCACGGTGAGTTCACGTGGGTCGTAAAGAGGAAAGAGAAACACTTCATGGACCTGCACAGAGAGCTGAGAACGTACAAGACCTTCATGAGGCTACCGCTGCCCACGCGGTAAATGTTAAAGGGTTACTTGATGTTTCGTCTTCCTCTGGGTTTTCTTGGATTTTTGGAGAGTTTAAAACTTTGAATTTGGTGTCATGAGCCATGTAAGCATTTCAAAACACTGAATGTGGATCCACATTTCCTCAACAAGCAAGAGAGTTTCATTTGTTGTTGCAGCTTTCTGTAGATGGCGTTTATCTTCAGGACTTACACCGTCACACTCGTCTGCTTTTGTCCCCACAGTAACACGGTGAAGAGGCAGTCGGCAGCAGAGGGAGTGAGGGAGATGCCCAACCTCCCCCGAGGAGGAGGAGACGAGCTGGGCCGAGAGGAGCAGGTTTCCAGTCGAAGGGTGCGCCAACTTTTTTAAAGCATTTCTTCTTCCGTTCAGACGAGTCAATAGCTGTTGTGTTATTCTGCGTTATGATGCTTGCTTAAAGAAATGTGATTTCGTATTTCAGAAACAACTTGAAGATTACTTGAACAAACTCCTGAAGATGCCAATGTACAGAAACTACCATGCGACGGTAAGGGCGTCTTCAGGATTAGAAACAAGAAAATGCCTTACATTTCAAAGTCATAACTTTAAATATTTGAATAATGTTTTTCCTGATCTTTCAGATGGAGTTTATTGATGTTAGCCAGCTCTCCTTTATCCACGATTTGGGACCAAAAGGCCTGTAAGAACAACAGTAATTCTCTCTCCCTCTCTCTTAGGCACAAATATGGTGATAATGGACAGATGTTTGGAAAAAAAATAACAGTTAGAAAATATTAAAAACTAGCTGTAAATACTTTTGTAAACCAGGGTAGCCCGCCCATAATGCTTATGCGGGCAAAATCATGCTTCAAGTCAGTGATCAACAAAACAACTCTCACCTTTACACACAAATTACTCAGGTCATATATATTTATTTATACAGACTTGTACTTAATTCACTTAGTAAATGGATCTCAGGCACGATGTGAATCTAGGCTGGCCAAAGCATATAATTGATGTCAAACCAGCGCCTAGCTTTTGCATTTTTGGACAGTAGCTCTCCAATAATGCTGGAAAGTCCGAGGCAGACATTTGTGCCCTTGGAGCTTTTCTGGTTGAAAATATGAAAAACTGTTCTATTGTGCAATTTTACCAGATTCTTGGCAAAATTCCTGGATCCAGACTCAGATCACCAACTAAAAAAAGAACTGTTTTTAAACTGGCTGTTTTTGTTGACCTATGCTTTATGTTTGTTTTTTTATTTCAGAGAAGGTATGGTGCTTAAGAGATCTGGTGGTCATCGAATCCCTGGCATGAACTGCTGTGGTCGCAGTAAAATGTGTTACCGCTGGTCCAAACGGTCAGTAAACGCACACGCTAGCTTTAGTATTAGAGGTGAAAATCACATAGTTTGTTTTATCATACTGTACCATTGAAGAATATTCTCAATATTCATGAAATATATCTAGATTTTTTCATACCACTATTTGTATGTCCGAGAGTAGATATAAAAATCATTTTTATGTTGTTTGTGTTTGTCAGCTGGCTGGTGGTGAAAGACTCGTTCCTGCTCTACATGAAGCCGGACTCTGGTGCTATCTCCTTTGTGATGCTCGTAGATAAAGAGTTCGGCATCAAGATGGACTCCAAAGACACAGAAACCAAACATGGAGTTCGTATTGACAGCCTGTCCAGGTGTGTGATCTCCTTATTATGGAGGACATTTACTTTTAAAGATATACAGAAACAATTTTGTTGTTTACTTGTCTTGCCTCACTCCCGAGTCTATTGCAAGCAGATAGACTCCATTCTTTAGACTGTGTGTGCAGTAATAAGGTAGAGATGGGCAGAGCTCACCAACTGCTAATTAGCTTAGCTAAACCACTGAGAGTCAATGGGTAGTGTTAGCCTGCCTCTGCCTGTAGTCATCAGATAGACTCCTCAGCAACTCCAAACAGTTCTGTGTGCTTGTCGTGGCTCGTACGTTATCTATTTTTAAACTCAGCTGGAATTTTATGTACTTTTTTAAAATAAATATATAAGCAGCAAACCAAATGCACAAACCAACGTGGTTTTAGTAGAGTAGAAAAAGATTGGTAATAAGGACTATAACAAAGTTTGTAAGAGAGGATGCAGAACATTTCTTCAGGGTTTGGTTTTGTTTGTATTACTTTAAAAAAATTACATTAAGTACTATTCTTACTCTCTCTGAACTTTGTTTCAAAGGCTAACACTACCCATTGACTCCCAGTGTTTGAGCTAAGCTAATTAATAGTGGGCTAGCTTTGCCCGCCTCTTCCTTGTTACTGCACACACACTCAAAAAATGGTGTCTATCTGCTTGTCTTGGACTCAGGAATGAGGCAAGACAAGTCGTAAACAAAAAAAAAATTGTCATATCACTTTAATATAAACAACCATCTCATGAAAAGTTAAATGTGTGTTTGGTTCATTTTGTGTTTTCAGGTCTTTGGTGCTAAAGTGCAGCAGCTACAGACATGCCCGCTGGTGGGGTCAGGCCATTGAAGGCTTCGTCCAGAAGCACGGCTCGGCCTTCCTCACAGACCACCGCTTTGGATCCTTCGCCAGAGAGGAGGTCAACATCCCTGCCAAATGGTAACCATGACATTCATAAGACTTCACCCACGTGTGTTAAACTTCTCTGTGATGTTGTCTTGATGCTTCATTTGAGGTCAATGGACCCTCTTCACTCAGCGTGTAAATGAGGAGTTGACCTTTGGGGTCTCAGGATTACATGGGTGCAAATTAACTCCCAACACCAGAGCCAGGCATCCGTGAAAAAGTCTAGACGAGGCCCAGTCCAGTTGGCAGGGAATGAGTGTGTGTGTGTGTGGTGTGTGTGTCTCGCTGGAGTAACCTGACACAAAGAGAGGGAAAGTGAGCCTCCCCTGTTCGTCACCTGCGTACCTGCTGAGCAACACTATACTGTCTGTGAGACTGCACATGCAGGAGTGTGTGCTGTGAGGTCACACAGGATGTACAGTACACCTCAAAAAGTGAGGCACAACAGAATTTATGTGGCTGTTTCTGTTTGACAGTGTGTTAATGTGAAAATATTAGAGCACAGAGCTCGAAAGCTGAAGCTCCACCCACTTTCTGAGAGGGACGTGGTCAGACACAGGACATATGGATTAACCACTTTTTTTTTTACACCTGAAGCTGGATGTCTTTTTTCCAATTCTTGGGAAAAAACTCTTCAAATTTGTGTATTTCCTTTGGATCGTTTCATGTGTTCATTCAGTGCATTATGGGAAGGAAGCTATGAGTACGGTGGCCAAGAAAGGTCATAACAATTGCAAAAGCCATTTCAAATGCAAACATCACAACACATCTGCATAAGCCTACAACACAGCAGCATAAAGCCACAACATGGTGGCATTAAAGGGATAGTTCAGTATTTTTGAAGTGGGGTTGTATGAGCTCCATATTGCCACTTAGTACATTAGATGCAGAAGAAAGTTCTCCTCTCCCTCAGTAAGCCACAAACTGTAAGAGTCTGGTATGCAGAACCAGCCACAAACAGGGAAGTATCGTACCAGGAACAAACAGTATTTTCTCCGTCGACAAGAACTCCCATCAAAAAATAATACCACAGCTTAGGAGTACAATAAGAGTAAGATAATACTTGAAGGTAACATGACATAAGGCGGTTAAAACAAGCCACAACAAGCACGCAGGAAAGTTGCTGACGACTTTATCTGAAGACTTTAGGCAGAGATAGGCTAATACTTCTCACTGACACCCAGTGTTTGAGCTAAGCTAGTTAGCGGTAGGTGAGCCCTGCCTGTTTCCTCCATGTTATTGGATGCACAGTTGAAAGAATAGTTAATCTGCTTGTCATGGACTTGAGACTGAGGCAAGACATGAAAAAAAGTTGGCGTTTTACTTCCGTTGCAGTTTAATGCCGCCATGTTGTAGCCTAATGTTACCATGTTGTTGCTTTATGCCACTATTTTGTGGGTTAATGCAGACGTGTTGTGATGTATGCATTTGCTCTGGTGTTCACAATCATTGTGACCTTTCACGGCCACCGTTTTAAGGCAAAGCAAACAACGAAACAGCATGATGACAAACAAGATGTTGTCATGACAGTTGGGTCAAATCAAGGCTTAAGTTTTGTAAAAGGATGCTAACCAAAAACCAGCATCTGTCTGTGGGATTTTAATCAAGGAGAGGAACACCAGCAGCTTACAGAGGCTTTCATATCAGCAGCACAGAATTAAATAGCAGGAGTGTCATGTGTTTGGCATTGCTGACCCTGAAGCTGACAAATATCTACAAAATTGATTAAAAAAGGTAACAGTTGGATTTATAAGCAGAATCAACAATGACATATTTGTAGAATTAGATCTATTCCCAAACCTACTTGTTACCATACTCTGTATTTTTTTAACATTAGTTATTGTGAATATGCTCTTTACTACAAATAAAAACAGAATTCCTAGTGTCCTATATTCGATATCATTTTCAGCTAACCTTGCACGCTTTTCAATGTATTTCATTAGTCCATCTGGGAAAGAGCCCATAGAAAGTACTTGGGGAGAGCAGAACCTTCCAGAAGCGTATCCAGCAGGTAATTGGTCGATTGTTCTGTCAATCACATTCATGAGGGGCCAATCTGATAGTGTAGTGGGTGGGCAACCTTCGCGTCAGAGAATGAGCTACATGGGAGCAAAAATATCCTTTCTAACGAGAAGTTTTTTAAATATGTTATATACTTTTTCATTTAATAAAGAAATGTGACAAAAGACTTGATTAAACTGCTATTTAAGCTGTTAGCATCTATGCTAATGTCTGTATGAGCAGTTACTTCCTGCTGTCATCTCGTAGCTCCACCTCTTCCTGCTCTCAAGGACTCTGATTGGACCGACCCACTTTGGGCCGAGCACAATCGTTGTAGATCTAGATCCCATCATGCTTGACGTCATAAAAAAACAATTTCCCCTTGGCAGCTGTGAGGGTTTCGCCCCCTTCACTTTTTATATGGGAACTGTATTTTATTCGAAAACTAATGTCAATGGTTTTCAAGCCTTTGTCACTATAATTCCCGGCTTCCCTCACAATGCCAAAGGAGGAGTTCTCCACATGGACAGACATGAGCTGAGACTTGGACTGTGTCTGAAATGGCATACTAACGTCCTGCTCATACTAAGTGTGACGTCAAAATGAATATTTAGTGTGTTCACATTAGATAGTATAAAAAAATTGAGTGTGCGAGAAATACCCGGATGTATACTATATCGGAAAAATTTTAAGTATGAGAGGTGGGCATACTGGTCACACTCAAATGTCCCAAAATGCATTGCGCCATGCACGATCGACTGGTATTCAGCTAAAAATAAGCCACTAGCAAACGTCTCGTTTTCAAAATAAACATGTCTTTTATTATTTCCTTTTAGTTCTTTAACACTTTTGTAAATTGGGCTCTTGTTTTGGAGCCGACCAAAAGTTTCTTCGATACCATAATGGCGTGCATATTAGATGTGCGAAGTACTCTCCTCTTTTCTTCAATAGAAAATATAAAAAAACAAGAACACTGAAATACTTGAGCTGTACCTGCCCAGGATTGCTTTTGTTAATATGTTGATTTTTTCTGCAGGTATGTGAACGGGAAGACGTACATGGAGGATGTTGCAGATGCTCTGGAAGAAGCCAAAGAGGAGATCTTCATCACAGACTGGTGGTAGGTGTTTTTTGTACATGTACCATGTCTGCAGGATAAATGAGTGTTTAAAGAGGAGGAGCTTTTTGCCAGCTCGTGTGTACACCCAGGTGCATGGAGTGCACTTGGCGGTCACCTGTCGTGGAGGTGTTCTGGTCAAACAGATCACTTACAGTCTGAGGCTCAGACTACTGTTATATAAGTACACTCGCTAACACAGTCACATTTCAGTAACATATGCAGAAAAATGTGAGGCGGAGTGTTTACATGCACGTTAAGTCCTGTGCCGTTATAGCTGGGTGAGTGACTAAACGTGACTTCGGTCTCATGGATGTATGCAGATCCAGCTGCTTCAATTTCACCCCCCTGCCAGCTGCCTGCCAACTTCCAGCCAGCTGAGATTGGGCCTAAATCCATCAAAACATGCCCACTCATTCTCCTGCATGGTTTCTCCATGGGATGGTGCTTCCCTCACAAGATGGCACAGCCTCAATCTTTTTCTTAGTGTGTAAATCAACTGACAAATCAACCGGAAGCCACAACAAACCACCTTTCTTTTAGATTCTGATGCCCAGTTGAACTTCAGCAGGTCATCTCGCCCATAACTAAAAGCCTAAAAGCACTGAGTTTTGCAATGTGATTGGTTCAATAGCTATTTGGTATCAGTATAATTAAGCTGGTACTTGCAGACTTTGAGTTTCCTATGTGTCAAAAGGACAAACTACAGACAGTAGTAGTCCCTGATACAGCGGTGTTACAGTTCAATGTGCGACCGTGTCAAATCGAGACACATTTAACTGTAAGATACAATGATCAAGCTTGTTTTAATCATAACTATGGTAATATTTTCCTGTATGTGTCTTTATAAACATGTAACTAAAGAGGCATTTGTTCAAACACCATATCAGCACTTATCTGGAATTTGCTCTTAAAAATAATTTGAATTTATTAATAGAAAAAATGTTGCAATTGAATTTTTACCCAATACTGTTCAGCCCTAATGTATACAGTATATATTTTTAAAGTATAGTTTCCAAACTGCATGTTAACACAATGAAATTAAATTAATCAGTCTTAATGTAACTCTGTTCAGGTTTTTGAGTACAATAGCTGAATGGAAAAGAATAGAGTAAAGAGGTTTTGATTTATTGGCTCTATAAATGAGAAATATGAAGTCTTATGGTGTTTGTTCTTCACAGGTTGAGTCCAGAAATCTTCCTGAAGAGGCCGGTTGTTGAGGGCAACCGCTGGCGTCTGGACAGCATCCTGAAACGCAAAGCGGTGAGACAGGAACTCATTTTTGCTTTGTCTTGTTTGAAGTAGAAATCACCCAGAGGCAGGTGATTCCTCCACTTCAAGCTTTTACACCTGTGTTTGGCTGAGGGCTGCTTTTGTTCTGTGAAGAAAGCCCATCTTCATCATGTTGATAACAACAAGTCAGAATCTGACCTTGAGCTCAAAGTCAGAGGAAATTAACTGTCATTTCAGGAAGTTTGTTAGCCTTCATTCAGACTGATGTCAGCAGAGCAGAGGCTGAATCCTGCATTTGAGCTTCATCACATTGGACTTTGACACTTAACTGGAATAAATGAATCAGACTTTATTTATATTGCACAATTCATATAAATTCAATTGCAGTTCACCGAGCTTTACAGTAAGACAGAAAAATATTTGACAGTATAGAAAAGCTCAGCATCTTCTATGTAGTACTGCACTGTAACTACAATGATGGTCAAAGGGCTTGAAGACTAATGCACAACAGAAAATCTAAAATATGAAATTATAAAATCAGGAAGATTTGATTGATTCTCCTTACCCATGAACCCCCTCTCTTTTTAAATCATTTATTATTTTTATAATTTTACATGTTATATATGTTGCATATGTTACTTTTTTTATCTACATATGTATAATAATAATAATAATAATAATGATAATAATGATAACAATAATAATAATAAGAAGAAGAATCATAATGATAATATTAATAACAATCATAACAATTATAATAATAATAATAACAATAATAATAATAATAGTTGTATTATTATTATTATTATTATTGTTGTTGTTGTTGTTGTTGTTGTTGTTGTTGTTGTTGTTGTTGTCGATTTTTTTATTTAATTTTTTTGGTCCATCCATGATATTGAGATATTAATACCACTTTTGTTTTTAATGTTTTCTTGTTTCATCCACCACTATTTTGCACATTACATATTTGTTACTTTTTGAGTTGATTTAATCTTATTTAATTGTACAGAGACTTTCTTCTACTGTTCATACTGTTAAAAGAAGAAAAAAGTGAGAAAGATATAAAATGTTTTATATTATTCCCGAAAAAAATTAATAGAAGAAAAATTAAAAGACGTATAAATTATAAAAGAGACGAAACAAGAAAATGCAAAGCAATAAAACCAATCATAAACAATCAGTGATAAATAAAAAGCTAAAAATGTGTTTAAGATGAAACATTAATTAAATTAAATGGGAGAAAAATATGTTAAAAGAAAAGAGAAAATTAAAATGTTATCAACATGATAATATATATGAGCAAATACTAAAGAAGGAAGAAGAAACAAACATCAGACCATGAAATTTTAAACTTAATTTCAATAAGAAAGAAAGGAACTGAGAGATTTAGTCCAGCTCTGGGAAACATATATGAGCATTATAGAAGCCAGGAATATAGGCCTCAACAAAAACTGTTAATTGTATTGTATTTATTCATGTTTATGTCTAAAAATGTGTGCAAGTTGTTGTGTGAGTTTGTATAATTTGTCTATACCTGTATGAGTTTAAGGCGTTAAACTGTTTGACTGTCACTTTCTGTTTCCTTTTTGTTTATAAAAAATACCAATAAAATTATGGGAAAAACAATAATAAAGTAAGGAAAAAGGGATACTCACAAATGAATAAATAATTATAATAGTCATTAAAATTGCTTAGGTCTAAATAAATAATAAATACATAAATGAAGATCAGGCTGTTGTAAATGATACTTTTGGATGTAAAACATATTAAAGCAGCATGAACTGATTTGTGTGTGTTTTTTTTTCAGCAACAAGGTGTGCACGTGTTCGTGATGCTGTATAAGGAGGTGGAGTTAGCTCTGGGCATTAACTCTGGCTACAGTAAGAGGACTCTGCTGCACCTCCACCCAAACATCAAGGTGTGCCTAAGATCCATCCAGCAGGTGTTTCAGACCCATCACTGTTCTCCCTGGTTAATTCTGACCTTTTGACCTTGAAGGTGATGCGTCATCCAGACCACGTCTCCTCCTCCGTCTACCTGTGGGCTCATCACGAGAAGATCATCGTCATCGACCAATCAGTGGCCTTCGTTGGAGGGATCGACCTGGCGTACGGACGCTGGGACGACAGGGAGCACAGACTGACGGACGTTGGGAGTGTTACACGTTCACACTTGGAACAGGTGAGACGGACGCACACCTGAGCTGACGTGATGTCACTTCATCCTAACACCTCATTGTTAGGGCTGGGCACTTCTAACAATCTCATATTATAATGATTACTTTGATTAAGAGGCCACGGTATGAAACCTGCTATGATATTTTTAAATTCATGACAATGACTACACCTTTAAAACAATTCTGAAAAACTTTTGTTCTTTTTTGTGAAAATTGAAACAGCAGGGACAAGATTTAAGAGAAAGTTAAAATAGACTAATAATAATTGGATCATCAAGAGAGAGAGGGAGGGAGTAAGTCATGATATTTCATCATGGAGTTTCTGTTTCCTGTCTTTTATGCATCAACCCTCACTTTTTCTTTTATAATTTTCCTTTCCGCTAAATCAAAAAAATGTTTAAAGGGATACACCTTTTGTTTTTCTTTTCATGTCTTGCCTTGCTCCTGAGGCTATGACAAGCAGATAGACGCCATTCTTTCGACTGCAGTAACAAGAAAAAGATGGGCACACATCAGCCACCACTAATTAGCTTAGCTCAATCACTGAAAGTCAGTGGGTAGTGTTAGCCTGCCTCTGCCTACAGTCATCAGATAAACTATTCAGCACCTCTGAATGGTCCTGTGTGCTTGTTGTGACTAGTTTTTTCTACCACGTTATGTTATCTTTTTTTAGACTAAGATTAGAACCTAATTTAATTTTCAAAAGAAATACATACGAAAGTAAACCGCACGGCACATGTGTAAACCACCGCAGTTGTTCTTGTTAGTAGGTCAACAAAACAAAGCCTCTACTTAAAGGTAGAAAAGGATTGGCACTAAAGATTATAGCTGACTTTGTAAGAGAGGATGAGGACGATTTCTTCAGGACCAACGAAGATCCACAGCTGTACCTGTTTGAACCAGAATATACGGAATAGGAACTACATGTTTTGGAGGTTTACATTATATAAAAATAGCTAACGTAACATAATGTGGAAAAAAATGAGTCACAACAAGGACACAAGACTGTTTAGAGTTGCTGAAGAGTTTATTTGATGACTTTAAGCAGAGGCAGGCTAACACTACCCATTGACTCCCAGTGTTTGAGCTAAGCTAATCTTTCTTTGTTACTGCACACACAGCTGAAAGAATGATGCCTATATGCTTGTCATGGACTTGGAAGAGGCAAGACACGAAAACAAAAACAAAGATTATCCCTTTAAAGTTTGGATTTTTCTTATCACCAATTTTAGAATTATGATCCTGTCTCTATTCCTCTTTTGACCTAAAGAATTGTGTTTGACTTATTTTCAGGCTGAAGCTGCCGCATCAAACCTGTCCGCCTCTGCTAACGGGAGCAGCAGCGTTCCACAGAGCAACGGAAAAGGTGTCTTCACGGTAATGGACTCGGTGGACCAGCCGAAGCTGAAGGGTCAGGGGAGGATGAAGAGGACGAGGTTCAGCATCAGGAGACACCTGCAGAAACACGGACTGGCCAGCGCTGACAGCGACAGTGACCTGGAGGAGGAAGCCAGTGAGTGCTTTTTTTTAAAATATTTTTATTGATGTGGATTCAGAAAAAACAAAGCACTTACATACCAAGGCAGCACCAAATGTTGTTTGTATGCACTGTTAAATTTTTACATTTTTCCCCAGAACAAATAACAAGTACAAATAAAAATCAAACAATATATATATATATAAAAAACATTAAATTCAAATTAAAATGAAAATCAAATTGAAATTGAAATTAAAATTAAAATTAAAGCTATGGTCTACGATTTGGAAGCTTGGTACATCTTAATAACACGTATATATATATATATATATATATATATATATATATATATATATATATATATAAGAATAAAAAAAAAGTCCATTGAGTATATCCGCTGCAAAGCAGCATAATAGTTGACCAATCCAAACTGCCGGGAACGGCGGTTCGGATTGGTCCGTGAGTCCATCCAATCCCCTGTCTCCTCTGCTACGCACCGTCTCGCCCATGGTCCCACCTCCTCCCAACTACCTCTCTTAGTACCGGTTAGCAGCTAGCAGCATAGCTACTGAAGCATCATGGAGCCGGGAGGCTGCTTCTGTTACCCTCCACATCGAAGAGAAGGAAACGTAAAAGTTTCGAGGAAAAGGCTGAAGAAGGGAGGAAATATGAGCAATACAGGTCCCAACGGAGACTTAACATTGGAGAATCGTACGGTGGAAAAAGCTGCAGAATGATTTGGGGTTGTTGAACACTGTGCCAGCCGCCGGCTACCGAACAGCCGGCTGCAGCACCGGCCACCGGCTGGCGAACGACCACAGCTCCGACCGCAGCACTGGCCGCTGGCCGCTGGGCGCCGGCTGGTGAACGGCCGCAGCACCGGCCGCCATCCGACCTTCAGCACCGGCCGGCTGGTTGAACAGGTAATAGCTTTGTTTACTACAGTGGGAGATGTCTGCTGAATAACTCTGGTTAGTCTGTGCCTATACTGGCTAATGACTGAACGTTGTTGGTCGGAGCAGGTAGGCTCTGTCAATAGATTGTAGCATAAGTTAGCCACTCATCATTAGCGTTGTAAACTGAGCTGGTGAGGACACGCCGAGAAAGATAAATCCTCGCCCACAATCTGGTCTGCTCTGGCGATGCCAGACCCGCTTCGCTGCCAGTCCAATTGAAATGGCTACCGCTGTGTGTTACAAGGGGGATGACTGTCGTGTTTGTTACTTTCACTTGAGCTGAGTTGTTTTGGGTTTTTGTTGATATTTTATGCCAGCCGGCTTGTTGCTCTGTCAGAGGGGGCGTGTTGTTAAGAGGCGACACGAGCTGGGGGTGGGATCTTGGAACACGGAGGGGAGGGGTGAGTGAAGGGGGGCAGGCTGCGTTTTTCAAATGTGTCTCAACAGTCAAACTGGTTTTCAGATCGTAGACCCTAGCTTTAAAATTAAAATTAAAAATAAATTAAAATAAAAAGGATGGGGGAGGTTTACATTGCTGCAAAAATTGCATAAATGGTTGCCTCTTATTATGTAATTTACTGGGGTTACCTCTTTTTGAGTGTCTTAGTTTCTCTACTTTTAGTGAGTGCTTACTGTGACGTTTCATGTAATCATGTTGGTTTTTCCCAGCTGAAATGAAGCATAAAGAAAATGTTAAATTAAAACAGAGAGTGTTTAGGTCTCTTTTGTACCATCAGGGCCTGAGCTACTGCTTTCTCCTTCACTTGATGGGTCAAATAAAATGAATTACTGGACAATAAGTGGAAATTCAGAGCATTTGAAATAGTTGAAATATATATCGAACATTGATGCCTGTTCTCAAAACCTGTAGGCCCAAACTTAAAGGATCATTTGTCTTCGGAGGTCTGACTATTCAAACCATCAGCAGCATCCGGAGCCTCGTGCTCGCTCGTGGTTTCAGTGTTTGTGGCCGGTCTCTTTAGGTTGGTCCAACAGCGTCACCAGCCAACACAATCTGATCCACGACCGTCTGTCCCAGCTGAAGACGGCCTCTCCCCTCGGGCAGTGTCAGGCTGGTGAGTCTGAGGAGGACGTGGAGTCGCAGTCGCCCTCCTCTTTCTCCCAGAGTGCTTTGCTGTGGTTTGGATTTTGGGGTTTTGCCTTTGGGGGCTTTTTCTCTGCATGTGATTTTGGAGTGTTTTATCCCTGCTAGGGTTGATTGATAAAATAATGTTTCATTATGTTTAATGTTTGGTTTTTGAACATGATGGTTTGTACTTTTTTATGCCATACGCCCATGAAATTAAAGGGATATTGCACCTTTTGTTCTTACCTTAGTTCGTTTATTTCTTTTTTATTTATTCATTTATGTGAGAGAGGGCAGTGCAGGTTCATACATATCACCATATAGCACAATAAACAAACCATGCTAAAGCCATTGGCTAGTTTCAATTAGGTGACCCTGATTCATGTGCTTGAGGAGGAAGAGCTAAAAATAAACCCACATTAATCAGAATTACATCCAAAGGAGGAATAAAAGTAACAGAACTTAAACATAAGTCTGTTGCACATATAAACAGCCAAACATAATGCTTAAAAAGTTTTGAGCTGCCCCTTTAGGTGCCTTCTCATTCCAACATTAACTTCCTAAAAAAAAAGATTCCTGGATCCACATCCAGGTTTAGGTCCTCGCCAAAATCAGATCTCTTCTTCTTGTGTTAAGACCAACATTCCCTGATATTGTCATTAAAATTTGTTTAGAAGTTATTGAGTCATTAGCAAAATTGTGAAAAACTGTCACACATACAATGTCAACAAATCATTTCTAAAAATTCCTAGATCTGCATCCATGTCTGACTCACAGCTTATTACTTCTTCCTTATCTATTCAAGTTACCCCATCAACAATGAGTGATGGGAATCGCAAACCAGTTCTAGTTGAGAAAGATAACTCCCTCAAGCAGTAGTTACCGTTAGACCAGTGGTTCCCAAACTTTTCACAGCCTGTACCCCTTCCGACACTTGACCTCCAGCCATGTACCCCCGACTCTCATGCACTTGTAGCACCGACAAAAAGAAATGTTTAAGCCTGCTGCAACCCCACCTCCCACATTTTACATGCATAACATACATATAAAATCTCTTAAAGTGAATTATTACTCAGTAAATAGGTTTTTTTTTACCAGCGATTTCGGTGGGCAATACCAGTTCACTTTTGAAAAAGAAATGTACATTTCTGAAACATATTCACTAATGATCTTGAAGCTTTAATGAAAAGGCTGTCTGACTGAAATTAATGTATGTTATTTTAAGATTCTTAGATAATTCAGGACAGATTACCTTCTCCAACATGCCTCAGACTCTATGCCAACACTTCAGGCTTTTATCAAAGCTCACAATACAAACATTTACCAGTTTGAACTGAAACTACTGAAACAACTGTTTGAACCTGACAGCTTTTCATGTACCCCCTACATCACTTCGCGTGCCCCAGTTTGGGAACCACTGCATTAGACTATTAGGCTATGTTTACACGGAGACTCTGTGACTTCAAACGCAAAGATTTTTCCTTTGCATGTTCAGAGTCGATCCCCGTTCAGACCGAGACGCTGGAGACAAATGAACCTGCTGTAGTATGCATGCCGGTTTAGTAGATGGCGATGTAGGTTTGCAGAGAGGCAGCCCAGCTACAATAAACGTAAAAAGAAAAAATTTTCACAAACAACAATGCTGAGTGGACGCACAAAGACACAGGAGTTTTTCTTTTCTGGACAATAAATCTGTCTTGATAGTTTTGTCTGGTTAACAAACCGAGCACGGTAAGCAGCTCACATGTTACTCGGTAGACATCCGAAGCTGTTGTTGTTTCTGGTATGTGTGTAGCCGTCATGTGAAAGAGTACTGCACATGTGGTGGCGTCAGCGTTTCACCCTGAAACCCTCTGATTTTGGTTCACACGGCGCTGCATGGAGGAGCATATTGAAAACTCTCCATTCTGGAGCCTGGTTTCAAAAGTTTCCAGATCTGGGCAATCCGCATAGAGTTCCCACGTAAACGCAAGGCCGAAACACAATGAAAACTTATTGGATTTGACCATTTTAGGCCTTGTGTAAACAGCCCCTTATCAATTAATTTATCATTTCTTTCGAGCAGGGGTCAGAAGTGGTCCAAACTGTGGCTTGATTTTCAACAAAAAGATGCTTAAGGCACTTTTTCAGTAACTGGAAACACCAGCAACTCCCAAAGACATTTTTACATGCAGCACCAAACAGGAATTGATAAGGGAATAATTTAGGAATCACATTGATTTGTTAATGGAATTGATGTCAATAAAATCTAATAAATTTACTTTCCTTATAAACAAGCAAGCAACCAGACAAATTAACAAATAGCAACATAATCATGACCACCTTGATGGCGGTTATATTGTTGGTTTTAAAGCAGTCAAACTATGTTTTTCGTTCAGAATGTAGGTGTTTTTTATTTTACCTCTGCACTGGTCACTCATTTGTCTTCTTTTGCTTGAAGTTTTAGTTGGTTTGTTCTGGTCTTTTGAAGCAATCTGGTGCAAGTTTGGTTTTTAATCCACCCAGCAATCCTGTTATTTTAGTCTTCATTTTGGTCATTTCATATTTTGGTCAACTCATTTTAGACTTAAACAACTTGTACAGTTTGAGGCACCTCTCAAAAAGTTCATCTGATTAAAGGCAAACATTCAAAATGAGGTAAAGTGCAGCTTTTTCCTTTTTTAGGAACTCTTCCACATCAAACACAGTCTGGTTTATGAGTTGAGATCCGCGGCCTGTAATCACTTCTCATTTTATAAATAAACTCCTGATTCTTGGCGTAAGTATCTGTGGGGCTGTGGATCAGAAGCAGGAGGTTTTTGGAGCTGCAGTTTGTCTGCAGAGCTTGTTTATGTTTGTCCTGCTCACATGACGGATGGGAAGAGTCAAAGATGAACGTACAGACAGCTTCATTTCTGGTTTGTTTTGTTTGTTAAATCAGGATTTCAGTGATGGTGCTCCCATGTTAGTCGTGTTTTCTCTGTTACCCTTTATCTCAGTTAGTGACATTCTTATTAGAAGACCTCATTTAAAAATTCTGAAGGTAAGAATATGAAAAACTTGTTGGTAAATTGAGTGTTCAGCATGTTTATTCTAGGGCTGAACAGTTAATTGCAAATTAGATTAAATCGCAATATGGCCTGTTGCAATTTTCAAATCGCAGAAGGTTCAATATTTTTAGCCCAAAATGTGTTGAACATTTTGGCATGATGTAGTTTTTTGCAATTTCATGCCTATTTTTTTACCTCTATTCATACACTTTTTTTCCCCACTTTTGGACCATTTTTACTTTTTTTAACTCTGTTTTTACATCTTTATGCCTATTTTGCCCCATTCATCTTTTTTTGGCCACTGTCAGAACCATTTTTGGAATTTTTATGTAGCTTTTGAAATTGAATTCCAAACTTAATTTCCAATTTTACTGCCATAATCAATTTTCCTAAGCCACTTTTGGATTTTTTTTGCCAATTTTTTCCCATTTTTTTTGCAATTTCATACCTATTTTACACCTGTTTATTAACCTTTTTTTGCTTTCATACCATTTTTACCCAGTTTTTACAATTTCATACCTTATTTCAAGATCAATTTAATGTCATATTGGTTTTACTATAAAAAGATCTACTGCTTATGTTTGTTTAAGAATACATAAGATGAGGAACATTAAAACAATTGCAGAGTAAATCGCAATATTGGGGGAAAAAATTGCAATTAGATTATTTTCTGAAATCGTTCAGCCCTAGTTTATTCTCTCTTCTGTGTGTTGTTGGTTTTTATTAACCTTGTGTGCTTTGCTGTTTTCTTCAGCTGCTGTTTCATCTCTGCAAAATTGCTTTTAGATCTTTTATGGACCTTAGCCAGCATCATCTGCTAGTGGACTATTCCACACATCCATAGGATATATTTCACATCCATCAGGGAAACATCCCATAGAAAATGATTGAGAAGTGCAGGACTATCGTGAAAAACTTGAGCGAGATTGCATCAATGTTTTGTTACATTCATTTTTAATTAGTCAGTGGCTATGGGCAGCTCCTCGCCAGTGTAGGACAAGTTACTCCAAAAATGTAAAGCATTATTTACTCCTTGTTACTGTCATTTCAAAGTAATTTGTTACATTATACTATTACTGTATTTGAAATGTAAGGCATTACACTATTATCATATTACTTTTAGGTTACTCTAGTCTAGTTTCCATTAGCCCTACTCTACTCTACTCGACTCTACCAGGCTCTACTCGCCTTGTGCTGCTTTTCAATTAGCCCCAGTCGCCTGTCCAACGGGGTGAGCGGCACTGTGGTGATGTCATTATGAACGCAACACAACAACCTGCGGCTTTTTGTCACAAACCGAGTAAAAAAGGAAAGCAGAAGAAGGCTGCAGGTGGCAAGAAGAAATACCCCTTGAGAAGCACAGGAGAGTTTTGGAAGCTATACAACAGAATGAAGCCGAGGACGAGAGCAATCGAGCTGCAAAGAAAAGTCGTATGAGGGTAAGCTAATGGTAGCAACCGCTAGCATGCTAGGTCGCTGCGCTCATGACTCATCTATGACGACATTGTCTGACCAATCAGTAGCCGGCAGTCGGTGACGTCAACTTTTAGTGTCGACTCAGCTCGCTTGGAACCAGAGTGGAGTAGGTACTAAAACTAGCTTGTTTTAGGAGGTACTGGGCTAGCAGAAACGCGCTGCAAATTGAGTAGGGCCGAGTAGAGTAGGGCCAAGGCGTGCTACTGGAAAAGGGCCATAAATGTAGCTCATTACGCTCAAAAAACTCATTACACATCCAGTGGAAGCTGATGTGGTGGCTATCTAACTGAGTTCAGCTTAAGGCTAAAAACAGTAGCATATAATAGACACATTGATGCTCATGGCACAATACAAGAAAAGATCATAGCAAAAACAGACAAAAGATGAAATTCTGGTCATCTGTGTCAGAGATACTGTAACTTTAGGGCTAGTGGAGGACTTTTCTCCCCTGCTGATCTCACAGAGTATTTGGCGAATTTGTATTTAACAAACAAAACACACCTCTTCGTTTCCGGTTAAATTAAAAATGCACTATAATTTGCATTACTGACATTTGTACCTCGTACAATATTACCGTTTTTTTTTCTAATGCCTTACATTACAATGTTGCAGTAAAAAGAAATGCATTACAGTAATCATGTTACTTTTGTAATGCATTACTCCCAACACTGCCCCTCACTGTTGGTTTGTACTGCTACCTCTTGGTCCTTAAGAGTCAACCTGACATAACAGATGGACTGTTGAAAACATTTCACTACTACATCTGAGAAAGAGCCCATAGAAAGTGTTTGGGGAGGGCAGAAACTTTCGGAGCATATCTGGCAGGTGATTGGACGATCTTTCTGTCAATCAACATTTACTGGGCCACTCGTAACTCACAGCTATTCCATCAGAGCACAATGGTTGTAGGTTGGAGCTTGGCAAAGACTGATCTGCCCAATTACAGCCAGTGAATCATGCTGATCCAGCTGCTGCGCAAGGTTACTTAAAGGTCTGACAGCAGAATTGTTTTAGTGTGAAGCTTTTTAAGATGGATCTGCCTGATGTCGGACAGACTCTGGCTGATCCGTCTGCTTTGTAAGGTTAGCACAGCCTCTGTTTGACAGGAGGAAGGCATTTTCAGCTCCTCTTTAATTTGGAATAAATTTTTTTTTGTGTTTGTTTTTCTTCAGGAAGTGGCTCAGTGCGCAGTCTTCACACTGGGGTCGGGGAGCTCTTTGGAAACACTCGCTTCTGGCACGGGAAGGACTACTGCAACTTTGTGCACAAAGACTGGATCCAGCTGGACAAACCCTTCGATGGTGAGAACACTGTTCATCTTCCCTCATCGATAATGGTTATCAGGGACAAAGACGTTTTCATGTCGCTGTTTCTGTTTCAGATTTCATCGACAGACACACAACTCCCAGGATGCCTTGGCACGACATCGCCTCTGTGGTTCATGGGAAAGCAGCTCGAGACGTGGCCAGGCATTTTATTCAACGGTGGAACTTCACCAAGGTCAGAAGCTGAGCCTTTAGCGTTCCAGTGGATGAAATAGGAGCATCAGAGAAAGAAATAGTTTAAACTAAGTTGTGAGAAAAAAACAGCTTGACATCATGTTCTCTAAAACTTGAAAAAAAAAAAAGATATAATCTCAAAGGCTCATTGCAGGACTTTATGAATACTTGAATGCATTTTTAGAGATCTATGACAGCTTGGAAATACCACTAAATGAAGATGAATGATAGTGATAGTGGTTCAACAGAGACTGATTAAATTTAATCGTATTATTACTTATTTATACTATTACCATTTTCTTTTTTTGTTCATGGTATATTTATTGGTGGTACATTGAAATTTCTCCATTTTTTTTGGACAATAAGATACAAAAATACAACCATGAGGGGAAGTAACAAGAACATCTCTATAACCCTTTGCAACTCATATAGTAATTTAGAAATAATTATTATTTATTTAGTGATTTGTTTCATATTTAAGGTCTTGACCTCAGGGGACAGCAGGGTGGGAAAGATAAGTGAAAGATAAGTGGGTTTCTGGGATAAGGGTAGAGAAACTGTAAGGTCGTTACTATTACACGTATAACTCTATGTCTTTCTATCTATCTATCTATCTATCTATATAGATGCACATATATAGATAGATATAGATGGATATAGATGGATAGATATAGATAGATAGATATAGATGGATATAGATAGATGAATGGATGGATAGATAGATAGATGAATGGATGGATAGATAGATAGATAGATGGATGGATGGGTAGATGGATGGATGGATGGATAGATAGATAGATAGATAGATAGATAGATAGATAGATAGATAGATAGATAGATAGATAGATAGATAGATAGATAGATAGATAGATAGATAGATAGATGGATGGATGGATGGATGGATGGATGGATGGATGGATGGATGGATGGATGGGAAGATGGATGGATGGGTAGATGGATGGATGGATGAATAGATAGATAGGTAGGTAGGTAGGTAGGTAGGTAGGGAGGTGGGTGGGTGGGTGGGTGGATGGATGGATGGATGGATGGATGGATGGATGGATGGATGGATGGATAGATGGATAGATAGATAGATATGGGTGGGTGGGTGGGTGGGTTGGGTGGTGGGTGGGTGGGTTGGATGGGTGGGTGGGTATATAGATAGATGGATGGATGGATGGATGGATAGATGGGTAGATGGATGGATGGGTAGATGGATGGATGGATGGATAGATAGATGGATGGATGGATTGATGGATAGATGGATGGATGGATGGATGGATGGATGGATAGATGGATGGATAGATGGATGGATGGATGGATGGATGGATGGATGGATGGATAGATAGATATAGTCATATCTTTATTGCAAATATGATTTTTAATACTTTTAGGGATGTAACGGTTGCCAGTAAAATGGTAAACCGTAGTAAAATTTCCCAAGGTAATCATTACCGTGTCTTTTTAAAATAACCGTTTTACCGTGTTTGATCACCACACAGCGTCAGCAACTCACGGTGATGCTGCTCTTTGCCTGGAAAGCCGGCATAATGTATCTGTTAAGCGTCCTCGACCGATGTGCGCATGCGCAGTTTGCATTGTTTGGCCTCTGAGTCAGAGCCAAAGTTAGAGACATAGTGGAGACTTTTGTCGAAACGGACTCTGAACTGTGGTTGAATTTTGGATTTTTACAAGGATGCTGAGGAGAAACTGATAGAAGACAGTTACCCTGTCTAAACATGAAGCTGCAGCGAAAGAAAAAGACGTGCACGGTTTCAACGGCAGGACCTCTTCGAGTAAATTAACTGACGGAGCCGCAGGGAGAGAGAGAGAGAGAGAGAGAGAGAGCGAGGGAGAGAGGGAGGATTCAGTGAGCCATACCTGAGAGAATAGCAGGTGACTTATCAGTAATTCTATCCAAAAATGTATAAATCTTATAAATAACAGAATAGGTAGCCTATCATTCTGGACAGTGGTCTTGCCGTGTATTCGCCGTATTTTGAAATAGATCGTATTTTTTCGTCAAAGTTCGTGTTTTATGGATTTCATCCATCTTAATTTGGAAATATTTAGAGGAGAAAATACCGAGGAGATCTGCCAGGGAGAGGGGAGACCAGAGGAGAATCATGAAGGGGGTTCATTGACTATCGTCAGGGACTATCGTCATTTAAAAAAAAAGTCCTGGACATTCTACTATAAGCTGCAACATGGACACTAATGCTGCAGGCACACTAAATGGTGTGAGTGTATGTAAAATAGGTTAAGATTATTTTTTTGTCATCTCAAACTTTGAACATGTTCATTTACAATTGTTTATAAAGAGAATCCTGTTTGAAGTTCAAATCAGTTGTTTTCTTGTAATCACACCGTTTATAACATTATAATGACAAAGACTTTCCAGGATTGTTTACTTTTATTTCTCATGAAAGAAGGGTAGGAAATGTACTCAAAGGGCAATTCTTGACACATTATTGACAAAAAATACAAAACAGAACCTTTATGATTATAATATTAAAGGGGTTAAGTGATTTAAATTTTGTGTTAAAGTACTTTTTGAACGTTTTGAGCACATTGCAACAACACCGTGATAATAATGATAACCGTGATAATTTTGGTCACAATAACCGTGACACAAAATTTTCATATCGTTACATCTCTAAATACTTTGTTATTACTGTGTTTTTTTCCTGTCATGGATATGTTCACAACTGTGGTGTAAATATATTCTTAATAGTTAATACTGTGTTTACCTCCATCTCATTCAGAGTCTCATACCCACTAAATTGTTACTTATTTTCCTTCATATGGAAGTTGATGTTGCTTAAAGACCCTGCATGTTACAACCTGTTTATTTAATTGTTCGTGCTCTTTTTCATTTATTTTCATTTTAAGTTGTATTTGCTATTTTTATTTTCATTACTTATTTTTCATTTGTAAGTTTCTTTCTGATATTTCTCTTGTATCCTGGGACTAATAAAGGTATATCTTATTTTATCTTATTACAACAGCAGCTGTCTTATGCTTAGTTACGCTTTTGATTGTTTTGTTTGCTGCAATTAAAATGTTTGATAGTGTGATTTATTTTTTGTAATTCAAATTTTTATTGGTTTTAACATATTTTAAACATGTTCAACATTTAACGCATATGAGACAAACAAAGTGACAGTCTGGGTAAGAAATCACAAAGAGAAGTAAAAAAATAATTGTCAAAAAAAAAAAAAAAAAAAAAAAAAAATAATAATAATAATAATAATAATAATAATAATAATAAAAATATTAAAAACATAAACAAAGGTAGAATCAACATTCATCTTACAACTTCAAGGCAGCCCCTACCCCCAGCACCCTCCAAACTCATATACATTTAAAGCATACATGAATACAATCTCCTGTACAACAATATCAATCCTTCCTTCCTATCATATCCTGCACCCCTCTAGGGTGTGACACCCCTTATATAATCCATAAACACTTCCCATACCTGACTTGTCTTACATGTAACATTATTAACCCTGGCAATCATCTTTTCAAATGCAGCAGTCTCTGACATAAGTTTGAACCACTCCACAAGGTCTGGTTTGTATGGGCTCTTCCAGTTGCGTAGTATGAGCCGAGCTGCAACAATAAAACCGGTTACTGTCAACCGAAGCTCTGCTTTAGTAAGACCTCCACCAGGTCTTACTAGAGCAGAGTCTTATCCATTAATAGACGTAATTGTGGGGATACTGGTAGAGGTCGTTTAAGCCATCCCTCAATGTTTTTAAGCACCACTTTATGACACTTCCAACATTTTCTGTCCTGAGACAGTCCCATTTTAAACAATTTCATTGGTGTAAAATAATATCTGTGCACAATCTTGTAGTGGATGAATTTACTTCTTGCGTCCCTTGTAGCCCAGCCTACATTTGAGATCACATCCTGCCATGTGTTTTCACTAATCTCTCTACCAAAATCTTTTTGCCATATTAGTCTCAAGCTGATAGTGTGATTTATTAAGAAATTCAATAAGAATAGTTAAAAATAAAAAACATCAGATTTTTTTTGTGGTTAAAACAGTTTTCATTTCTTTGTTGGTCAACATCACATTTGTCCACATTGCTGTAAAGAGTTCCCGCTAACCGTTCTCTGTCTCTTCTTCCAGCTGATGAAGCCGAAGTACCGCTCTCTGTCGTACCCGTGTCTTCTGCCCAAATCTCACACTACGGCTGGAGAGCAGAGATACCAGGTCCCAGACTGCACCCCTGCCAAAGTCCAGGTCAGTGACTTACCTGCCCCGTGTTCAGCTAACCAGCTAAATATCTGTTTCTCTGGAGGTCTTTATTTCAGTTTTCAGAAAGGAGTTATCTTATGATAACATTCTTAAAAATCAGCTTTTTCGGATCACCTTCATCAGCCAGCACTTCACAGAAAGTAATTGTTTTTTTCATCACAATCACGACCAGAATTGGAATTTATTGCCAAATACATTTACACAAACAAGTAATTTGTTTGATATGTTGATGCAAAAAACAATTATCATATAGTTATCATTTCTTTCCCTACTATCATATAGTAGGGAAAGAAAATAATAATGTCAAGAGAAATAGAATAAAGTTTAAAGCTAGAAAATAGTGCAAATTGATTTCAGTGGACATAAATATATACATAACAAATACAATTGGCACAAAAAGCAAAACACAAAACAAAAGTATGTACAGATTAACAGTGATTGATATTGCAGGGTAGTGTAAATGGAAATAAAAGTAACAGTGTAAAGAATATAAGAGGATAAATAGAAATATTACAATGTACAGTGGTATAAAACTTGTCCAGATTACACATGGGACCTAATACAGATTTACTCGCCATTGCAAAAAGCCTCAAGTGGACACTTTAGGAACTGCATATTATTTGCACCTCCACATAAACTTGATATGTAAACATGGTCTGTAATGTTTGGTTCTTGTTCCTCAAATTCTGCAAAAATCTTTAGATTTACTTTGAGAAGGTGTGATCCAGTAAAAGAACTGAAAATATAGTTTTTTTTTGGTTGGATAGCTGGAGAAGAATAAAGGGAAAGAAGACTAAAAATGAATTATGCACCTCAAAGATTGATATAAATTAAAAACAGGCTGTTTTTTATTTTGTTATTAGTTGTTTGTCTCAGACTGTCTCCCTTCCCAGCCTTTCCAGGTCAACCTAAATCAAACTGTTTTCATTGCAACAATCATCCAAATCTGCTGTTTGCACAATACATTTCTTTTTTTATCCGTCACTCTCAAACTCCGATCTGCATCTCTCCTCTCCTAGATCCTCCGCTCAGCCTCTGATTGGTCGGCTGGCATCAAATACCACGAGGAGTCCATCCACAACGCCTACGTCCACACCATCCAGAACAGCCAACACTTCATCTACATCGAGGTATTTATTCACAAAAACACCACAGCAATGGAAGATATGCTCTTCATTTCCAATAAAATTAAAAGCTTGCCTCAAAGTTCTGTCCCTCGTAAACCAGTGAAAGATGATAAAACAATGAAAAGTAAAAACTCCAGCAAATATGATGTCAGCTCTTCTTAAAACAGTATTAACTGCAGGTGTTGAGTGTCCCACTGAGGCTGTGCATGTTGATGTTGATGTTGTTATTTATGTTACTGTTATGATTTTTTATAAAATGGCAATGTTATATCTGCATGCCCATCATATTCATCTGTAACATATAGAGATTTTGACTCGACAAAATAAATGAATAAATAAATAAATCACTGTTTTGCAGACTAAGGTATTTCCAGTAAATAAACAGACCTTGTGATGAGTTCATGGGGATCAGGAATTTTCATTTTTTGTGCAAATATGTAAACTTGGAATACCTCCAGTTTTAAATAAAGCAGCCAGAGTACGATTAGATTAACTTTTTTAGTTTATTTGCAACACTTTCTTTCTCTGTTTTCATACATGACATTTAAACCGTAGATTTTAAATTGTCAAAGTTGTAACAGTAACACTAATTAGAATAATAAAATTTTACTTTTTTATGTATGGTGCCTTTTTCTGCACTCAGGGTCACTTAACAGGACAAAATCACAAAATTTGTCGATATGAGAAGAATGTGAACAGTTAATAAACAGCAATCAGAGATAACGTAATTTGATCAGATTCCAAAACAATCAGAGGGAATGCACCAGTTTGAAAACATTTTTTAAAATGAGATTTAAAGAGGGAGAGAGAGTTGATGCACAAACTTACTCAAAGCTGGATCATAGTGCTTTTTTTTTCTTTTTTTAGTATTTTTGCAACAGAAACTGGAAAACTTAATTTTAGGAAGTCGTTTTTCCACTTTCAACATAAAGATGTATAGCTTCTCAATTATTTTCATGTAAAAATCATAATAACATAAGTTTATAATAAAGATGAAACACTTGAACAAATGATGACAAAAGCTGAAGAACAGTCGTTGCAGTTACATATCCCAGCACTTTGGAGATTAAAGGATAACTTCGGTTCCTGCAGCTTTTACATTGTTTATAGAATGAAGAACAACAATATACTCACCCAGAAGGCTTTCCTGATCCAAACAGTGCTTCGGGAGATATTTAGATCCAAAATCGAGCAGCGGACACCGATATAATGGTAGCCTGTAGGGCATGGATCGCTGCTCCTAAAAACATCATTAATCGTCCAAAAACTCATGTTTTTCACCAATATTCCATCATGATACGTTCCAGATGATCCACTATTGCAGTCTGTGTCTCTCCACACAGCGCTGTGTGACTGAACTGACGAGTTTGTTTACATGCCCTTCACGCATGCGCAGTGCGGCTCATTGTTTCAGGGGAAGACCGGCAGCTACAAATCGACTTTCTTCTTCCAGTTTTGTGCAAAATGGACGAATATCTATGGGATGAAGATGTTGTGGAGGACTTTGAATATGATGGACGTCCTTACAGTTTGGAGCCAGAGTTTACAGATAAGGAGCTCATAGAAAGGAGGAAGCGATCGCAACGCTCCAGAGAGTACTGCGCATGCGCAAAGGGCATGTAAACAAACTCGTCAGTTCAGAGGTTAGTACAGCCACACAGAGCTGTGTGGAGAGACACAGACTGCAATGGCGGTCCATTCGGAGCGAATCATGATGGAATATTGGTGAAAAACAGGAGTTTTTGGATGATTAATGCAGTTTTTAGGAGCGGCGATCCATGCCCTACAGGCTACCATTATATCGATGTCCGCTGCTCGATTTTGGATCTAAATATCTCCCGAAGCACCGTTTGCATCAGGAAAGCCTTCTGGGTGAGTATCAGGGGTGGAAAGTAACGAATTACATTTACTCACATTACTGTAATTGAGTACTTTTTATGAGTAATTTGTAATTTTCTAAGTAGTTTTTGAAATATGTAATTTTTACTTTTACTCAATTACATTTTGACCAAAGTATTTTACTTCACTACATTTGAACCCCCTATTGTTACTGAGTACAATATTGATAGTGAAAAAAATTAAATACGGGCGGAAAACCCCTGTGTCCCGGAAGTGAAAGTCAATTATAGCAGGATCCTGCGGGCATTTTATTTTGAATTGTGGGATCCTGTGGGTACTTTATTTTGTGTGCATTTTGTGTTTTGAATACTTTGATTCTGGTTTAATTTTCTTTATTCTAATTGTAGTGTTGTCAGTTGGACAATATGACTGAAAATAGTTTGCACTTTACAGTACAGGTTGTGACTGTCCTTGTTGTCCTTGTATTGTGAGGAAGTAAGAGGATCATGTTACTGAGCTCAGCCGAGCTTTTACAAGTGTGGATGTGTACTTTAATATGCCTCAAAGTTGATTAAAACAACTTGTGGCATATTAATTGATTCATGGCTCATCCTTTTTTTTGCATTAAATAACTTAAAGTAACTAAGTAACTTTTACTCAAATTCCATTTTAAATGATGTACTTTTGTACTTTTACTCGAGTAAATTTATAGATGGGTACTTTTACTTTTACTTTGAGTAGGATTTAAGCAAAGTAAAGATACTTTTACTCAATTACAATTTTTCAGTACTTTTTCCACCTCTGGTGAGTATATTGTTGTTCTTCACTCTATAAACAATGTAAAAGCTGCAGGAACCAAACTTTTCCTTTAACTCTCCACAATATCAGAAATAAGAAAAAAAAAGTTGCATTTAAGGAAGAATTTAAATGCATCATTACATGTCACCTTTAGAGTTGGTTGAAGTTAAACACAAAAGATATATGACGGAAGTGTTAGCTTTCTCTATGAGACTGGATGAGGACAGATTTAACTCTTTAATGCCTGAAACCCAAATTAAAGCCAGAATTTTTTTATTTTATTTTAGAGCTGAAATGTTTTTTTTCACTTCATACTGAAATCCTATAATAATCCAAATTTCCATGAAAATTCATATTTACATTTTTTGTATCTCATTTGATGAATTTGGTGTTTTTGGCCACTGAAAATCCATTTGAGGACATTTTTATCATTTATCTTATTGCATTCATGTGTTTTTTATTAATTTGTTGATCATATTTATTACATTGAGGTATCATAAAAGTATATATCAAATAAATAAAAGGCATTAAAGGTTTAAAACAGTCTGGGAAAATTGGATAGTGCACATAAAACCAATTAGGTTAAAAGTGTGCATCATTAGAAGAGATGAACCCTAGTTCCTAATAGAAATTGAAATGTTCTGTTTCTTTTATTCCATTTTATTTTACTTTTTTGCTAAACTGGTAACGTGGCAAAACTCTGTTAGTTTAACTGGCTGCAATGTTTGAGGGACAGTTAATGGCCTATTTACCGGGGCATATTTTTATTTGTTTATATGACAAGGTAAGGTTGTTTTATTTGATTCAAGATGAAAGACTGAGGAAGAGTGTCATGTTTGATGTAGCAGCAGTGGAGGGATAATAGACCAGCTGTATGCAGAATGTATGTTAAAATGTCCCAAAAATGTCATCTTTAATTTGATATTTTAAATCCTGAACTACTAAAAGTTATTTTATCATTTTATGTGTTTGTGTGTTTTATTTATAATTTCAGAATCAGTTCTTCATCAGCTGTGCCGACAACAGACACGTCTTCAACAAGATCGGAGACGCCATCGCCGAGAGAATCATTAAAGCGTACAGGTAACACACACAGCAGCGAGCCTCGACTCACTTTTAAATGATTTACAAGAAAATGAACTGGTGAGCACACTTCCATGTTATCTGATCTTGATGTGAATTTCTCAGGAACCCTCTCTTATAGATGTGATCCTGTTCCTGTGTGCACCTTCACATGACTAATGTGCTCATGTCTCACCATAGTCGGCTCGGCCTTTGAGCTGATTTATCTGAATATTTCCCTTCAGTGCTTCAGTCTGTGCTTTTGTTCAAATCTTATCAGAAGGAAACACATGAACACAACCTGGCTCTTACAAACAGTCCTGCCCTGTTCTTTTTACCCAAACTTCAGTCCAGGGCTGGTTTTATTTATTTATTGTTGGTCACGAGGGGACATCTGAGGTAAAATTAAGGGAAATGTGGAAAAGTGTCGCGACAAACCTCCTTTGGAAGAGTTTTTAGGAAGAACGGGTCACTGCACATGTTTCTGGGCTCTACATCTTCTCCTAATAATCCATGCAGCTACAGTCTCCAGCTTATTAACATCAATCCCCAAATAAAGCAAACAGCTCCACCCACACTAGACGTCCTGTGCCATGCTCAAACACACCTCACCCCTAAATCTTAATATGCGTGTATAAAGTAGTGGTTCTCAGTTACTTTCTGTGGTTCCCTGCTTTGATACTTGTATGTTTTTCTTATTTATATTTTACTCAGATCACATCTCTGACATGGCAGGCAGCCAATCACAGTGCAGTGTGTTGATTGGCACATGAAGTAACCTGTTAAAATTCAAGTTAAGACCCCCCAGAGTGTGTCCACATCCAATTTAGACATCACCTGGAACAGAAACTCTCTCCCTCAAGGCTGTACAGTCATCTTATCGAACAATGGAGACTTTGTGAGGTCTGAGCTAGGACAAGGTCACTGGACTCCTTCTAAATCAACGTCCCCGCTGCCGTGAAGCTGTTAGCATCTAAGCTCATCTCCGTACAAACAGTCGCCTTGCTCAGAGCTCCCATCTCTTTCTGGGCTGTGCTGCATTGTCACAGTTGTAAATTGAAGCTTGGCAAGATGGCTCTGTCTTGGTAAATTCTGATTGCACGAGCTGTTCCAGGTGACACATTAATAAAATTCGAGATCTTCTTGCATGCATCATACTATGAGCACAGTGGACTGTACTAAAGTTTGGTTTAGTTAAGTTACTAGCTCTGCCAAGGAGGTTATGTTTTTGCCGGCTTGTGTTTGTTTGTCTGTTTGTCTGATTCCATGATTTTTAGTCCTAGGTGTGGGGTTTAAATTGTCAATGAATCATATTGTGATGGTAGCTTTATCATGAACAATTTCTTACGGATGTAACAGCAAAATGTGAGCTGCCTTGGAAGAGGTTCATGCTCTGTGTGTGCTTCAAAACAAGTGAATGTTTGCAAAAATACAAAGTCTGTAGGTTTTAACATTAAATATGTATTGTCTTTGTTGTGTATTCAGTTGTACCGAAGAATATTAGGGTCACCTAAGATGAAAAAAACATTTTTTTAGCAGGTTGAGATTAAAGTCTAAATGATGAGAATAAGGTTGACACTTAGTGATTAAGTCGAATCAACGAGAATAAATTTAAAATGTCGACAAACATTGATTGAAATTAAAGAATAAAGTTGACATAAAATGTATTTCAACATTTCACCTTTTTTCTCAACACGTCAATTTTTCCAGCATTTTGACTTTTATTACAAAATTGTATTTTGACTTTAGTCTTTTTATTTCAACCTTAACCTTGTAATTTTAACTTTAATCTCGACTTCCCCAAAATTATTTTCTCCATCTAACATTGCCCTTGTACTCTTTTGTATATTTGAATATAGGCCACAGTAAGTATTTAAGGGTTTGCAAGTCCTTGTTTTCTGCTTAAATTAACATTTTAAACTTGGGCTGGGTTAAAAAAAATCAATTTGATCAATTTTAATCAATTTCCCTTTAAATGGTTCATAATCGATCCATAAAATCCAAAGATCGATCTTTTAACGTGGGTAGTTTTTTCTTCATTGGACGGTCCGAGAAGCAGCATGTGGTATCAACTCTGCTAGTCTCGCGTTTAGCTCTGCTTTCCACTGAACAAGATCTTGTGAGATGTTACTGCAAGCAGTGAAAACAACATGGCAGAAGCAAGTAGCACTATATGGGCACCACCAAAGAGTTTAAAAGTTAACATTTGGACATATTTCAGATTTGACAAGCATGAAAGAAAAGACAAGTTGGACAAAAAACAAGTAACTTGCAGAATATGCATTAATGTATATCATTAATATGTGATTAATGTAACTGCTTTGGGTTCAGTTCTTAATGTAGAAACAGTTTTAATAATGTACCAGGTCAAAATGTAATTTACAGCATTATTTTTACTGAGATAACCCAGACTGAACAAATTTCGAATTGTGAATCGAATCGTTTTGAGACCTCTCAATGTTCCATCTTCTTTGGAGTTTAAGTTTGTACATCTGAATCTGAGCCTCATAATTAGATCACTACAGCACACCGTTTATTAATTTCCCTCCTTGTGTGATTTTTATGATTTCAGGGAGGGTAAGAGGTACAGAGTGTACGTGGTGACGCCGCTGCTGCCCGGCTTCGAGGGAGACATCAACACAGGAGGGGGCAGCGCCATCCAGGCCGTCATGCACTTCAACTACAGGTGTGTGTTTGTGTGTCAGAGCACACGACGAGGCCATGAACCCACCGCTCTGGGTTTGTTTGGCGAGGGTTAAACCCCGGAAGGAGGCGCTGATAGAAAACCGCCACGCCTCAGCTCTTTAACCATGCAGCCGTAAACCTGTACACGAGTGCGTGCCATTCTCTCGCTGACACTCATTGTCTGGCCTGCGAACTTGTTCAAACACTCGTCCCTCCCGTGTAAACACAGCGGCACACAGGATTGTTTTGTGAGGAATGTGGCTGTGCTGTTCATTAACCTGAGCGTCTGTCTGTCTGTCTGTCCACCTGCAGGACGATGAACAGAGGAGATCACTCCATCATCTCACAGCTGAAGAGAGAGAGTAAGTCAGAGTGGATCACATGACAAGTTTACACAGTCTGACTGTTTGCTTTGTGGGCGTGGCTAAAGACGTGGTTACACAGGTTATCAGCTGTAACCTGAAGTTCAAAGTAAACCATCAGTTTAACAGCCATGTGACAAAATAAGTCTTTTTACTCCAAAGAATGAAGGTGTTTCCTACTCTGTTTGTTTAACTATTGTAATACATGATAAACAACCTGTTATTGAGATTTCATGTCTTACCTCACTCCTGATTCAATAACAAGCAGAACAGATAGACTCCATTATTTCCACTCTGCGTGCAGTAACAAGAAAGAAACAGAGTTCACCTATTGCTAATTAGCTTAGCTCAAACACTGGAAGTCAGTGGGTAGGGTTAGCCTGCCTCTGCCTACAGTCATCGGATAAACTCTTCCGCAACTCTGCTGCACTACTGCTTTGTTATGTTGACCTACCTATAAGCACATTCCTGGTAGTTTGTGCTAACTGTGGTTTAGTTACAGTTGCATTTCTTTTGAAAATTACATAAAGTGCTAATCTTGGTCCAAAAATAGATAATGTAACAAAGGGCAGTTAAAAAAAAAAGTCACAACAAGCACACAGGACAATTTGGAGTTGCTGAAGAGTTTATCAAATGACTCGATGATGAGGCAGGCTTACACTTCCCACTGACTCCCAGTGTTTGAGCTAAGCTAATTAGCGGTGGGTAAGCTCTACCCGTCTCTTACACACAGTCAAAAGAATGGTGTCTATCTCCTTGTCATGAACTTGGGAGCGAGGCAAGACATGAAAACAACAAAATTGTTGTCATCTCCAAGTTACCAGCGTTCCAGTTACAAAGTCTGAAAAATACTTGCCGATCTACCAGGCTATTGTTAGCCGTTAGCCATTGTTAGCATGCCCTGCATTATAGTTCACAGATACCACATGAAGAATGTAAATAACACTATGGCAGCATTTCTATTAGGGATGGGACGATACACTTAAACTCACGATACTCTGCACCTTGATATGCCCGGGTCACGATACGATACGTCACGATACAATATCAAAAAGTAAAAAAGACAAACTATTACTGTGTAATTACAACTTGTTTGTTTTTGTTTGAGTTGCACACAGGAAAATACAAGGCCTAACAGGCCAAACACTAACAATAACACTCTCTCTAACCCTAGAGAGGTTAGAGAGAGTGTATGCCAACGAGTGGTAGGCTCGTTTTCGCCGTCTTCATCTTTTTTAATGAGAAAGCCAAAATACTGCCAGACAGATGACTTGTATCCAGGCGGAGCGTCCTCAATTTCGACCTCATTCAACTCCATCGTTCGGCTTTTTGGAGGCAAGGTAGTTGGTGCTAATGATTGTTGTCGCCACTTCTGGTCACATGCGCTACTACTGGATGTGACGTCTTTATTTCGGGGTCCATTTTTTTCAAACTCGATGCATTTTGTCACATACTGTATCGCGATATTTTGCCAAACTATATTTCATCCCATCCCTGATTTCTATAAATATAAGTCAAACAATAGTATGTATACAGC
Organism: Scarus forsteni; assembly: GCA_036419115.1. Lineage (NCBI taxonomy): Eukaryota > Metazoa > Chordata > Actinopteri > Labriformes > Labridae > Scarus > Scarus forsteni. Next base: position 2,546,275 of record JAZDUH010000007.1, on the reverse strand, counting down.
TAATTTAGTGTGACAGGAGCTTAATAACTATTTAGACTGGGGCTGCCATCTTAGATTGGTGTGCGTTCCAGCTGGAATTTTTGACTCCAAACTCGGAAATCCCAACCTCCCAGTACAACTGGAATTCACCATTAGGCACACTTAAGTTGGGTTTGGTTGCGTTGATTCAAGGTTAGATTTGATCGGTTGTTTTAGGTCAAAAGGTCAGGGTTGGGATTGATTGTGTTTGGATTGAGCTAGGCTTGGTCGTTTTGAGTTAGTTTTGGTAAGGAGAGGTTGTAATGTGGTGGGTAAGCTTTGATGGGGTTGGTTTAGGTTGTGTTGAATTTACCAAAGCAGGTTTTGTTTGGGTTAAGTCGGGTCAGGTTTGGCTGGGTAATGGTAGAAGACCTTGGATGTGATGGTTTAGTTTGGGGTTAAGTTATATCAGGATTTGAACAGGTTAATATAAATTGGGTTAAGATGTAGTTGGGTTGGAATAGGGTTGAGTGGGATAAGGCTTGGACTAGTTGGTTAGTTTGAGTTGGATAGAGATTCAGTCAGGTTCAGTTGGGTCAGGATAAGGTTGGATTATTACTAGATATAAATAACAGAAGTTTTGCTTTTGTAACATCACTGCAGTGTTGTAATGGTTGTCTGATTCATCTCTTCAAAACATTTATCCCTTCCTTGCATGTTTTGGTTATTATTTGTACCTATAGGCATATAAAAATGACAAAATTGAAGACTTAAAAACTGTGCACCACCAAGTTTAACCCTTAGTTTTTTTTAACACTTTGATTTACTGCTGTCTTCTTAAAGGTGAATTATAAATAACTTTGACTTGACTTGACTTTTTTTAACATTTTATTTAAACACTTATAGTTTTAAAATAAGAAAGAGAACATTATAGTTCAAACGAGACAAGCAAGAAGATAAAACAAACACAAGTATATAAAACTCCCTTATAATGTAGCAATAAAAAATAGTAATTATAATAAAGAAAAAAGACAATAAATAATAAAGATGAAATGGTAATAATAATAACAACGTAATAATAAATGGATAAATACAAGCAGCGCCAACTGTCAGTATCAGCTATAACATCATACACAGTGCTAGTGTTTTAAATCATCTTTGACGGATAAGACAAAAATGGTTTCCACATTTTATCAAAGGTTGCAGAATTCAGAGATACATTATACTGCTCCCTCAATGTGTGACAAGTTTGCCATTTCATGGAACCAAGATCCAGAAAAGAGTGTCTCTTCTTGTTTCCAATGAGCTAAAATACTCCTCTTTGCAAAGACAGTGCCATACTGTAATATTAATATGGAGTTTAAGGTGCTATGAGGAGAATCCATTTCCAGCGACATAAAGACTCTGCTACCCATGAGCACGTGTTGCGACTCTCGTAAAGAGGTGACCCAAGCCAAAGTGTGTGTTTGTTGTGATGCTAATAAATGCAGCTCGGACCTTCCTCAGAACTCTGCATTGCTTAACACTTTACAACTTACAGGAGGTAAAGCGACGAGGTAATGTATCTCTTTCTAGTGACGTAGCGGTGGTTTTTGATGTGTGACAACAAGCAATTTTTGGAAAACTTAGTATCGTAGTTGTAGCCGGCCATATATCGCTACTTACAGCCCGGTGCTCTAAGACGCGTCCGAATAATAAAAATTTGCTCAAGTTTTAATTGTCTTGTCCCCGAAGTTGAGTATCCAGGCCAGTCCAGCCCTGTCTGACCCGACCGTGAAGCTAAGGAATAGCATTTATAGATAACCTATTTTGATGCTATAAAACTCATCTTAAAGTGTGTATTTCCATCAGGCATATATCTAAAAGTGAGACTTTTTTGTAATTACTTAGAAACTCCTCATAGCATCTTTAGATAAAAGGCTAAAAGAAAACTAAAACACAAATAAAAGGCTGAAAAAGACTAAAAGTTAGGTATATGTTCCACCCAAAACGGCAGTAAGAGAAACATTTTAAAATACAAGACCAGGATTTGTTCAGTTTGAGGCAGGACGACTTGATTTTATATTTAAGGGCGTTTTCACACCAACCACATTTAGTACGCACCAAAGAAGTTTTGGCCCAGGTTTTGGTACGTTATAGTGTCAATGTGAATGCAACCACTGCACTTTGGTGCGCACCAAATCAAAAGTGGTCCGAACCGATCTACTTTTGATGCATTACCTCCTGTTAAACCCGCGGTTAAATCTTTTGCTTACTCAATTTGTTGATATGTTTATTCTGGTTAAAGATTACGATGATTTACGAGGGTCCAGAAGGTCACTGATGCCGTCTCAAACATGATAAAAAAACACATTTGAAGGAAAATGTAGAAGGAAGCGAAACGTAAACATTGGCTGTTTGGTGTAGGAAATGGTTACCATGGTAGTCTCTTCTTCGTTCTCCTCCGTAGCAGGTTTGGTAACCAGTTACGTGCATATCGCCCCCTGCTGTTTTAAACTGAGTAAATACACAAGTGGGTCCGGGCAGGTTCGATGTTGCCAGTGTGAATGCAAGCCAGCGGGGAAGGGGGAGGAGGGGCGAACCCATGGTGAACTGCGCCGCCTAATGTGAAAGCGCCCTGAGAGGCTATATCCTCATATATACATATTGTGGGAGTGAGTTTCCCTCTAATAACATAAAGGAAAGCTCCCTAAACATATTCTGAGTCCAGTCTGTCATTAATACCCAGTAGATCCAAACTGAGCCCAGTTTTGTCTAAAAAAGCAGATTTATGTGCACACAAAAACCACAAACATATTAAAGAGCACGCATGCTGAAGCAGGAAATATGAAGAGCTGCCTGCACATCTGGTCTGATGTGTTTTTAGAAAAGATGCCTGTAATCACTGCTGCTCATATTTCACTCTTTAAAACCTAAATCATGTGGATCTTACATCACTGTCAGGCATGTCTGTATTTATGTAGAGGGCAACGGTTTCAAATGAATAAAAAAAGAGCTTTAAACCTTATTTCTGATGCTGTTCTCTCATTATCAAGGGTAACGTGACACCCTCTAATATCGGTCTTTCCTGCCGACTCTCTTATTTTTAGTGGGAGACCAGTGGATGAACTACATCTCCATCGCTGGCCTGAGGACTCACGCCGAGCTGGAGGGGAAACTGGTCACCGAGTTGATCTACGTCCACAGCAAGATGCTGATCGCCGACGACAACACGGTCATCATCGGTAAAACGTCTCTCTACACTCGATACTCTGGTGCTGAGGCTGCAGCTTGAGTTTCTCCATTACAGGATTAAAAGATGACAGGTGTACTGACATTAAAGTGAGCATGTATAATGGAGGAGAAGACACCAGAGCTGCAGAGAGAGACAGTTCAGCCTTTAATATCAGAGAGGGGAAAGACAAAGCCACCAGATGGGAGACGGTTTATTTGAGCTTCCGTGGTGGACAAAGGCAACATCTATATTCAGCTACCTTTTTGATTTTGAGTTCTACACGCTGCATTTAAATTACAAACTTTTTACACATGTTGCATAGTATTGACAACACAAATATCTGATCAAAATAGGGTGAATTTAATCTTATTTTATTGCAATTTATTCTACTTTTTAGAATTATGTTCTCCAAAGAAATCAAGCAGCTCTAAATCTTCTTAACAATTGTCAGAATTTTTAATTTTCTTTCACTGTGTCTTCATATGCTGAAATAGATTGTTCTGGTGTATTGAAGTGGGGTTGCTTGAGACTCTTTGCACTAGTAAATACACTGCCTGGCCAAAAAAAGAGTCGCCACCTGGATTTAACTAAGCAATAGATACGGGTCTCCTATTGGATAATTACTGCTGGCTGATTATCTTTCAGATGGCAACAAGTTATTTAACCCCAGCTGATGCAATGAGTAGCTTCTCATTTGTTAAACAACCATGTCAAAGACACATCCTGTCGTCGTGGAAAAGATGTTAGTTTGTTTAAGAAGGGTCAAATCATTGGCATCAAGCAGAGAAAGCATCTCAGGAGATTGAAGAAACTACTAAAATTGGGTTAAGAGCTGTCCAACACATTCTTAAAAACTGGGAGCACCATCGTCTTTGAGGAAGAAAATGTGGTTGAAAAGAAATGCTGTCTGACCGTTATCGGTGAATCACTTAAATGTTTGGCCAAATAAAATTAAAGAAAAACAACAGTAGAGCTCAGGGGTGTGTTTAATTGTGAAAGTAAGAGCATTTCCACACGAAGTATGTGAAGGGAACTCAAGGGATTGGGACTGAACAGCTGTGAAGCCTCAAGAAAACCACTAATCAGTAAGGCTAACTGAAACAAAGGGCTTCAGTTTGCTGTGGAGCATAAAGATTGGACTGTGGAGGACTGGAAGAAGTTCATGTGGTCTGACAAGTCCAGATTTGTCCTGTTCCAGAGTGATGGGAGCATCAGGGTAAGAAGAGAGGCAGGTGAAGTGATGTACCCATCATGCCTAGTGCCTACTGTACAACCCTGTGGGGGCAGTGCTGTGATCTGAGACAAATCTGTGACATTGCAGAAGCTCAAGGGAACAATGAGACAACAAATGTGTGCTGTAATCAAAGCTATTGGCGGTCCAATGAAATATTAGAGTGTGACACATTTTTAGGTGGTGACCAATAAAGTGACTGTCCAGCTCTGCCCCCTGTGGGGATCGAGCTCTGTACAGATGTTCGGCGATACAAATGGTGCTATTAAAAGCCTTGTCATGACAAACCTTTTGGATAAAGATACACAATTAAACTCGAAAGCACTTAGTGTTTCTATGAACATTTCTGTACATTTTTGGTTTGTCAATAATAAATAAACAGTTGGATAAAATTACAAGTTTCAATCAATTAAGCCATCAATGAAAAGAGAAAATTTGCTGATTTTGTCCTATCAAAGTGGGAACCATTCCAGTGTTAGGGGTAGATATGATATGATAAACTTGATAAAGATTCAAAGTGTTTATTGTCATTTGCACATGGAGAAACATGTTCCCGTGCACAACGAAATTCCTATTCAGCTGTCCATAACGAATGCCAGGAAAGAGGTATGAAAATAATAATAGATTAAAACTGCAGCACAAAAAATACTAAATAATGCTAAATAATATCAGCAATCAAAATCAAAATACTGAATCAAAATACCGCCCAGATATAGACAAGATGAAGATGAATTCCAACTATGTACATGTATGATAATATTACCACTATTTAGGAATGGAACTATAAAGAATTTTTTTTATATGTGCAAATAAGCTGTGGAGACTCCTGTCAGCTGTTCATGAGTCTGATGGCAAAGACAGAGTTTTATTATTCACTGATAATCTGTAATAAAGATCATTTGTATTTTTAGGCCCCTAAATTTCATTCTATGAGGTTTTTGTTTCTCAATTCTTTTGTCTCATGTATGAGAATATTTCATTGAGTACAAACATGCAGTCTAAAATGTGCCTTGCAGCTCCACCTGCTGGCGGACTCTCCACATTAACATTAACTATTCTTGTCATTAAAGGTTCTGCAAACATCAATGACAGAAGCATGCTGGGAAAGAGGGACAGCGAGGTGGCGGTGATCGTGGAGGACTCGGAGACGGTGAAGGCTGTGATGGATGGTCAGGAGTATCAGGCTGGAAAATACGCCCTGCAGCTCCGCCTCGAGTGCTTCAAGTAATTTCACAAACTTTAGCCTGACATGTTCATTTAGTTTATATCTTCTCTGAATAAACACATAAAAAAGAAACTACACATAAAATCAATGAAGAAATGACCAGTTACACGGACAAGCATCCAATTTAGATTTGTAATTCGTGCTTTAATTAATAAATTCCATCATGATGGTTTTATTTCATAAAGCTGCATGAATATTTCTGATTAAATCTGTAAAAAAAGACTTAAAATAAAGGCACTGTACTGTAGCAGGCATACCCAAACTGGTGTTGGTGTTGAATCAAAAAGTACAGTAAAGTAAATTAAAGTATGTCTTGGTCAGGACCCCAGGATAGTTTCAAGAAAAGGTAAATGATAAAAGGTATTTCAGGACTGACAGGAGGGTTTTTTTTTTACAGTTAATTTAGACACATTCTGTCTGCATCTGGTTGCCAAACTTCTTGGTTGTAGTTTCCTGCATTGTTCCTCTTTCACTGCCTGAGCTTTTTCTTCATCGCTCACTTTCTGTTCTGTTTTCAGGACGATTCTTGGCGCTCACACCGATCCCACCATCGATGTGTCCGATCCAATCAGCGATCAGTTCTACAAGGAGGTGTGGATGGCCACCTGCGCTCGCAATGCAACCATTTACCAGAAGGTCGAGCTCATATCTGTGTATTTCAGCAGCTTTACATAAGAATTTTCTTGGTTTTAACTTTTATTTCTTATTGAAATTTAACTTATTAGATGTTAAGAAGAAGGATGGGCAACTTTGATCACTAAGGGGTCTGCATGATTTTTTTCAAATGTCTGGGTGCCACATTTGTTACATATTTTGGGCAAAAAATGAAAAATATAAAAAAATCAAAAAAGGTTATACCAACATTGAATATATTTAAAGGGACTGTGAGGAGTTTCTAAGTAATTACAAAAAAGTCTCACTTTTAGATATATGCCTGATCCAAATACAAACTTTAAGATGAGTTTTATAGCATCAAAATAGGTTATCTATAAATGCTATTCCTTAGCCTTCCGGTCAGACAGGGCTGGACTGGTCTGGATACTCAACTTCGGGAACAAGACAATTAAAACTAGAGCAAATTTATATTATTCGGACACGTCTTAGAGCACCGGGCTGTAAGTAGCCATATATAGCTGGCTACACAACTATGATACTAAGTTTTCCAAAAATTGCTTGTTGTCACACGTCAAAAACTACCGCTATGTAACTAGAAAGAGATACATTACCTCGTCGCTTTGCATCCTGTAAGTTGTTGAAAAAAGAAGTTCTAAAGCAATGCAGAGTTCTGAGGAAGGTCCGAACTGCATTCATCAGCATCACAAAAAAAACACACGCTTTGGTTTGGGTCTCTTGGTGCGTTCCAGTTGTAGTCGGAAGAAGGAATTTCTGGGTTCTGAGTAGGAAACTGCAACTGGAACGTCCCCCGAAGTCGAAATTTCCTACTGGGAACTCAGTGAAACCTCGCCACCCCGAGTTGACAATCGAAGATGGATGCCCCCAGTGTGAACAGTTATTTAGCTCCTGTAATAATCTATTTATTTGCACTTCTGACTGGGGTGTGTCGCTCTAGATCAGCTGTATACATAGTATTGTTGGACTTATATTTACAAAAATGCTGCCAAAGTGATAATCACATTCTTCATACAATAACACAGGGCGTGCTAACAACAGCTAACGATAGCCTGGTAGATCGGCATGTTTTTTTCTGACTTCAACTGGAACGCCGATAAGTCGGAGATGATGTCACTCCCAGTTCAAGGTTACTGGAGCGCAGCATTACGACAGTCGCCGCGCGTGCTCATGGGTAGCAGAGTCTTAATGTCGCCAGAAACAGATTCTCCTCATAGCACCTTTAAATCAGTAAATAAAGCATCAATAACTACAACCTGAAACCACAAGAGCAGAAGAATGTGATTAATAAAGCCATGATTCTGATTTTTTCTCTTCCTCTTCCTTCAGGTTTTCCGTTGTCTCCCGTCCAGCGACGTCCGTAACATCTTCGAGCTGGAGGGATTCCTCTCCAAGCCGGGCCTGGACAAGGAGGATCCGAACCGCGCCCTGGAGGAGCTGAAGAAGATCCGAGGCTTCCTGGTCCAGTTCCCGCTGCAGTTCCTGAGCGAGCAGAATCTACTTCCTCCCATCGGCTCCAAGGAGGCCATGGTGCCCATGGAGGTTTGGACCTGAGGGAGGCGGACTCTGCGGTGCATTTGTGTTCGCTCACGGCATGCTGAAGGCTGAAAGGTCCATTATGTCCACTCTGGTGCTGTTTTAGGGGTCTTTATGGCTGCAGAGTGCTTTGTTAAATTATAGCTTCAAGGAATATTTATTTTAGATATTTTATTGACCAGAAACTACAAATAATGGAGTCAAAAAACATCCTCTATCACATGTCCACACTGGGGTTTGGTGCTGTTTCCTTTACATTATATGGACTTTACTGCGACAGATTGGCAGATCCACTCCTTAATACTGAGGAAAAAAGTTGAGAGTTAAAATTTAAACTAGAAAAGCCCTTAGACAGTGTAAACCTCTGCCAAGCAGCACCGTTCTGGCAGTGGCTTTTCCACAATCCCTGTAGAACAGGGGTGGGCAAGTGTGACCCTCCACATCACTAAATGTGGCCCGCCATTCGTTCCCAAAAACCAGCTGCTGTAATTATGAAGAAAACTCCGATATCCAATAGAAATAATTCCATATAATCTAGACTGATATTTTAAGTTATTTTTATATTTTAAGTTATATAAGTTGTTTATGACCTTACTTTGCTATAATAGTGTCTCCAAATCTCTTTTATGAAGCCTTTGAACATTCTATCAAGAGTTACTCAACACTATATTTTAAAAATGGCAGCAGCAAAATATTTGAGCTTTAAAAATTTGATTAACGCTCATCATTTTATTGATTTGAAAATAACTTCATTGGCTCAAATTCCATGTATGTTAGCTAAATTTGCTTGAATTCTATGTCAAGTTCATTTGATTATGCATAATAACTTGTATTTATGTTGTAATATATGAATATTGGTATTCTAATTTATGACAAATTTATATTCTCATATGATGTTTTATCTAAAATTCTTTTTCCTCATCGAGAATTTCTGAAAATTTCTAACAACGTGGCCCTCAGGCAGGGAAAAATGGTTTTATGTGGCCCTCTCGGTAATTAAAGTTGCCCCACCCCTGCTCTAGAAGATGTAATTCTGGATCACCAGATCCAGGATCAGGACCAAACTCAGCCCATATATGGAGGCTGTTATCCTGTATGAACACAACATTTTTTTGATTTAATATGAATTATTGAATGTCATCATTGGGATTTCCCATTAAAAAGTTTATTGTTTTTTTGTGACATCAATCTGGGTCAGATCTGGATTAAATTGATCTTGGTGATGGAGACTTGGACATCATATTATCCTGTGAAATTGGAAGAGAATCTGTTGAGAATTGGCAAAAGTACGCCTAATGTTAACTTATAGCATACTTTTGAAGGTTTGGAATTTATTGCATCCAGCCAAATTTACGTATCACTACCAAAATCCATTGATCTTTAAGTTGGGCTATGACCAACATTTCCTGAAAATTTCAGCAAAATCCGTCAAGTGTTTTTTGCATTATCTTGTTAACAAACAAACAGACATAAAAAAACATATGCCAGTAAAAATATAAGCTCCTTGGCAGAGGTAAGAAGTCAAACTGTTTAAGAAAACAAGTTTTTCATGCTTCTGACTCTCATTGTTTGCACCCTCTTGACTCTGATACTTCTCTGTAGCTCATATCTTCAGTTTGTAGTTCTTGCAGCCAAAAAGACTTCCAAAATGGCACCTGGTGTGTTCATGAAGAAGCGTCTGCACCAGCAGTGCCCGCACATGAGTGACATCACACTTCCCGACATAAAACATTGAAGAAGGATCAATGAAGAGGAGATCAGCTGAACTGATTTACATTTACTTGATGTTTTACACAAATGCATGAAGGAGAAGTGGAGGCAGTGATCGTTGAACTCTTCAGTGCCTGAAAACCCCAGGCTTCATGTTTACAATTAAACGTCTCTCCTTCATTCTCTTCATAACACTATGCAACAATGGAGGCCGGCAAACGCAGCTCTGACTCCTCTGCGGCTTCAGTTTGAGAGACACTAAGAGACGATTTAGTGAAGACGCAGAGGAGAGGATGAAGAGCTGGACGCACCTGTCGGACTTTTTTTTTTTTTAAAGATATAAATGTCTCATATCTCTGAACTCTTGATTTTTAATATTTATGTCAAACGTGGGATCACAAGTGCCAAAGACGACGATGTTCAACAGTGCATACATTCATCAACATTCCTCATACTGTGGATTCAGCCTTAAGTGACCTGTTTCTGTGCTCTGATCTGGTCGTTGTGGTTCATTTGGTAGCACTTCATTCATCTGTGGACTCCTGCTTATCTCCTGGGACGTCCTGAAGGAACATCCGGGCAGAGAGTCAGATTAAAATGGGAAGAAAGTTAGATTATTGGTGAGAGAAGCAAGTTTCCAGCACCTTTTCTCTTCTTGTGCACATCTTCTTTTACAGTCAGACTATCAGGGATTTACAGAGATGGATCAAATGCTGCCATTCTCTTTTGAACTACATTACCCATGATGCATGCATGATAAGTCTAGTAATGATGCTGTGTTTCATTCAATGTCAAAAGTGGAAATACTAGAGCAAAGGGGGAACTGTACTCAATGATTTCTTCCCTTTTGTAAAACCTTCAGGTGTTGTATTTTATATTGTTAAAAGCCTGATACAGCGAGGTAAAACTTGTTAGGATCGTGTATTAATGAAATGAACTACACAGCTAAATGTCTGTGATGTTTGTATTTTAAATGTTTCCCATTCCACTAATACACAATCCTAACAAGTTGTACCTTATGTTAACTAATGTGGCTAATCATGCTTTTTAATGATACAAAATTGAAATCTAGTTGGTGTAATTTAAGGGGAGAAATGATTCACTAAAATAATGTTTCCAAACTTCTTTTTACAGGAACTCGTGCACTAAGGGTTTCAGCCATTTTCTTCTAATGTCACTCTCGAGGTTTATTGGTGTTAAAATGTTGCGTCACTTAAATCCAGGTTTCTAATTTTAAGAAAGAGGAGCTATGGACATATTCTTATCACTTTGAAGACTCACAAAGGTTCAAGTCCTTCCCTTATCCATTATTATTTTATGTTTTAGTTTTATCAGCTTATCATTGTCATTTCCAGGACCAGAAATGCAGCCTTTTTGGCCCTATCCTTTGCCCAACATGAAGTCCATTGGCGTGGAGTTCAGGTGCCTTCCCTAATTTTCACCCACTGCATGTGTTATTTAACGCCACACTGTGAAATATCAAATGATGGTGCACTTTCTGTTTGTGCACAGGGGTGTGTTTGGCTGAAAACGACAAGTAGTAAGCTTCCATGTTTTCTAACTTGAGGGTGCAGAGTTTGTTTCTGCTGTTTGTGGACATAGTTAAGAGATTGGCACACATCCGTGAGATTTAAACACACTTTACTGACTTTGTTTCACTAACATAAGGTCCACAAAGGCACACTTCAACTGCTAGATATCAGGGTATTTCTTTAAAAATTTAGTTTTAAGTTCATACTGGGATAAAGAGCCAGGAGACGTGGATTTTGCAGTGTACCATTCCTGTGTGCTCCAGCTCGTGTAATACTCCCAGAAACAAGAAAAGACACACAGGATTAGGGCTGGGTGATATTACCTCATCTCAATATCACAATTCATTGACGGTCTTACCTCTATCACGATTAATGAGCGATGATGTCCTCTGCACAGAATCCAAAATATGCCCAAACAATTGAGATGGTATTTTTCTTGCTTACTAGATCCTCTGATAGATTGGCGCTCGTCTCCTCCATGTTGGCAGCACATCCTTTGCTCTTGGTGAAAGTGAACGCAGACTATATGGAGGGGGTACAGTCACATGACTTACAATAATCAAAATAATCGTCATGAGTAAAATTACTTTGATTATAGGGTCTAAATGTCGATTTCAATTGTTTTTCGATTAATTGTCCAGCCCTACACAGGATTGAAGATTTTCTGAAAACACAGAACTACTTTTCTAATATTTGTACACAAACCAATGATGAGTATGCTCACAGATAATAAAACAGGCTCCCCAGTGCGTTTTAAATTCGCGATAGAGAGCTGAGCCAAGGATTCCTGCGGAGAAAGGCAAAAATTAATTCTTTAAAGCTAACTGTTACTTGATGAGCGGTGAACGGGTCTTTCACAAAAATAAACCTGCCTGATCAGGACAGAGATTTTAATCATTAAAGATGGTGTGCACACTTAGATGTTTGGCTTGTTTTTTTTTATCATTTCTTATGCTCTGGATCCTTTAATGATAAAATAACTTTAAAGGAGACATATCATGTTGGTGCATGATTTAATACTTACATATAATATAATAAATTTGAAAACAAGACCTTACACCCCCTTAATTTAAAAAAAAAGAGATATTGTATTTTTTCTGATATCCTAGAACGAGATTTGATGCCTCTGAAAATAGGTAATTGCGAGATGTCCGTGAGATTTAAATCGCCGTGACGACACGAGGTACATTTCTTTTTATTGGAGTAATCTGATAAAACACTTCCTCCTCTGTGATGTCCGTTAGCCACAAAACCGTCACCAAGGAACACATTCGTCCAGCAGCAGTGTATAGCTCCCTAGCTCACATTCACTCATTACCAGCTCTGGCCTGTAGGGGGACAGTAGAAGAAGGAGGACAGGCTGGCTCTACCCCCGATAGAACTGACCAATCAGTGCACAGAGGACTGTGACGTTGTGGGGTAACTTTAGGTCAGCCTGGAAACCGAGTGTTTCAACAAGAGCTTCATAATGGCCTAAAATGAGGATATTGAGAACGCTATTGTGGGGCAATGAAGGAACTAAATGACTTGTACTGAGGGCAGAAATGCTTTACAGGCATCCTAGTCTGGTATAGTGAAAAGGAGAAACAAGCATGATATGTCCCCTTTAACCTGCATTTTTCATTCAGCGTCCTGGGTGTGTTCTTTGAGTGAAGGGGCACAATAATGAAAGAGGAATTAAATAATCAAGACGAAATTCAGACCAAACATCTAAACCTGTAGCATGAAGAGCAAAACACCAGCACTCCCTCAGCTGACACTCTGATTGGTTTGATCTGTTACGCCGAAAACACGCTCATGTATAATGAAGGCACATTAATATCCTCTTTGGCCCTGTGTCGGGTTTTGCAACAAGAACATGCAAAATATTTACCAACACACCCCAAAACATGTCAAAATAGGGCCTTTTATGCTTTCCCAAATGACCAGAATTTTAGAAAACTTACTATGCACACGCATTAATAATTTAAGACTGCTGTGATGGAGTTTTAGATACTTATTTTATCAGCATAATCCAAAATCTTGCAAGCAAACACTTGAATATTTTATAAAGAGGAGCTTAAGCGCTTTTTACAGCCGTGATTGTTTCCTTTTTACAGATACAGGACACATAAGCACACTTTTCTGACTCCAGAAACAGCTGTTGTAGTTTGTTAATTCTTGCCTATAAGCAGGTTATGTTTTGTATAGAAGCTCTGCATTCACACATTTTATCCACTACTAATATTTTCTCTTTAGTCCTGGAGATTTTACCTTATGTACTGTGTCTTAAATTTGAGTTTGCAAAAGCAAAAGGCCAAAAAGAGTTTAAAGAAATGTAAATATAGCTCTTTTTATGTAAAGGTTTGTTTCTCCTGCTGAGATTCATCCAAAATAAGTCTGATATATTGGCGCGATACATAGCTCTGCATTGTAAGGAGTATTTTTGGATATAATCAGAAACAGCAGCAGCATTGTAAGATTCAGGATTTCACCTCTTTCTGCTCCTGGATTCTCAATATTTTGACATTTCTGGAACGCAGCATCATTCTTGGTCAGTGTCTTCCTCTCTGGTCTGTAAAATGGTGTGCATGATGTTTATTTTTGTGCAATATATATTTGACGTTGAGAAGCTTGGTGCAGCATGACAGCAGATCTTTGCCATTAAAACATTTACAGAAGAAAGCATGAACCCTGCAGGCTGGACGGTCGCCTTTAAAGCCATGAACGCTCTTGATGCTAAGCTCTGTGCCTGTCTTTAAGCTGTGTGTCTGCGAGATACACCCCAACACTTCTCTGCTGTTTATATTTATGGATGATGGGACCTTAAATATGCTCTTTTTAAAATCCTTTCTACCTCCTTGTGTTTCTACCTCCTGCTTCAGCCCAGGTTTATGATCTTTGTGGTGATTTAGGTCGTAAAAAAACAGGAATATTTGCAGCTTTACCCAAAATCAGCTAAGAACAATAATGAGACTTTGATTTTCTGGGGGGATTTGGTTGGGAACTTTTCTTTTTACATCAAATTTTTTTAAGGCAAAAACATCTAAGTGGTTGTTTGTTTCTGATGGTTTCATAGCTGCAGAAGGATAGAGAGTATAAAGACTTGTTATTCCTACATTGTACCAGGTTAAAACTGGCCTTAAACATAAAAAATCAGCCTTATTCTCGTCCATCCTGGGCTGCAGAGGTTGAAAAACATGAACCTGCTCTGTTTTCTGTCTGGCTTGAATCACTTTGTTTCTGTATGAAAATGCACTATTTGCACAGACTGTTGTTTCCTGTTGTTACCCCTGAACTGATCTGCAGCATCACGTCATGTGAAACGATGGAATAAATAAACGATATATTGATAAAGTCATTAAAAGTTTGGTTTTCAGTGCGTCATTTCAACTTTTTTCAGAGTTATGTGGCCTCCTATGTTTGTAAGCTGGATCAATCAGGAGAGACCTGTTACGTCTGAGCGAAGGTTTCATTTTAAATCTGCAGCATTTGTCATTTTATACGTCTTTGGTGATAAGACTCTCCTGTGGTGTCTTTATGTAATGAAGTCGTCACCTTCAGCGCAACCTACTGCACCACCAAGCAGCCCTGAAATCACCTGGCATTTTATTTTGCTTTATTGTTGGTACAAGGTGCGATTTACAAAACAAGGCAAGAATAGGAAGAGAAATCAGACAAGAGTTTAAAACAATTAATTGGGAAAGTAGAAAAACAAAATAAATTGAAACGAGAAAAGCACTCGGAGAGCACAGACCTCCACCAGCGCAACAGTCCTCACCCATATTTTGATTTTCATCAAAAATATTGGTCTTACCTTTATTTCATCTAAATATTTAGATTCCTTGACCATGAAAACATACCATTAGCAATTGGATTCATCATGATATCTATTTAAGCTCAGTAGTTATTCACAAAAATCGCATTTTTTGTTATGGTGGATCCAGACGGTGATCCGGATCACTCCCAAACTCTAATCATTCGTTCCTTGACCCAATACGGATATATCCTGAAAATTTCATTGAAATCCATCCATAACTTTATGAGCTATCTTGCTAACAGAAACAAGCAAACTAACTAACAATCAAAAAAACAAACAGACGCGGGCAATAACATAACCTTGTTGATTTGTTTATTTGAAAAGAAAGAAATGGGACAGTACATGTTAATGAACATATAAATGTAAACATGCGAGATTATAGCCGTGTGGCTAATTTCCATCTCTAGTCCCATTAGCAGGCCGGTGCTGCACAAAACATCTACACACAATAAAAACAAAACAAAACAAACAATACGAAACAAAGCAAACATAGGTGATCATCAAAAACATTAAGGCCAAGGGGCTGGTTAAAGTGCGGAGTGCTAAAGTATAAAGTGCATTATTGTATTGCAAATTGCCCCCCAAAAAATAAAGTGTTATTTTGATCGCCTAATGCTCAATTGCGTATTACAATAATCTAATACCAGGGGTGGTAATTTGTGATACCGAGAGTACCTAGGAATATAAAGTGCTAGTTGCCTTGCACATTGCTCAGTAAAGACTGGAGATGGAGCCCTTGACAAAACAGATACATCGGACAAATACACAAGTTTAGGCCTGGTAGAGGTAATAAAATAAAAGAACAGAGAAAAGACAGGGTATACAAACAACATATTTTTATTTTATTTAACCAGATAAAGCCCATTGAGATCAGGATCTCATTTACAAGAGCGACCTGGCCAAGAGGTCAGCAGCACACGCCATAATAAATACAAACTCATGATAAAAGTTAAAGGCAATAAATAGCAAATAAAATAATAGATATGGCAAGGGATTTACTAAATGCTACAGTTTTAGGGAAAAGTGATAGAATAGAATAGGAATAGAATAGCAGCTTTTATTTATAATAATAATAATTTTATTTATATAGCACTTTTAAAAACATAGTTTACAAAGTGCTTTGACAAGCATTCAGCACAAAATAATAAAACACAAACAATGAGCACAATGAAGTAAAAACAAAAAGCACAGCTTAAATCAAGACTAACAGAAAGACACAAAGGTAAAAAGACACGAGGTGAAAAGACAGAGGGGTGACGGTTGACACTGTGTTAATCCTCCAGATTTCTTACTGAAGGCCTTTTTCATACTTTATAGGAACCCAGACAATACAAGAACCATGCAGCATGAAAAGAGACCATGAGGACCAAACATAAAATCAGCAAGAATAGGAAACGCAATAAAAAAGGGGATGAAAGCAGAAATCAGGTCAGAAAATATAAAAAGATGAAATGAACAATGATGACAAAATTACAAAATAATAAAAAATAAGTGGCGATGATAAAATACAGTAATAAACATGAGCAAGAGATAAGACAATTAAAAAGGTCTAAAAATTATCTATAAAAGAGTGTAAAAAGGTGAACCATCAATAAGATAAAGTCATAATTAATAGCGCATAATAGTATTAATAAATTAACGAAAAGGAGTAAAAGAAGGTAAAGCAAAACAAACAGTAAAGCCAAAATAAGATAGAGATAAAAGACATTAAAGACGGTAAAAGACAGTAATAGACGGCATCACATAAAAGCAAGTCTGTAAAAGTGAGTCTTTAAAAGCAACTTAAAAGAGCCGACTGACTCTGCATGCCTTATTGTCATCATACATAGTGTACACACATACACAATGTACAACGAAATTTGGAAGACAACTCTGATGGTGCGACAGAAATAAGGTACAAAAATAGATAAGAATAAAAAGTAAGTTAAAAAAATATTTACAAGGGAGCATTAAGAATGTACAAGTGTGCAAGAGTGCAGTAGAGGGCATGATAGCAGCAAAAATGAAGATAGATAATGTATGATGTAGTTTTAAGAACAGTAACAAATTAAAAACACTGGTATTGCTCATAGGATTCTTGTTGCCTTGTGAATAAAATGGGACAAACATATTTTTCAGCACCAAAGGTTCAATACTTAATCATAATTAGGGAGTGATAATAGAACTGCTGGTCAATGAGGAATAGGGTGGACCAAAAGTAGATGAAATAGGTTCATTAACTGCATGGGTAAAGAGAAATAAACATAAATAACAATGAATTAAAGCGTCAATAAAGGAAGAGAGGTGACTAATTCTAGTTATACGCCCACACACACACATACACACATCTTAGATATTGTCTTTTGTATTGTATTGTCTGGATTAGAAAGTTAGAAATGATGATAATGGAAGAGAAAGAGTCAGTGTTCATTTGTAACAGCAGATGTGAAAGAGAGGAAGACAGAAAGATCAAAACAAGTGTGACCGATTAGTGCATACGTGACCAAACAGCCTGAACAGAGCTTCCTCATGTGTGCAGAACTAAAACCACAAACAGCTCAAATTGAGAAGGGACAGAAGTCGACTCAGGGACATCTCTGTAAATGTTTTCTCTGCCCTCATTCCTCCATTTTCTTTTCTAAGAGCCGCATATTCTTCTGCTGCTCTCCCTCACCCTGTACATTTTTTAATCACTCTGTCACTGAAGTGAAAAACATGTCAGGGCTGATATAAAAAGAGCTCTGTCCTCAGAAAACCTCCACTGGCCCACATTCAGATCAACTGCAGTTTCCACTCTGATCACTAGGTGGCGTCATAGAAACATGATCTGGATCCTCACTGCAGGTTAAAATCTTTTCTTAATTCACTCACAAATGATTTGATATTAAAGGGACTGTGAGGAGTTTCTGAGTAATTACAAAAAAGTCTCACTTTTAGATATATGCCTGATCGAAATACACACTTTAAGATGAGTTTATAGCATCAAAATAGGTTATCTATAAATACTATTCCTTAGCCTTCTGGTCAGGTCGGACAGGGCTGGACTGGCCTGGATACTCAACTTCAGGAACAAGACAATTAAAACTAGAGCAAATTTATATTATTCAGACACGTCTTAGAGCACCGGGCTGTAAGTAGCGATATATAGCCGGCTACAAAACTATGATACTAAGTTTTTCAAAACTTACTTGTTGTCACACATCAAAAACTACCGCTACGTAACTAGAAAGAGATACATTACCTCGTGGCTTTGCATCCTATAAGTTGTTGAAAAAAGAAGTTGTAAAGCAATGCAGAGTTCTGAGGAAGGTCCGAGCTGCATTCATTAGCATCACAGCAAATACACGCTTTGGCTTGCACACGTCTTTTGGTGCGTTCCAGTTGTGGTCAGAAGTAGAAATTTTGAGTTCCGAGTAGGAAACTGCAACTGGAACGTCCCCCAGAGTCAGAATTTCCTCCTGGGAACTCGGTGAAACCTCGCCACCCCCGAGTTGACAATCAAAGATGGATGCCCCCAGTGTGAACAGTTATTTAGCTCCTGTAATAATCAATTTATTTGCACTTCTGACTGAGGTGTGTTGCTCTAGATCAGCTGTATACATAGTATTGTTAGACTTATATTTACAAAAATGCTGCCATAGTGATAATCACATTCTTCATGTGATATTTGTGAACAACAACGCAGGGTGTGCTAACAACAGCTAACAATAGCCTGGTAGATCGGCATGTTTTTTTTCGACTTCAACTGGAACGCTGATAAGTCGGAGATGATGTCACTCCCAGTTCAGAGGTTACTGGAACGCAGCATTACGACAGTCGCCGCGGGTGCTCATGGGTAGCAGAGTATTTTACGTTGTTGGTAATAGATTGTCCTCATAGAACCTTTAAGTTCACATCTAGATATTTCATTCTGAAGCTTAAGTATTTTACATTTGCTTATTTTTTATTTATTTTTGTGTCATTTTTTCTGCACAACACTTTGGTCAAATGCTGTCTGTTAATGTTGTTTTATTAGATTTATACATTAATTAAGAGTATAAAAGTTTAAAGACAGATTATACAACTACAAATAATCAATTTTAAAACAAACCAAAGAGCATAAAAAAGTAACTTAGCTCATGTTTGTGTTACACATTTGAAAATTGAAAAGACAGAAGTTCTGACTCTTTTTTTCTTATCCCTTCTTCATAAATTATTGGATGGAAACGAATAACCCATTAATGAAAAAATTGACGATGTTATTAATTTCCAGACTAGGTCAAAGATATATAAGTTACACACAGTCCAAAATATTGTTAATCTGTATGACATAGACTTTAGCAGATATTGGCCTAAAAAGTTGAATGGCCTATATTTAAACTTTTGCTGATACTCACAGCCAATATATCAGCAAAATATACAAATGTACCATAACTGTTCACTTTTTCATCACTGCATGTGTGCATCAAATTCAACAGTTTGATTTTTCCAAGAGTTAAATGTGTTTCCTGTTTTACATCAATTACTCACAAATGGACTCCTACATATTAAAAGCAACAAGTCCATTTTCAAAAGGTAAATAATTTTAAGAAAATGAATACAGAAATATTGGCATATAGGCAAAAATCTATCAATCTATCTTGGTCTGTCTGTCCGTCTGTCTATGTATATCTGTCTACTTTTATTCCTGAAAATGTAGATGTCATATTTCCATCTACAAAACTTCAACAGTTGGTGTCCTCAGTTCCCAAACACTTATTAAGTTTTGATAAAAGAAGAGGTGACGTAACACCAAGCATGCTTTAATGGAACATGTTGTCATCAAAATCAAAATAGGTGAATATTTGAAAGAAAAAAAAAGAATAAATAAGTTAATCAGTTTGAACATCATGTCTCTGCATTGTATTAGGTCAAAAGGATTTGCAAATGTAATTTTTTATTTGTTTAACACAACTTTCCAGCCTCATTGTAATGTGGGGTTGTACAATTTTTATTTCTGCAATAATACACCAAATTCTAATAACAGCCCAATATACATTTATAAGATACATGTGGATTATTTTACACCTTAGAGTGTTTGGAGAATAAAGTTGAATAACAATTTTGTGATTAAAGTTGAAATGTCGAGAAAAAATGTCAAAATTTCGACAAAAAGTCAAAGTGTTGAGAGAAAGAAGCAAAAGTGTTGTGAATAAAGTCGGAATATATTGTATGTCAACTTTGTTCTGGACATTTTGACTTTTATCACTAAACTGTTATTTAATTTTAATCTTGTCATTTTAACTTAATTCACGAAATTTCTATTTCAATGTCGAAATTTCCACAAAATTATTTTCTCCATCTAACATGGTCCTAATACTCTTCCACAGTTTAATGATGACAAAAGGGTGAACTATATCAAGAGTCGTTTGGTAGAAGATCGGATCTCTTCCCTAAATTGAGCCAAAAGATCCGGATCATTGAAAAGTGCCGGAATTCCCATTTTTCAATCATCATCATCAGGTGTTTTTAACTAAAGAAGAAAAACGCCTTAAATGGTCTTTCTGATTGTATTTTAGTGGCACTAGTCTAGAAGTCTTAGAAACACATTCACCAAAGCTTATTTACACCCACCCGGAAATGCGCTGCAGGTGTGGCTCTACTTAATAGTCTTACTCCGCCTCGCGCCGCGCCTGCAGGTGTGATCCATCAGAGGAACCGAAGCAATTTCCGGTCAGTTAATCGGCGGATGTGGCGCGAAATTAGGTGACGTCATGAAGTTGTTAAATGTGTGGCCACGCCAAACATTTCCACCTTTGTGGCGAAGAGGACGCGAGGAGAGGAGTTCACGTTTGGCTCAGAGGGCGGCAGAAACGCACGCGCTGCCGGAGACCAGGGGTTAGTTTAGTTAGTTAGTACCAGTGTAGTTTAGGTGTAGAAGCCTCACCTGCGATTAAACGAACAGAAATGAATTCATTTGCAGAAAGTCAAATGAAAAGCAGGTTTTAAAGATGGCTGAAATTCCCTCACCGTCAGTCTGGAGTTGTCTAACACACCTGTGCTACAGGTAAGAGCTTTGTGTGCGCGTGGGAACGCCGTTTTAAGCAGCGTTTGTCTCCTTTGACTTCGTGTAGTTTGTAGATAAAGTCGGCTAATGTTGGGGGACTAAGGTTTAAAAAAAAATCTAAATTATATGTACTTTTAATCCCATGTTTAAAACTAAAATTTAATTCAGTTCTAAGTCTTCATATGGAAGAGTGCAAGAGCCACTTTAGATGGAGAAAATAATTTGGGGAAGTAAAGATTAAATTCTAATTTTCATGGCTAAAGTTGAGATGACGAAACTAAAGTCGAAATACAATTTTGTGATATAAATATAAATGTCAAGAAATAAGTTGAAATGTCAAAAAAATGGGAATCATCAGGAATAAGGTCAAAATAGATTTAAGGTGGACTTAATTCTCCACTTTTCTCTCGACTAAATCTCATCATTTTTGACTTTACCACAAAATCTCGTGCTTAAAAAACGGAATTTTCAGTGTAAAATGACCCAAATACTCTCCCCTAATCTTTAAGCTTGACAACGGATTTACATTTATATTTATTCTAATTACAGCCCACTTTTTTATCTTATTTTTTCTTTTGTCCTGTTTTTTAGTTTTACTATTTTTCAACTTAATTTCAATTATTTTTAAATTTTTTTTTATTTTCTTATGATATATTTAATTTTACACTTTAACCTAGCCTCCAGTGTTTTCTCATTTTTAAACCTTTAAGATGGAGTTTCCTCAGTACATACTGGGTACAGCTGTGTGCTTTATTGTCTTATTTATGATGCTTTTTATCAACACTGTGTGGATTCATCTGTCTGTTTGTAAAGCACTTTGTGCTGCATTTTTTGTATGAAAAGTGTTATATAAATAAAGTTTGATTTGATTTGAAATTATCTAAACTAATGTTTTTAAAGTGTATGGTGGCCAAACTCTGCTTTTCATGAAGCAAATGTTAAAACTTTACCGCACAATTATTTAATTTTTTTGAGGCAACAGTGGTGGAGTACAGGGAATATGTTAAGCAGGTTTACAGCTGCAGTTATTAAAAGTTTGGCTTTAATTGAGATAGTTTTAATACATTTCCATGACCTGTCAGTAAATGGCAAAGGATTACTGGCTTTAGTGGCGGTCTATTTTGTAAAAGAGGTTTAATTTATGTTAAACTTGAAGTCATCTGAGGCTGTGTCTTATTTTTCTTTATTTGGTTTTAAAAACGTTGACAAGAACATTCAAACAAAAACATTTAAAACCAGATTATGAATGTGGTTTATTTTTTAACTCTATATATGTGTTAATTCAAATTTTTTTCTGTTTTTTTAATAGTGATGCAAGAAAAGAGGTGAACAGGAGGTTTCCAAAAAAGTAATAGAATAGCTTTTTAAAATTGATTTGCTTAGATTAAAAAAGCAATAATTCACAGGGATGCATGATATCGGTGTTATTGTAATGTGCAGATAATGCTAAACATCAATACTGGCACATTTGAGAATTACTCTACTTTAAAACCCTGCCAAATGTTTTAGTTAAATCTTAAAGGTTTTTTACTTCAAGTGTTCTCTTGTTTTAGTTTACCTAACTTGAAAATAAAATGTTTTTGACATTTGTCCTGAGTTTACTACTGAAACACTAAGACAAAGGTGAGCAGTAGAGGTCTGCTCATGCAGGTGTTTTTAATGACTCTGGTTGATTAGACCTCAGAGGTTGAGCACAGCTGAGGCTGCAGGGACATTTTGATTGTGACCAGCTGAAATAAAACGGGCTGTTTGTCCTCCTGCAGCTTTAACAGATTTCACAGGCTTAAGCTTTCAAACTAATCCACCACAGTCCTGAGGTCTAATCGAGGGTTAATTCACTAACAGCTGTGAGGGTTTACGGGACAGAGAATTCAGTTTTAAAGGTTTAATGCAAATATCTCATGTTCAGACTCAGTCCTTAAATCTACTTTTTTGCAGTATAAATTCCTAAATATTCAAGGACTATTAAATACGGTTCATGTTTTGGTTTAATCAATAAATTAACAGTATCCAAGATCTGTTCAAACTGAAAGAAAATAGATATAGTTTTAGAGATTCTGGTAACTTCTATGAACCCAAAGCTAGGACAAATTTGAAAAGTAGATGTATCTCTGTGCGAGGCGTTGATCTATGGAACAACTTAGATGAACAACTTAAAGGCTCCAAAACTATTAATGCATTTAAAAAAAGATTCAAATCAAGAATTATTGAAAATTATAGAGCACTCGATTAGAGTTAATTAGCCTGCTAATGGAGACCAAGTAAAAATAAATCAATCAATAAATGAATAAATAAATAAATAAATAAATAAAATCATATTGCTATGTTGTCACTTCATTATTGTTTTAATCACCTTATCATTGCTGTTATAATTTGTTTTGTAATGCTTTGTTTCGGCAGTGTGTAAAACTGAAGATTTAAGGACAGTTTATTGTATGTGCCATATTTAATCGTTTCTGTTGGAATTCTATGGGGGTTAGGCAATTATAAGTTTCAACTTCAGCTTAAAACCTTTTGGTCCGCACTACCAAGTACATAGATCTGCACACGGTTATGTGTATGTTTGTATATGTGTGTGAATATGTGTATGTGTGTGTGGATCTACATGTATATATTAATGTATATATATTTAGATATGTGTAGATATATGTATATATATAAATAAGTGTATTTGATTGTACAATGACCAGAAAAAAAACAACTAATAAGTCAACCTTAATTTATACTCAATCATTGAGGGGTATCATTATGTACAATGATGTTGAGTCAATTACAGAAGAAATACAGAAAATACAAAACAATAAAAACAGGCAGGCGTTAACAAAAGGGCTTTAAAATCGTCAGTCCTGTGATGAATATGACAATAAAGGTCCAAGTTAAATAAAACAATTACACACATAAGGTTGGAGGTTGGATAAGTTTACAGTCTGGTATCACAACCCTAATCAAAGAAAAAACCCCAGCACATGATTAATTTGTAAAATCTTGAAGATGGTTTCTCTCCATTTTAGGAGAAGTACAGTTTAATTTTATTCCTCATAAGAATTGTTCATGCTTTTGTGAAATCTGGTCAGTTTTCATGGCAATATTTGGCTGTAATGGCACATTTAATCATTGATCAATGCCGTTTTGAGCACGAGTTAACCTTACATTTCTTTCAACCATGTACAAATAAAGCAGGGAATTTAAATTGAACATTTTTTCAAAGGTTATGGCAGTAAGGATATGTTTTTAGCTAAAGTTTGTGGCCTTCAAACAGCCAAAACAGGAGGAAAGGGTAGTAAATTTGCCCATTGTGTATTTTTGAACTTTTTTTTGAAAGCTATGGTCAATATTACGTATCAACCCTTTGTGGCAGAAAAAGCCACAGAGACCCAAGAGACTTATAAAACAGTTGATTTGTGAAAACATGATGGACTTTTAAAGGTTACAGTTCTCAAAATAAAACTAAAATATATGTATTTTATGTTCAAGGTGGAGAAAATTATTTTGGTACAGATTTTAGGTAGATGGGGTTTTTGTTTGTAGGTGCACAAGTGACTAAAAAAGTAACTGCATCCACTCACAGTGAACACAGATTTAAGACTGAAGCTGATTTTTAACCAGGCTGTAAAGATAATGTTTCATGTTTTTTGTTGCAGACAGTCCCAAGTGAACACTCGGGGCAGCAAAGGTGTTGGCGCCTCCACCTGGGCCTCTGCTCACAGCCCTGGAGGTTTTGCCCTCGATCACAGACTCCAGCTGACTCCCCGGACTTCAGGAGGCCTGGACTCTGGTGCCTTGGACTGCGGCGGCTCGGACTCCAGGCAGCTCTGCCTTCTCCTCCAGACCGAAAGGTGAGCAAAGCTGTAAGCTCAAGGCAGCAGTGATTATGGATCACTTAACAACCTGCAGGGGAACAAGGAGTAAACACAACTGTGCCCAAAAATGAAATTTATATTTTTCTTTTTTAGGATTTATGTTTTAGAGTTTTTATTTACTTTTTATTGTTTTTTCTTTCCAAATACAAACAGAAAGAGAGCAAATCCAGTACACTAATGAAACATGAAAAAAATGAATAAATAAATAATGTACATGTAAGTAAACAGAAATAATCAGAAAAGCAATTGAGATGATGATAAAAATATTAAAATAAGAAATTAAAAACTAATAACATAACACAAACTGGAGGATACCATGTGTTCTTGGCCCTGCCCAGTTATTACTTTTTTTTGGGATTCGAGTTTTTTATTTTGTGTACATTTTGATACATATAGATGTTTATGATGGCAAAACAGCACAAACAAAATAATTAAAATAAATTAAAAAAAGACTAAACCAACAGAGATAATAAACTAACAAACAAAAGACATGAAAAATAAACATGTTCTGGTAGATCAGTGTTAGTCAGAGCACCTAACAGCCACAGATCTGAGTTTTATTGGATTTAATTTTTCCATTACTCAAGTAAAAATAGAAGCACTTCATTTAGTGACAACATCAGCAATTATTTAGGTAGAAAAGTAAATTATAATCAAGTTTGGCCCAAGTGATTTAATTTAACCTAAAAGTGGTGTTTTGTGTTATTTATAAAATGATATATTACAGGTTTGGTGAGGATAAATAAGATACCACATAATAACAATTTGCTATGGTATATGTTGAATTGTTTACACTTAATATTGATAAGCAAAACTTTTTAAAAAAGTATCCATTGAAAATGTTAAACATTAAGCTTTGCTCACTGTAGCTTTTTTCGCTGTCTGGCCTTATTGATATGAAATACAAATTAATGTTTAATCTTAACCCTTCTAATGCTGGCTTTTTGTCTTGATACCACCTTTTTAAGATGACTAAAAATAGTTTTAATGTCCTACATGCTAAGTATATTTTTGGATTATTACAGCCTGATGTATCAACTCTGATTTTTCTGCTTTTCCGCCAAGACTCAAACTCAACCCTGTACTGAAGCACGAAAATATGCTTTTACTGAAGTAGATATGTAAAATGATTGTAAGTTGCTGTCCCCAACTTTTTTAAGCCTTAATTCTTAAAGATATATCAGCTGTAATTATGAACATCAAATACTATATTTAATGTTTTAGTCTTTTACATGTGAGGTTATTATCGTGATGCCACCATGTTTTAGCTGAGAGAAAACTGGAAAGTAAATTATATTGAATACACTATATGTATATATGCAGAATATTTTTTGTTTTGAATTAATACAACCTGGGATGTGTATTTCATTACATTATGTGCAGCGTTAAATGTTTTTTGGATGATATAAGGACAGCATCTGGTGGACCGAAATAAATAGATCAGTTTTCAAAAGCCCAGACTGATACCTAAATATAATAAAATGTATTTTGCTCAAGTCCAGGAATTGTTGTCCATGTATGGGATTGGCCCACGCTAACTTTTATTTAGACAAATTCAACATAATATTGCAATACAGAACCCTCTTATTATTTCTGTTATGCTATGCCAATGCTAACTTTTGTGTTTTTGGACTTATTCTTACCACCCTATAACAGGACCTTTTTAAAAAAAAATCGAAAGGAATCAAACCTTTGTATGCTTCCCTCTGACTCCATGAATAAATAAGTGGATTTAAAAGGTCACTTAAGACCCCAAAATGAGAAAAATAAATTATGACAGGTTCAAATTTTAATCATGCGCTTAAATAAAACTATCTAGTTTCCCTATTTAGACACAAACGTTTACATTTTTATTGCATGAAAATATATTACAGCATTGTTTTTAATACCACTCAAGCTCAAACAAATGCACATTTATTAAAGCACAGAAATGATATTTAAAGTTTAAATGATCAGAAACTTCCTGAAAACTAAGTGTTAACTATAGATGTGAGTTCAGTGATGTTTTACCTGATAAAGGAAGGTAGTGTTAAAAATCTGAGATGTTTGATTAATCACAAAATTCCGATCCTTCAGTGTATCAATGAGATTTCAGACTTTTTAATTTTGTCAGGATGTTTTGATTCATGTGTTTTATTGAAAGATGAGCTGTGATGTATAACGGTGAACTGTTCTTGATTTTCAGGTTGTAAAGGAGGATTCGCAGGAGGAGTCCATTTTTTGATCATCAATGGTAGGACAGATTTTCTTCTCGCCCCATCTGAAGAGCTGAGCCGTCCTCCAGGGCGGGTGAGCCTGACGCCCCCGTGCTACTGAGCGAGCGCCGGGCGGCTCGCCAAGAGTGGAGGACGGCCGGTTCTCGTGGGGCGTCGCGGGTGGTGATGCTGCTGGTTTGGCTGCTGCTGCTGGTTTGGCTGCTGTGACTGTAGTTAATGTGGCTGTTGTAGCGGTGGTGGGGCTTCTTGTTGGAGTTGTCGTTGTAGTAGTTGACGGAGCAGTCACAGCAGATTTCAGGTGGACCTTCGCTGGAACCTTTCAGGTGGACCTTTGTTGGATTATTTCAGGTAGATCTTCGCTGGAGTTTTTCTTTTCAGGTGGACCTTCAATTCCTGCAGCTCTGGGGCAGATCATAGCCTCGCCTGTTTTAGTTGAAAGGTTTAGAGTAAAACTCGGGTTGGACCTGGTGTCACGTACTATAGCTGAAGTTTTAGTTGTTTGACTGCATTTTCTGTGGCGAAGTAGATCACTGGTGTGTTTCTGCTTGTGCCAGGTCTATGAACTTGCCATAGTTAATATTTCAAGATGCTGTACCTATTTCCTGAGCTGTTTTTTTTTACCCTAACAACGCACTTAAAAAAGATGAAACTTCAACAAAATACCTCTGGACAAATTTTCATCAAAAATACTTGAACAAATCTTCAACACAAAACTTTTAGACAAATTTTCATCAAGAATATGTTCATGAATTTTCACCAAAATACCTTTTGACGAATTTTTCTACCAAATGCTTTTTTAATGACTTTCCAAACCAAGGCAAAACAACCAAAAAATGGCGTTTAAAAAGTGCTCCAATGAAAACCCCGTAGAAAATCAATGACCTTAAAAATTCTTAATCGCTCTCTTAAAACAAATACCGTAACAATTTCGAAGTGCTTTAAATTAATTTGCATAAAGACGATTTTAAAAGCAAAAAAAACCTTGCGATTACGTCATTTTCCGCTGGATTTTCTTCCCTTCAATATTTTGAAGAACTCCACATTTGAACCCACACTGGCAGTGGGTGTCTGCACGGGACCTGTTGGCAGATTTTCAGCTCTACACACTTTTATTTCATTTCAACTGCACGGATCATCGAAGACACATTTATGATGATGCCACAAACCTGGAACAGCCCATTAACCAAGCTGACACAGGTTAGTTTTTGTTTGTTTTAATGTTTTATGATTTCTGTTATTAAATTATAAATATTTAGAGAATTGATGTAATTGTCAGGATGTTTATAAATGAATAAAAGATGTATTTATAATAACTCTAGCACAGGGAGTTAGTTTGTTGTTGGATAGCAGAAAGTGACAGTTTTCAATCCCTAAGAAGGAATATTTTTCCTGTTAAATATAGATGTTTCTGTCTGATTTAGAATTAATTTTGTTTTAACTGCTTCTGCATTCAGGAAATGAACCCGTCTATCTGCTGGCTGTCCTTCTGCCACTGTTGGAGATGTTTCTCCAGCCCGAGGAGGATCCAGACTGTTTTTTTTCTTTGTTTGTCTTTGTGTTTGTTGGTCTGGTTGCTGCGTCGATGCATTCGTGGTTACGGCAGTTGGTAACACAGCTGAAAGGGTTTGGTGTCCCTTGCCTCCGGAGCCTCGGGGCGTGAGGTCTGCACCCTTGCGCCCTTAAACAGCACGTTGACGATGCTGGGGGTGCAGCACATGAACCGTCAGGGATGATGAATTGGGCTTTTCTGACCCAGGATGAGCTCCCAAGTCTGACCTGACTTTTATCCACTTAACCTGCAGACCATAAAGTGACGGGTGCCCGGCTTCCTTTACCATCGTGAGCCACATGCATGCTCTGCCCTCACGCTGCGTTAGCTTCACTGCTGCCACGGGTCACAACAATTAGGCACTGTGCTCACTGTAAAACGAGAAACTTTGTATTGGCAGCCACAGAAATGCTAATAATGTGAAAAAAACTGCTCCATGCTAAAATAAAGTTATGCATTTTAGATGACAGGAGCTTGCGTGCAGAATTATGCCAATATATACAATTATAACCAAGTTATTGATAAAAAATGATTACAAACTCTTGTTACTATCACCATTAAAAAATAAAACAAACTAATCATGCTTCATGGTAGATGAAAGTATCAAATCATTGAATAAAATTTGACATTTGTAACAAACAAACTTCAGCAACTACAGTAAAAAGAGAAACCCAGAGCAGAAAGTTGAATGTTTTGGTATTATAATCTAAAGTTTATATTTAATGAAGCAGATTTTAACCTTATTGTTACTAATCTAATTTTTAGTAGTATACGCTAAATTCTTTTCAGTGTTTAATGTGGAAAAATTGCAGTTTTAAGCTTACAAAACTTCTTAGGGATTAAAATAGTCCATGAACAACTGACTGAGGTCAGTTTATTTAACATAAAATGTGCTGTTATGTAATAAAATATGTAGCTCTTGATTAAATTGTTTTCAGGTAAGAAAAGTATACTGCTAATGGCTTCTTCTGTCAAATATTAGCTATTCGCTGCCAGGTTTGTTTCCAGGATTTTGCGTTTAATTTGAGAAAATATTGGTCAATTTACATGGCTCACTCAGGAGTGCAGGGATGTTGTTTGGGGTTGGAAAGTTAAAGGTAACTGTTCTGTTTTTAAAGGAGGGATTATTTTCTGCTAGAGAAGTAGCAAAAGCAAATGCCTTTTGCCGTCAGTAATTATTTCTGCTCGTGTGTTTGGATTCTGTTAAGTAAATTTTTTGTCCTCAAGAAAGATTCTTGTTCTGCTAAAGTGGTTGGATGGCTTTAAGTTAATGTTATAAAAGGAGTTCTATTAGAGAAGTTGGAGGGTGGAAAGCAAGTGTTTTCCGCCATAGGTAGTCAGTCTGCTAGAGTGATTGTATGTTGAGTACAACATGTATGTTGATTTTTGTTCTACCAGATAAGTTGGATTTTGAAAAACAAGGGCTTTGTCATCAGTCATTATCTGTGCTAGTGTTTGGATGACGTTAAGTAAATGTTTATCCTCCATAAGGGGGATTGTTCTAGAGAAATTGGTTGGCTTTAGCACTTTGACTTACATATGTTGTAGGAAAAGTGCTATATAAATAGTTTTATTGATTTAAGTAATTGTCATAAAAGGGATTGTTTTAGAAATTAAGAAATTTGTTAGTTGTGTGAATGTTTGGTCTTCATAAGGGAGATTTCTGTTCTAAAGTGGTTGGATGGCTCAAGTAAATGTTAAGGGATATTCTGAGAGAAGTTGGAGAACAAGTTTGTTCTGCCATCAGTGATAGTAAGTAAATATTTTGTCTTACACATTGTTTTTTGGTAGTAGAGGTGTTGGAAAGTGGAAAGCAAATCGTCCTTTTAAAGGTTAAATTTCAGTTTGAGAGTTAAACAGTATCTGCAACACATCTGTTAAATCATCGACTGAAGTTTATCGATGCATCCATCTGTGGAAAGAACTTGTAGAAGTAAATTAAAGTTTCATTTGTTTCACTTTCAGAAAAAAAACTTATCCAACAGTGAATGTAACAAAGATTTGGAGGGTCCCTGCCAGCCAGCCAGGTAATTTGGTCTTATTAAAAAAGCAGTCTGGTCCAATAGGTTTCTTAAAATAACACCAAACAAGTCAGAAAGTAGGAAAAGCAACAAGAAATCAGTATTGCCAAAACTTTTCTTGATTGGAGCCACCTTTCCAGAAGTCTGGAGTCTTCATGGACTGAAATTTCCTAAGTCCCACTTTTCTGCAGGGCTCAGAAAGACTGAACATGATCTGCTCCTGATTAGTTTTAACTAGGTGTGAATTATTCTGCTTTAAATTTAACCACAGTTTAAAAACTCAGCTCCTTAACGTGGCAGTGGCAGCAGTGTGGCTCAGTCTGTATGGACTTTGGATGAGGACAGAGAGGCTGGATCAAGTCCCAACTTAAACATGTTTGCAGCAGCCTTCCTCGTTCACTGGCTACAGCAGTTTTGTCTTTTTTAATGGCGTTGGGTTGGCGTTGCTGGTGGTGCAGCTGAGCTGTCAGGAATGATGAACGGGGAATTTGTGACCCAAACTGTGCTCCCTAATCAGACCTGACATTTATCCACTTAACCTGCACAGACTATAAAATGACAAGTGTCCAACTTTTTTTTACCACCCCTTTTGTATTTTTTATTTAGATCATGTACCACCATAACATTAGTTCCTCTCAAGAACCTCCTGTGGCTGATTTGAGAGACTGTTTTTTCCTAATGGGAGGGGTATTTTTTTAGAAAGGTTTGACCAGGAGAGAAATTGTTTTTCTGCCTAAAGGGGATTTTTTTTTGCTACTGGAAAGTCCTCACCATATGAAGTGAAGCTGGAAAGGTTTGTGGATCCTCTGGTCTTAAAGTCCATGATCAGGTGAGTAGGTAAGTCATATCAGGTAGGTTTTAAATTGTTGTCTGCATTGTTTGCAATATCAAAAACATTGTTCAGATTTCTCACATCACTCTCTCTTCTGCAGGGGTTTACTGAGCTGACGTGCTGATGAATGTAAGCATGGCGAGTGAGTCTGGAGCCGGGGCCTGGACACTGACCTGTTGTCCTGGCGTGTGCTCAAGTTCTCACACAGTAAGTCGTCTCTGCTGTCTGATCAGCTGGAGTCTGTTGTGGCTCAGTTACTCAGTAGCTCAGACGCAAACTGATCTTTTTATGACCATGCCGTTAAAAAATAAAGGTATTAAAAGAGAGCCTTGGAGTCTTTTTCCTGAGAATTTAAACTACTTCATCTTTAAAGTATAATGTGCCAAGGGAATTATTTCAGTCAGGCATCACAGAAAACTACCAGAAACAAAGTAAGAAGCGAAATATTTAATACCAACACAATCAAAGTATTGATAGGTGCCAAAACTTAACCAGTAGCCTTAAAGAGCAGTATTTAACAAAAAAGGAAACTTTAAAGCTTCTTGAAGCTGGTAGCTTTGGTTAAAAGACAGCATTAATGCCCCAACACTTTAAGTAACCTCACTTAATACCTAATGAATTCCTAAAGTAGGCTAAAGCTGTAACCTGCTGTAGTTAAAGACAATGCTAATACAGTATATGGACTTAAATTTTTGTTTTTGGTAAGACAAGATCATCTGTTTTATATAGTTTTTTATTGTTCAGCCAATAAAACAAACCAAAACAAATTCAGTAGCCACATTTCATCAAAAAAGCAAATGTCAAGTTATATTTGAGTGCTTCATTGAAACGACTAACCTTAAAATTCAGAAAATACTCTTGCTATTGCCTAGTAGGTGATTTCTTTAAAGTGATGTGCCAACTTTATTTTTATCTTTCAGTAATGAGAGATGACCAAAGCTTACCCACTGCTAGTTAGCTTAACTCAAAACCGTTGGTGTCAACTGGTGTAGCTGCCTACATCTGCCTGCAGTCATCAGATAAACTGTCAAAAAAAGCTGGTGTATCGCTTAACATTTTCTTGATTGAGGTAAAAGTAAAATTAAACATGAAAAGACAAAGTTGGAGCATCCCTTAAGCTTGAGCTTTTCAGCATTTTTATTAACTATGCCAACAATGGTTAAATTGGTAGAGAATCAAAAACTAAAAGTTTAAAAACAAAATAAAATTAGTTGAGCAAAATGGTCATAATGAAATGATAGCTAAACCCTAAGTGTTTTGAACAGAGGAGCTCAAGCTTTTAATAGTTTCAAAAATAAGGCTTTGAAAGTGTTTTAAATTAAATCAATTCAACAAAACTCAACACCAAAACCATCTTTTCAAATATTTTGAACAGATTTTAAATGAGGTTAATGGGATCTTAAGACCAAAGTTTCAAAAATACAGGGGGTGAAATTATGCCAAAGGTGTTTTTATTCACATCTTTAAAACATCAACATTAAATACATCAACAAATGCAGACCAGACGATTCAGATCCATCATCGGAGGACTCCTGTTGACTGGCCTTGTCTTGTGTTCGGGTGGACGGCTCCTCCTGCCTGCAGCTTCACCTCCGTCCTGCAGTCGTCCATTGACCACACGTCATCAGCGGTCAATCCTGCAGCATCTGTGACAGACAGGTAGGTGGTTTCTTCCAGGTTCAACTGTTTATGAACAACTGTGTGAACAACAAGGTACAGACTTCAGTGGTTAGTGAACAAAGCTTAAGTATAACACATTTCTATAAAATAACCCAAACAGGTACTGCTCACAAAGTTCTGAAAGTTACCTAGAAACAAAAAAAAGCAAAAAAACCTACTTAAACCATTAAACTGAAAGGCAACAAAATCCACGGTAAAGTAAAACATTTAAATGAAACGGCAAAAGTGTGACTTTTTTTTGGCAAATAAGGCAAGAGGCAAAGACAGAAAACCACAAAAACTGAATACTAAAGAAATACTTAGACAAAATCATTCTGCACCAATTTTTAAAGGTAGTCATCAGTAACAAAATCAGTGATTTCAGCTTAGCATCACACATCACATGGAAACCAATGGCAGCAATGTTAGTGAAGTTTTCAAAGATTGTTTAAATGGTTTTTGCAACAATATAAAAAAAAACTAATTGAGTGAAATGATACAAAAATGATCAATATGGTTGTTTGTGCTGTGTATTTATTTCAACACTATCTGTTTTTGTGTTTTGACATTAAATTGGTATTTTCCATGATTAAAATGGACAAGAATGATCAGAAAAGGTAAAACTGTGAAATGAAGACCGATAGATTCTTAATAGCCAACTGTAGCCATCATTGAAGGCCTCTGCCAACAGACTTTATGCTTGTCTAGTAAGATGGCTCCTCCTGGTTTCTTTCATGCTTTACTGTCATTGAACAAATGACAAGGTACAGGCTACTGTCATGGTGTATAATAATCACAAAAGCAAAACAAAGTCAACACAAACAGCAATGAAAAACAGCAACCAAAAATGTTTTAATGAAACAAATGTTCCAGAAGTGTCTAACAATATAACCTAATAAATTCAAACTATGCTTTCAATAAAAAATAAATATGGTTTGCAAAGGTTTTGAAATGAAACAAAGCAAGAGAACAGAAACTAAAAGAGAATGTAAATTAAAGTTACAAAATGGTCCCAAACACAAGAACAAAATCCTCAAAAAAGTTTTTTAAATTAAAGAACCTTAGCAGCACAGACAAAACCACTGACACCCCAAACTTTAATGATTTACTTACCAATACCTACAAACAAAACAAGCTGTTCAGCAGCTCGGACACATTTAAAAGTATCACTGTTGCTGGAACAAGCCATCAGAGAAAACCTGCAGACTTCCTGTCCTCCTGTCAGAAGATTCCTCCGGTCTGCAGATCCATCTCAGTCTAACAACAGGGAGCCGAATACAGGAAGGTGGTTTCTCACAGGATCCCTGCATCAACAAGGTCCAGTTTAACCATCATCCAAAGCAGGTGAGTCAAATTCAGGTAGGTTTATTTTACCAAAAGTATTCATTACAGTAAAATGTCCATTATATAGATACAGGTACGTGCTGCTCCCATTGACTTTATCTCAAACAATGTTGTAATTTAAACTTGGATTATCTTGATTTGGATTAATCTTTGGTCTCAGTAACATTATGCATATTACTACTATCACCATTATATTTACATCTAATTAATATATTCATTTAGTTATAGGCGCACCAAGACAAAATATTCATAAGGTCAGAAAATGATGAAACCAAGAATGAGCAGTATTTCACAAGTTCACATAAACATGTTGAATCTACTGCACAATCTTACAAAATAGCTTTGAGCTTATTTTATTAATTCCAGCTATGCAAAGGCTTTAAGTGTTGTTCAATGAGTTATAATGTAAAAGGTCAGTTTTTAAGTTATTTTTTTGGGGCTTTTTATGCCTTTAATGAAAGGAGAGAGAGTAGGAAACGGGGCAAGAGAGGGGGAATGACATGCAGTAAACTGGCTACAGGTGGGATGTGAACTCAGGCCACCTGAGGGCAAACCTCATGGGGCGCAACCATGGCCACTGGGCCATCTGCGCCCCAAAGGTTTGTTTTCCTAAAGAAAAATGCAAATATTTTCAGCTTGTGCCCATCAAATTTTATACTTAAGAAAATAATAGGCTTTTCCTCACCTAGGGCTCTGTTGAGTCTTTTCCTCTTGCTGAAAAGTTTGAGCATCCAGGAGTAAACAGCAGAAACAGTCAGCTAGGAAAAGAACAATGAAATAATTGAACAAAATCAGAATTAGGAAGTCATTAACAGATTTAGAATTTAGGATTTTATTTATATAACTAAGTATTTTAGCTTTAAAATACATTTCAGAAATTAAACAAGTGCAAGTCATTAAAAACCTGCTGAATTCCAATAGATTTAATGTCTGTGAGTTTCCCTTCCCCCCTGTAATATGGCCACAGAAATAAAATTAAAATTGTTGATGAAAACTACAATGGCATTGTGAGAAAAATGTCTGTCAGTGTTAAAGTAAGGGAGATGATGTCTGTAAACCTTTTCTTTATGAGACCTTTTTGATTTTAAAGCAGCAATAGCAGATGTTGTCCACTAGAGAGCGTCAGCAGTAAGCTGTAAAACCAAAAGTGAGCCAATCTGTGATTTGTCCAGACTGGTGAGGATTCAGCCAACCTTTAGCTAGTATGACTTTATTAAACAGACAATTACTTAGTGAAATAATCCAAAGCTTTAATTCAATCCAGTCCACTTTATTTGTTTAGCACATTTAAACAAAATCATTTCCAAAGTGCTTTACATAGAATAAAAAAACAATAAAACACACCTTTCCATTTAACATTAAGCAATAAATAAATAAGTGCATTAATCTAAAACAATGCTATGAATGAAATAATAAAATCAAGCAGATAAACCTAGAAAAGTAAATAAAAGACGCAGTTAAATGAAGTCAAAACAAAACAAAACAGAGGACTACAAAACTCATGGGAATAAAAATGTGTCATAAGTTGGGATTTATAACACTCCACCGTGGGAGACTGAAGAGGAGGGACATATTTTATTTCATCATTTTAGCACTTAGAAATCATTAGTACTTATCAATGCCCTTTTCAGTGTCATCATTCCGTCCCTCCAGAAGTCACTAATGTCCAAAACCTTTGACAGAAATCCCATTGAGAAAAACTGAATTCCCGATGCTTGTTCTGTGAAGATTCATCCGATCTAATTTTAGGAGTTATCTGCTTCCAGGCGCAGCCCCTCATGGGAGGAGATGCAACTTTAATTTGTTAACAGATGACCACTTTAGGTCATAAGGTCTCCGCGTTTTGTGTTCAGCATCCACTTCCTATATCTAATATAAAACACAGTGAAGGATGATCGAGGACAGAAGGCTCAGCACACTCTGGTAGGGCTGGACGATTATGGTAAAAGTAAGAATCCCGATTATTTTAAGTGATATTGAAATCACAATTAATATACACAATTATTCATTTTTTTAAAAAAAACGTCAGTATTGATTCAAACACAACTTTAAAGAACCAGCGAGTGGCACTTACAGTATTATTGATCCTCATAAGTCACACACACTCGCTGTGGCTGCACGTGGAACACAGAAGCGCGATGAAGCGCAGGAACTACATGGCACTCCACACTGTGTGGCATATTCATCTTTTTCTTCAATTATAATGTTTTTATGATTGTCAGATGGCAAAGTAGAAATCACGATCAAAATACGATTAATTGTCCAGCCCTACACTCTGGTTGACTTTTTATGCTCTGTTTTAATTTTGAATACGGTGAAAACAAACCATGAATCAAGGGGAGGTTTCTCCTGATCTCTACCTTCGACTCCAAAAGTCATGTTGAGATGAAAGCAGGGCTGGGATGATGTGCTTTTCTCCTGTTTCAATTTTTCCTGAAAATTTCATCAAAATCCATAATTTTTTGAGTTATTTTGTTATTTTGACGGACAGACGGACGGACAGACAGATAAACAAACTCTCCCAAAAACAACATCCTTGGCGGAGTTAAAAATTAAAAACATGAACACCCTACATGCAGATTGTACGATAAGGAAAATGCATTTCATAAGAAATGGGAACCTTTCATGAGATATATATGGACCTAGATACCTCTGCTGTTCTCACAAGGGGGTTTGTTTAGATAAAAGCTGGAAATGTACAAAATAGTGGCTGTTTTTTTATTTATTCATCTTAATTTATATATATAGTTATTTATTTTTATTAATATTATTTTCTATTATTTTTATCTGTGCTGATGTTGATGCTTATGTATTTCTATGCATATTTTTTGTGTGCGTCCACCTGTTGGTTTGGCTATGAGCTGAGATGTTCTGTTCTGTTTTGTTTTGTTTGGTTGTGTATGTTTATTGTTGTTTATTTACATATACTATTAAACAATAAAAAAATAATGTTACTGCAAAAATAACCTCCCTTCCTAGTGCTGTGCAAAAGTTCTTCTCAATTTGGGAGACTCAATATGACTGAAGATGTGTTTGTAAGTTTTTCTGTTCAGAAAGCTGGAAAAGATAAAAAGATGTGTTTCTGTTGTTGAGGTTAAACTATGGAATAATGCAAATATACATTTAAAAACCTGTAATTCATGTTATATCCTAAGAACAATGGTCTCTAAAGTTTTTTCTGAAAATTATAAGTGTTAATCATGTACTTTATCTTTGGTTTTTGGTAGCTTAATTTTGTTAAATATGAGGGCTAGGCTCAGATAAAAATGTTGCTTCTGCTTTTTCAGTCACTGCTTAATATAAGAATTCTGGTTTGTTTAAAATCTCTATCTTGTATCAAATATTGTACAATGTTAACGACTGAATAAAATCCTACCTCCTACCAAAATAAACATGAACACCCTGCTTGTAAGTGTGAAAACAAATTTGATCTAAAGATGAAAAAAAATTCAAAAATGTCAAACTAAAAATCCCACTACTTATGTGAATTGTTTTCTTTCTCCAACCCCTAGATGAGACCATGACAACAGGATATGTTGGGGGGATGGGCCCCATGTTTAGAGGAAGTAAAGTACAGAAGTTAGATGAAGTGCTCACAGCTTTTCAGTTTCTGACATTCTGGCTCTACGAGGAGAGAGAGACAATTAGAGGGAGATATTACACAGCTTTACTTCCATTTTCTGTTTCAACGTACTGTCTGACAGCACTGTTCTGTTTTGCTACTTAAGATGCCATCTTATAATCTTCTGCTGTAAGCTCGAGCAGCTCATTAACAGCTCCTTGTGGTGAATGGGGAAATATTTGAGTGGGATTGCTGGCTTGGATTGTTAAAGGTGTAGTCAGCGATCTTCTAATCTTCTAATCTAATGCAGTATTTGTCATAATCACCGTATTTCTTCTCTCCATCCACAAGATGTCGCCACTGACAGCATGTTGGAAAAAAAGTCCAGTTCCAATACACAGCCTTGGCTCTGAATTTCAGCAGGTAAATACTGTGACTCTGGCCAAGTCACCAAAACAGGGTACACCCCCCCCCCACATCCTGGGGGTGATCATACTCATGCTCAGATCAGACAGAGGGGAGAGGGGGAGGGGTAGGTTGCGTAGCATGTGACCCGGGTCAACATTGGTGTTGCTTTCCGACGGTGGAGGGAACTCCGGCAAATGAAAGACCTGAAAACGGACGTGGATGTCGCCGTCTCTCTGCTGGATAGGTAAGCAACATTAGCTTTGTGGTGCTTCACATAACGGTAACAGCCGTCGGGCATTCATCTTATTGTCTAATCTGCCAGAATGTACTGTTGTTGTGATGTTTTCAATAACGGCAGTCGAGTTGTCTGACGAGTCGGGGTTATCTTAGCTACATTGGTCAGCTATGCAGTTTCTACGGCCGTTTCCATGACGATGCACGTCCATCAGCTTTCGGGGGTAGAACCAGGGGTGAGGTATAAAGGGAGAGGCGGGTCTAAATTTGTTTATAAACAACCTCTCCACTCCTTTTCTCCCACATCGCTGACTACACCTTTAAACAATTTATGTGACTAACATATCATTGGCTGATTTGAACTGAGCAGGTGTTGGTGATAAAGTGGTAAGTGAGTGTTAATAGTGCATGTAACTGCTTGTCCCGGGACACTTCTTGATTCAAACTAAGTCCTCGATCATTGGCCCCTCCCACTGAGACAGTTGGTAAAAATAAACTCTGCTTTGTGAAAAAATCCCAGAATATGTTTACCTCTTCGTGTGTGGTTTATTTCTGTGGCTCATGAATAAAATTAGATCAACCGACTTCTTCCCCAAACACGCCACTTTCTTGTGTTTACATTCTTGCTCCACCACAGATCTGTTTCCAGGGACTACGCCCATGTTTGAACCTGTGTAGCTCCGCCCCTTTTCACCTTTCCCGCCACATTTAATCCTCTCCCTCCCTCAGCGAGAGTGCTGAGGATTCAGAGCGTGCAGAAACAGATTAGTAAACACACACCGGGCTGTGATTTCACACACCCTGCTGTCAGCGCTCTCTGAGCACGCTCACCTCTCACCTGCAGGACACGCCCCTCACCTGTCAGCTCCCAAAGATGATCACAGAAATGGAGACAAACGAGGACGTGTGTGAACATAAAGAGGCTCTTTGCTGACAATTAATCTGTCAGTTAATCAATTAATCATTTGTGTAGCCCAAATCATCCACCTTCACTAATTGCTTTCAAGTCACGGGGGGTGGAGCCTGTCCCAGCTGACATTTGGCGAGAGGCAGGGTACACCCTTAAAGTCGCCAGTCAATCGCAGGGCCACATATAGAGACAGACAACCACTCACACTCTATCCTAAGGGCAATTTGAAGCCACCAATCAACCTATTTAGTCGGGCTGAACAATTAATTGCAAATCAGATTAAATCACAATATGGCTTGTTGCAATTTTCAAATCACAGAAGGTTCAATATTTTTAGCCCAAAATGTGTTGAACATTTTGGCATTGTGATGTAGTTTTTTGCAATTTCATGCCTATT
This sequence comes from Scarus forsteni, assembly GCA_036419115.1. NCBI lineage: Eukaryota > Metazoa > Chordata > Actinopteri > Labriformes > Labridae > Scarus > Scarus forsteni. Next base: position 2,506,444 of record JAZDUH010000007.1, on the reverse strand, counting down.
TTTTTACCTCTATTCATACACTTTTTTCCCACTTTTGGACCATTTTTACCTTTTTTTAACCCCGTTTTTTACAACTTTATGCCTATTTTGCCCCCATTCGTCTTTTTTTGGCCACTGTCAGAACCATTTTTGGAATTTTACATGGTTTTTGAAATTTAATTTCAAATTTATTTCCCAATTTTGCTGCCATAATCAATTTTCCTACGCCACTTTTGGATTTTTTTTTGCCAGTTTTTCCCCACTTTTTTGCAATTTCATACCTATTTTGCACCTATTTACTAACCTTTTTCCGCTTTCATACCATTTTTACCCAGTTTTTACAATTTCATGCCTATTTTGCCTCTGTTCTTTTGTTCTTCTCCACTTTTTCTCAAATCTTTTATCCTTCGATTAATTTAATGTCATAGTGGTTTTACTGTGGAAAGATCTACTGCTTGTGTTTGTTTCAGAACACATAACATGAGGAATATTAAAACAACTGCTGAGTAAATCGCAGTATTGGGGAAAAAAATCGCAATTAGATTATTTTCTCAAATCGTTCAGCCCTACTATTTAGCATGGTTTTGTTCTGTGGGAGGAAGCCAGAGTGCCTGGAGAGAATGCATGCACAGGGAGAACATCCAAATTCCACACAGAAATTATTTCATTGTTTTTATTTTGTCACCATGATTTAAATTTTTTTCCTGTTAATTTTATCTGTATTTACTTTTTAGGTGAAGTTTCTGATTAAGCCCACGTTGGGTTTCTACTTGCACCGTTAACTTGATCCAATTCACTGTTTTCTTTGACTGTTTTTTCAAATATGTGCAAATAAATAATTAAAAATAAGTGTGAAGATTGACTAATTTTGGAGTAAAAAGTCTTCGTCACATTAGCCAGTGTAACTTTCAATTAATACCTATATGCTGGTCTAGAACTTCTTCTTCTTTTTTTTTTTTTTAAGTATATTTCTGGGCATTTTGTACCTTTATTGATAGGAGAGAGACAGTGGATAGGCTTGTGAAAGGGGGAGAGAGAGTAGGGGAAGACACTCTGCAAACCGGTCACAGGCGGGATTCGAACCTGGACCGGCAGAAGCATGTACATGGGGTGCTAACCACTACGTCAAACCAGCACCCCTGGTCTAGAACTTCTCTCGAGAGTCTTTCCTCGATACCAGGACTCCAGTGTTTGTTTGTGTGGTTTAATAAAAAAAATGCATCTTTAAAAATTGGAATATTATTGCCACTGTGGCAGAGCAGTTATGATAATGTTACACTGGCATGTGTGGTCATTGGTATTAGTTAGCCTGATGCTTAATTAAAAAAAAAAAAATTTTTGTGGTGACTATCTTTGCCATCATGTCAAGCAACATAACTGAGCTACAAAATGTTTCTGTTAATTTTGCAGAAAGTCCTTAAGACCATAATGTTTTTGTGCCTGATGATTGAAAAAGGACCGCACACAGGGGCACACATATTAAGACTTTATTTAAAACAATAGTAAGCAGCTAAATTCACAAATCAATTTAGTAGTTTACTTGCAGAGGATATTAAACATGAATTCATTCCCAATAAAACTTTTTCGATTCCAGTTCATTTGGGTTTCTGTTAATACCTGGGATTTACAAATGAAATTCTAAACATAAATCTCTTTGACTCACAACATAGTTTTTCTTAATTTGATAAAACAGTGGAGGTTTAATGGGGGTGTGGGGCCCTGATCACTAAAATGGAGGATTATTCTAGAGGACTCAGATTTGTAGTCATCAGTTATCATGTGCTTCCTGTTTAACCCATTTTTTGTATTGTTGTATGTATTTGTTTCGTATTCTGTGATTATTTTTTTTTCTGTTTGTTTCTTTAAACAGTATTTATAGTTGTGTTTTATGTCATTGAAGGCCCGACTTGTGGCAGGCAGTGCAAATTAGTTCAGGCAATAAATGCTGCAGTGTGGCAGCATCCTCTTGCTTCATACTGTCCCCCGTACAACTAAATCTCAAATAAATAAATGATTTGCATCAGAGGCAACAAAGTGTTAGTGATGGATGCTGCAGCTGCCCAGACTGATCTGATTTTTGACTGAGTTCTGCTCCACTTGTTGCTTGGAGTCTTTCCTTGTTCGTATGGATGGCCATCAAGTTAGGTCATCAAATAACTAAGGACATGTTTGCACGACAATGTTTTTTTATCAGAAACAGAAAGGTTTGTCCTTTGCATTTTCAAAAAGCAATCTGCGTTCATATGGAGACGTGAGAAGGAATGAAAACGCTGTAGCGTGCATGCCAGTCCTGCAGATGGCGATGGAGGTTTGCAGAGAAACACTGCTTTAACTACACATGTATGAAGAAGAAAAACTTCACAACAATGGCAAGTGGACTCACGAAGACGCAGGAATTCTTTGTCTGGACAACTAATCTGTCTGAATAGAGCATGGCCAGCAGCAAACATGTTACTCAGTAGACAGCCAAAGCTGTTGTTGTTTCTGGTAAATGCGGGAAGCCTTCATGTGAAAGAACACTGTGCATGCGGTGACGTTAACGTTTCACCCTATAACGTTGAATCTTGTGTAGCTACATGAAGTTGGACAGCGATATGTCTTGAAAATCTCCACTCTGGACCCTGGTTTCAAAAGTTTGTGGCTCTCAGGGCACCGTATCCATGTAAATGGGAGGTGAAAACGCAATGAAAACTCTTTGTTTTAGGCTGAAAACAGAGCCGTGTAAATGGCCTCTTAACGTGGGTGTTTTTGAGCTGTGGAAAGAATCAAGGGAACCTGGAGGAAACACAAGCATGCCCATGGAGATCAGCCAGACTCCTCAAAGAAAGGTCCAGACTGATGTGGGAGTCAAACAGGCAACCTCCTAACTGAGAGGCACGTGCACTATCCTGATGCACCAGCATCTAAACGTCCATCTAAATGTTAACTAACGTATAGAAACACCTTAAAGGTGTGAATGTGACCCGCTGATCTGACTGATCGCAGTTTGATTTTGTCCTTAATGAGCTGCCGTACAGGAGCAGACAGCTGTGTGATCTTAAAGGTGTGTGTGTGTCGGTGTGTGTGTGACATTGTGGGCGTCTCTGTCTGTAGCGCAGCCTCCTCTCAGGCCACTCCCGGGAAGCGCGCTGCTGTTCCGCACTCAGACGGACGGACGCACCGAGTCGGTCCTTCTCGTCCGTGCGCTCTTCTGCTGCGCGAGCTTTTGTCTTCCTCCCTCTACTTCGCGCGCCAGTCGACCCCCCTGCCCTGCCCTGTCCTGTCCTGTCCAGGGGACCGGGCGTAGTCATGTAGCTCTGGATTCAGCAGATTCACCGCGCCGAGCCGAGCAGCATGTAGCACCTGGAGCAGCGCGCACACCGCGTCCCTCCCGCGCTCCTCCTTCACCACCTCCTCTCTGCCTCCGTTTTCTCCATCGCCTGCACGAGGAATCTTTGTGGATACATTTCTGGGGGGTGGGTGGGGGGATCAGTTTGTTGTAGAGGAGGCTCTGTGAGTGTTCAGCCCCGCTGCTCTGCACCTCTCGGTCGATGGTCGTTGAGGAAGCTTCCATCTTGAGTCCCGTGAACACCGAGAGCACCATGGCGAGCGACTCCCCCGCGCGGAGTCTGGACGAGATAGACCTGTCTGCACTACGGGTAAATGTCCCCCCTTCAAGTGCACGTGCGTGTGATGTCTGTGTCTGTGTGCGCGCGTGCATGTGAGGCTGTTGAGCACCTGTCCCCCCCCACCCCTCAATCCCCCACTCTTTCTTTCCATCCTCTTCAGCGCGTAAGGATGCGTCTCCCTGTGCCTTCCTTATGCCTGCGCGCGTGCATGCTCAACAGCCTTCATTTATATACGTGTGTGAGGTCTATAGAGCGCGTGCGCGCTTGTCTGATATCAGATGTTGCGCGTGCGTGTGTGATCATGTTTGTTGTTGATGTTTTTTTCTAAATAATTGGGACGTGATGTAATGAGGCCCAGAGCTGATGCTGCTGCTGCGCGTGCACACCCTTCCTTGTGCGCGTGCGTCAGGCGGCATAATAGAGGCCGCTGTGTCTGTACTATGTGGGGCAGATGTTAAGCTGCCTGCTCACTGACACATCCACACACACTCAGATACAGGAGATACAGATGCACGCACACGCACGCACGCGCTCTGCCGCTCCAAACCACACACTGACAAACACACACACCGTGAATAAAAGCGGTGATAACCGCAACAGGAGCGAGTTCCGCCATTTCGTGATGTTGTGGCGACAGCAGCATTGCATGCAGCGGCAGCGGCACGGGCTGTTTTTGGGTCTGGGCGCGTGCACGTGATGTGCAAGCCTGCGAGGATGAGAGACAGTGCAGGAATGTGTGTGAGTGACGGATGAGGAGAGTGATGATACAGTGAGAGGAGAGGGTCTGTGAATCTGCAGATTGGGATTTAAGGTGCTCAGTTTGAGGTGTGTGCACGTGCGTGTTGTCGTGCACGAATCTGTCCCCCACCTTTCTCCAGCTGCTTATGCAACTCAGTCTTACCTGCAGAGCAACAGTCAAGTCTGGACACGAAAGAGGAGCGGGTGGGACTGCGCGACTGTCAGTGTGTTTACATGCAGGCAGAAGAAGTTAATTAAACACAAGGCCGCACATAAGAGGGGGAAGGGTCGAGCTTTCTGGGCCCCAAATGATGAGCAATTACACAGACCATCTCAAATTTAAAGTATACTGATTATTTCTTACCAGCATGATAATCATAATCCCTCATCCGACCCTTGGCTAAGCCCCGCCCCCCTTGATTAGTGTTGCTGCACCTGTCAAACTTTCCCTCCTAGAGTGACAAATATGCAGTTTTAGCAGTACTGATGACTTATGTTTCTAAGGACATTTCAGCAAATTTCCAGACAAATTCTTCAGAAAAATAAGAAAGAAGCAAACAGAAAGGTCTCCAGTATGTTTTTTAGAGATACATTCACCAAATCAAATCGAAGTCCAAATGAAGAGGACATCTAAATTGAGGGTAAAAATGCTCAAATGTCAATGCAATATCAAGCACCCCATTCAAAACAATCACATAAGAACAGCAGGATAAGTCGATATATATTGTTAAATTAAATCATATTAAGTTAGCTTCATTATCATTGCATTTACCCATTTCTGCAGCATCCGTTCACAAAATGCTAACGGATATCAGTATGTCAGAACTTGCTAATGTTATCTTACTTAACGCACAGAGCTATGGTAAGCTAACGTTTGTTAGCACCTTACTTTTGAACAAACGTAGATGTTCGTATTGATTTTGGAGGGATTCAGCTGTTCATGTTGTCTTCCACACAGCGTTATCCACACTGGTATCTTTCTTCTTGTGTCTTGGGCTTAGGGAAGGGAAAAAAAAAATAACACCACTCTCCAAATTTCTTGGTTATCGACTGTAGACTTAATTGTCCCATTTGCACACTGCTTCGGCCTATTGTTTTCTGCTAAGAGCTTGACCAGCCTCTTGTGCATAGTTACGGTTGCTGTTGTAGGATTGGACAGTATCTGTTTGTGGGAGGGGCTTAACAAAGGGTCAATTACGTTTTAAAAGCATCAGATGTTTTTTATTATTTCACCATAATCAGTTTTTATTGATGAAGGATTAAAAATATATATATGACCAACCGCTCCCTAAATAGTCCAATACTTTAATTTGAAACTCTGACCTAGTTGGTTGAATTATAAGAGTTAACTTTCAGGTCAATTTTGTCAATAATCTAAATAAAAAAACTCCTCCAGTTAGCACCAAAACATACCAGAGACAACTCCAAGGATGCTAGTTAGCCCTAACGCTCGAGATCTAAGTGTTGGTATCAAATTACACTTGGGGCCCATTTGAGGCCTTTTAGGGACCTGGCTAAACCAGCTTATTCTGGATTTTTAGAATAAATGTAAACACAGATGACAGTGAAGCCTAGGGATACACACATATGGATTATCAGGATGTTGCCCCTACTTCCTGACCAATGACGACAAACTCCAGATTATCTTCTGTTAAATAAGATCATCCTGTGGTCTGAGGTGTGTTAAGAGTGAATTTGTCTCATTCATCTGCTCTGAAACAGGTCTGGACCGACAAACGTAAATATTAAACGTGTTCAATATTCACGACCAAAATCTTCATATTTGTGGGGAAAGCTGACGACTCCTGAGTCATGACTTTGTGAACCTTGACTTGAATGTAGCCAATCAAGAAGTGAGCTGACTGAGGAACAGAAAACAGGTGTAAATAAAAACAAGCAGTGTCTCCAGGATTTTTTCCAGCCTTTTCTTCTTTTTAGTTCTGAATTTTTCCATCAAAAATACTCCCAAGACCACCACTATTCTCATATGTCCTCTTCCATGGTGCATGTTTTGCTTTCCAGTTGTCGCTGTGTTCCTTCTTTGTTTTTGTTTGGTCACATTTGATCAGATTTCTGCCTTTCGAGGACTGGATTTTCGATCAGTGGTGGGACAGAATAGTTATGTGTGTGGTGCTCTGTGCTGAGGACACAACACAGTATGAACGAAACTGTTGAATGCCTGATTTTAGTAGCACTTAAGAATAATGATTATTTGTAAGCAGTTTATAAGCTATTAGTAGATAGTAGGGGTGTAACGAAATGGTCAGCTCATGAAACGATACAAAATACGAAACAGGGCTCACGATACGAAATACTCACAATACAAAATAAAGATTATAGAAAATCCCCAACAATAGGAAGTTGTGCAAAAATCTAATTTTCTTTATTTTCTTCCTCATGCAGACACACAAAAAATATTGCTACATCAGTACAAAATAAATGCTCCGTGAAAAAAAAAAAAATTGTAGTTTTTTCCCCCTTAGTTAGACTACAGTACAAATACAAACATATAATCTCAATAAAAAGTGTTTTGTTGTTGTAACAATCAGGGTAAGTACATTCTTGAATGTAAAGGAAAACAAACAGCAGTCCTCAGAGCTGCAGTTTAGACCTATAAATGTCTGAACTGTGAACTATAATATTTGGCCTATAACAGTGCATATACTTCTGATCTTCAAGTATGATCAAATTCTGTCAACTCAACAGTAGATGCAAAAATCAAATATTGTTTTTTATGCAGACTTATACAGCCGCAGTATACGGCGAACTGTAGCGGCATATTTTGCACACTGTTGTTGTTTTGTCCGTAATCTTCTCACCGTTCTCTCGTCTTTTACATGGGAAGCCAAAATAGGTCCACACAACCGATTTATTTGACGAAGGAGTGTCAGCTAATTCCTCCACTTCGTCTTCCTCCATATTGAAGCGAGTTTTTTGCTATGGTAGGCAAGGAGGGTAAAAAAAATCACCAGTCTCAGTGGTGCACGGCGCCCCTTCGCGTTTTTATTTCGTGTGTCTTGGAGTTTTATTTTGTCATTTTTTATTTTGCGAAATTTCATGGCCCAAAATTTCGTTACCACCTTAATAGTTAATAAAATCTAGGGCTGTAAAGTCCAAGTCGACTGGTCGACTAATTGGTCGATGCGTGCTCAGTCGACCAAAATTCTGATTGGTCGACCAAATGTGTCATTTTTTTTTTTTTTCCCCTGCAGTTCATTTCATCAGAAGAAACGTATCAAGTGAAATGGGGGTATTTTCTGAGCACCCCCATCATGTCTTAGAACACCATTTCAATGTATTTATCGTTCATTTCATTATTTTTATTCAAGAACATTTCAATATTCTAGTCTAATAATTGTGTATTTGTTTTATAACTGCATGCGCTCTGCCCGCTGCCCGCGCTGCAGCGGCATCCCTCACCCAGTCCACGCTGGATTTTATGCCTCATACAAACACCCAAATGCAAAAACGACATCACAGAAGGAATGGACAATTTATTTCTGAGGTTATGAGGCCCATTGGTGTCGTGGCAGGCCAAGAAAAACGTTGGAACCTGGATATTCAGTGCCGGTGCACCAGACAATTACGCACGTGGTCACGGCAAAATACGAGGGAGTAAAAAAGAGAAAGCTTCGGAGTTAATAGATAAAGATAACAGATGTGTACATCTCTTCAAATGGAGTCCTATATGACAGTGACTGCCCATTTCATTGATGAAGACTGGAAAGCAAAGAGTCTTGTGTTGAGAGGAAAAAAAAGGACAGGCGCAAACATTGATGCGCGACTATATGGATTTGCAGATGTTATCAAAGTTCAAGAAGAAAAAAAGTGTCTGTTGTAGTGAACAACGTGATTAATATGAAACTCTGTGTGGAAACACTAAAAGAGTCCCATGAATATACAGGTTCCAATGTTTTTCTGGATAATCAGTGCCAGCGCGCCTCACAATTGCGCATGCAGCAATGGCAAAATACGAGGGAGGAAAAAAGAGAAAGTTTCCGAGTTAATAGAAAAAGGTAACAGATGTGTACGTCTCTTTGAATGTAGTCCTATATGACGGTGACTGCCTGTTTCATTTATGAAGACTGGAAAGCAGAGAGTCTTGTGTTGGGAGAAAAAAAGAAGGAGAGGCACACACAGGGGCGAAACGCGGGGGGGTGGGGTCGATTGGTCAATTTTTGGTCGACAATTACTGTGTTTTAGTCGACCAACAATGTCTTTGGTTGATTACAGCCCTAATAAAATCAATAACAAACTCCCCCTAACCCTAACCCTAATCATTTCATAATCATTCTTAAATGATTTAATAACCATTTACAAATGTATGTATATGTAGTTTATTCATAAATAGTTCAATATCTACTAAAAGCTTATAGATGTCTTCTAACTAACGTTGTAAATTATTTCATAACCATTTACAAATGTATTTATGTAGTTAAATCAGAATTTGTTCGATATCTACTAATAGCTTTTACATGTCTTACAAATGATCGTTATTCTGAAGTGTTACCCTGATTTTTAATCTATTGTGTTGGGCTCTCTAACAGATAAAACAACTCTTTAGATTTAGAAAACCCTTATGTGTGGACCCTACGTTTGTCTGTTCCCCATGAAGTCTTCCAGCTGTCCTGCAGACACTCAGATTGATACTTGCAGTTTTTGGCACTTCCACACTGGCTTCATTTCATCCCCGGAGGTTTGCTTGATTGTTGCCCGTGTGAAAACAGCGTACTATAGATTTGTACCAAAGTGTGAAGCACAGAGCAGATGATGCTTTTATGGTGAAGCTGAAAAAGGGTGTACTGCCAACCACTAGAGCGGAGGTGGACATACCTCCGTCAATACATTGATTCTTCCTCAGTGCTACAGCGAGAAGGATGGAAGTTAAATAGATCAGTGAGCCCCTCCATGTTTACATCTTCATCACAGCCAAACTGGACAAGGTGTTCTGAGCATGCTGTACAATGCACCAATCAGACAGCTCAAGTCCTCATCTCCCCTTGGATATCATCAGAAACTAAAAAGGGAAGTGTGCACGATATTTGTATAAAAATAACAAACAAATGGTCTGGAGCTGTACATACAGTCTGATCATGTTTTAGCCGTGAACATCCTAATCTCCCCGGAACAGAGGCTCTTTAAACCGTACATGTAAACACGCCGACTCTTTTTGTGTCTGATGTACAGATGCACACTCTCTCCCACACACACTGGGGGGCAGATAAAAACAGACGGGGACTGGATGTGCATGTTCTTGTTTTAAAAAAAAAAAAAAAAGTGAGGATCCTTGCTCTCTCCCTCGGTGGCATGACGAGGAGAAATTAGGTCACCCAGGACGGATCAGAGGGAGCTGGGGGGAAACATTTCAGCGTGACGTAAAGCCTGTCGCGAGCACACACACACACTTCCTGTTTCTGCAGCACGTCACGTTCCGAATCGTCCTCTCTGATCATCTCCTCATGTGGTCGGACCAATCTTCACCTCTTTCATTAACTGGCAGACCGCCTCCTCCTCCTCCTCCTCTGTGTGTGTCTGATCCTCACCCTGCTCACCAAACACTGAGGTTAACTCTCAGCCTCACGAGGGTCACGTCCTCGGTGTCCTCTCTTAGCTTTACTGCTGTCCAGATAAAGTGAAGACCATCAGAAGAGCTTTAATGAGCTCCTCAAAGAAAACTCTCATTATGTTCGGCCTGTGTGGACCGTTCTTTGTAATTTCTTCTCACTTTGGCTTCAGAAAAATAATGAGAGGATCCTTCTGATTTATAAAAACAGCTATGGCATGACTCTGCATACAGCCACTAGACCTCATTGATATCAGTGTTGATTTTGACATGTCTTTTAGTTTTGGTCATTTTAGTTGATGAAATCTACTGTCAGTATATTCGGCTAAAATATGAAGTGTAAAGTGTAAGGCATTTTTTATGTTTCCTTGAATTTCTGAAGTCATGTTGGATAAAATAAAACACCTAATAACTCTTTATTGAATGCTAATAAAGTTTGAATGTATAAATGAACAGAAACAAATGTTCCTGTTGTGTGAAATGCAGTCACCTTTATTTAGTCTACCTGGCAGAGCATCTCAGTTACAATACCAGAACTGACAACAAACAGTGAACCTGCTCTACATGAATATATATTCATAAAGAGAGCAGCTCTGATTGGATCACTCCACAACTTATCCCACCACCAAGCTAAGGCAGCTGTGATTGGATGTCCCTCTGAACTCATCCAACCTTTCCACACAACCAAAGTAGCTGTGATTGGATATATTCCTAACTTGTCTCTACTTTCTCCATGACCAAATTAGGTCTGATCGGATTAAGTCTCTGTCAAACATTTTCAGAGTGTGTCTTGGCATAATCTTGCTAAAAAAAGAAGGGATGTTCCTGAAAAAGACGCTGCTTGGATAGTAGGGCTGGGATGATACACTTTTCCCCTTGATTTGATTTTTAATGATTCTTTAGGTGCTGATTCGATTTAAATTACGATTCTACAATATTACAGATTTTGGCAATCTTTAGCTTTTTTAACACCAGTGAAAAAGATGAACAATTATGATGCCTACAGACTATATCAGGAAAAATACACATCACATGTGGTTCAACTTTTAGGATTTATTCAGCAATATATTTTAATCAGCTGTTTATACTCTCTCTGGATTGAAGACTGGATTGCATTTAAATGTGGCTTATTAAAGAGATACTTCAGTATTTTTGAAGTGGGGTTGTATGAGCTCCATGTGGCAACTAAGTACATTAGATGCAGTACAAAGTTCTCTCCTCTCCCTCAGTAAGACACAGACTTTAAGAGTCTGTGACAAAGAAATAGCCACTAACAGGAAAGTACTGTACAAAGAACAAAGGGTATTTTCTCCGCCTACAAGAACTCAAACCAGAAAGTAATACCACAGTTTAAGAGTATGCTACATATGAGTGTTTTTAGGTGCATTAACCTTTCAGAAATATAAAGTTCATCTGGACAATAAGTGAGAAAATGCCCTCTGTTCTTGGTACGGTACTTTCCTGTTAGCGTCTGTTTCATTGTTACAGACTCTTGCAGACTGTGGCTTACTGAGGGAGAGGAGAGAACTTTCTGCTGCATCTAATGTACTTGGTGGCCATATGAAGTTCATACAACCCCACTTCAAAAATACTGAACTATCCATTTAACACAAACTAAAATGAAGCATTTCAATTTTGGGGAAAAAAAAAAAAAAAGATTTTTGAACAAAAAAAAAGATTAAAAAATCGTCAAACAAAAATTCCCAGTACTTATATGAATCGATTTTTTTCTCCCACCGCTATTGGATAGCAGCATTATCACTCCCAAACCTGTAGGTACCATTCAACATTAAGCCTTTACGGATTTGCAGGTTACCCATGCCATAGGCACTAACACCCCCCACACCATCACAGTTGCTGTCTTTTGACCTTTGCTCTGATAGCAGTCTGGATGGTCCTTTTCCTCTTCAGCCCGGAGGACGCCACATCCACAATGTCCAAAAACAGTCTGAAATGTGGACTCCAGAGATCATGAACCTCTGAGGTGGTCTTCAGAGCTTTTAAAGCAGATGATCTATTATTGTGCTCACACTGTCTTGTTCAAATTATTGATGTATGTTAAAAACTTCTGTATCATAGTTCTCATGAGCCTTAAATCTGCAGGATGACTTTGATCAAATCGTCTCCCAGTGTCCCCTCTTCCTTTTTTGGGCTGCTGTTGTTTTCTGTATGCGCTACAGCAGTTGTCGAGGGCACGCACAGGTGTGTGCTTGTGTGCAGAGGGTGTGATGAGCTCCTGTTTGACCTTGACTGAGGAGGAAGGCTGCTTTTTAAGCTAATCCTCCTCTGGAGGCTCTGCTGTAATCGTCCATAACGGCCTCCTGTGGCCTCCTGTATGTTCCCACACACTCACACACACTGAAGACAAACACACAGGTATGCTTTAAGATGAAGATCAGTGTTTTGGGACCTACATTGAATTTTAATCGCTCTGGAGATCAGATTATCTCCGCTGTGGGTGTTTCTGTGTACCACATGCATGCATGTGTCTGCCTGTACATATTGAACGGTAACAATCTGACAGTTAAACCTGACGGTCCACATAAAACACGATGTTCATATTAGAGATCAAAACACTTGTGAACACACATTAATCAGGCTCACCTGTTACCTGATGTTTCAGTCTGTGGGTCTTGTTGTTAATAATGTTTAAAGGGATAGTTTAGGGTTTTTGAAGTGGGTATGAAAAACTTGGCATTAGCCTTAATGTTAGCCACAGTGACAGACATTAGCTCTGCGTTAGTATGGAAAGAGACAGAACAGAAGCCTGAACTGTTCATTGCTGCAAATACGGCTAAAACTCTTGACTTATTTATCTGCATAAAAAAATTGCTGACATTGCAGGACTGGTCAGTTTACCACATTTCTGCTGATAACTTGGCAAAAAATGTCAGAGATGCTTTTTTGGAGGCTTGTGCTTTTTGGAGCTTTTCTAGCTTAAATAGTTTTAGGTGAAAAAATACACAGAAACAGGTAAGGATGCACCAAATATTCGTCGTTGCGTGTGACTGTGGCTAAGCGAACTTGTGTCAAAAGGACAATAATTCTTTTGTTGCGGGTTTATCCGCTTCAATGAACTTTAGTTTTTTTAATGCATGTTTTGTTTGTTTGAAGGCCTAATATGAATGAAAAACTTTGTTGTGCTTTTTTTGAAAAGCAAAGGCTACTGGAATATTCAGAAATGTCATAATATTCAATAAACAATTGCTTTCTTTTAAAAACATGTCTAAAATGCGTTCTAAGCTATTTATTGCACTATTAAAAAATATAGTGAACTACTTAGCCTCTGCATTGGATATTCGGTATTTGGCCAAGCATATATATTTTATTTGGCTTCGGCCACAAATTTTCATTTCGGTGCATCCCTAGAAACAGGTTAGGGCAGGGGTCTGCACTTGAGTGTGGCCTTGTGTTGTTTTAACTATTTGGCAGGCAAGTACTAAAGAGATTTATGAAGATGGTTATTTAAAGATTGCTACATTTCATTATGTATAATGAAGAGCTTTAGTTGATTTTTGTCTTCACAGGCATTGATAATAAATCCTAAAAGAGAGAGAGAACGAGAGCCCTTGAATAAGGATGAGAGTCTCAATATCGTGTTTAGAAATATTGATACTTTCACAAGTATGCTTTTAGTATTGATTGCCCCCTTAAAACATCGATCCCGATGTTATTATGTGAAATTCTGTGGACTGTTTTAGTGTCTTTATGTCAAGGAAGCACTACTTAACATGTAGCCACTTCCGGAAGCCACGTCGCCACGTTGCTGAGCTGTGTTGGGGTTTTTTTGGCTGTTTTTAACTGTTTTTAAGCAAATTTCTGTTCTGACTACTGGGTACGCTTATTTCTCAGTCGTCTCCGTGTATCTAGGAGGATCCCCAACTGTTTCAGCTCTCTGGATCTTAAAGTTTCTAGGTAAAACAAACAGTGAACTTTCACAAGGGGCCATGGCCCCGCTTACCTCACTGCCTGGCTGTCAGAGCTGCGCCGATCTCAGTAAGAAGATCTGTGAACTGGAGCAAAGGATCTCTACTCTTTACAAAATCCAGGACGCAGAGAAGTTCTTGGACACAATTATTTTCGGCTCGGCACCAGCTACCTCAGGTGCTGAGTTGGGGGACACAATCCCCGTTGCACTTTCCGCCGCAGATGAGGCTCCCATTTTCCCCGGCACTGTAGCTCCTCCCCCGGTTGCAGCTCCTGCTACGCGACCGATGCCTGTGCCGAATTACCCCGATCATCCATGGGTCCATATGGGAGCTAAACCCAAAGCATCGACCTGCTCGTCACTTATTCATCCTTCCGCGGAGACATGGCAAGCTGATGGACGACTTGGAGTGAACCCCCCGTTAAACTCCACACCACGTCAACCGGTGCTCTGGACGGCCACTCGGAGGGATAGGTGCCGTACAGTGCGACCGTCTCCACCTCCCTCTCCTCCACCCCTGGATATCCCGCTGTCCAACAGGTTCCAGATCCTGGACATGGATGATTTTCCACCGCTGGGAGAACAACCGAAGACCCAGGTCTCATCGGCATCCTCCCGACGCAGGCTGCTTAGAGAGGCAGTGTCCAGAAGAGGCTCTACTGGACCCGTCCCCCTCGTGAAGTCCGGCAGCTCTGCTCCGGAGTCCACCGTGACTCCCTCGCTGCAGCCCGCAGCGGCTGCTGCTGCACGTCCGCCGCTGGTGTCCAAGGAGGCTTCCGTGCCTCCACCTCCGTCCACAATGATAATCGGCGACTCCATCATTAGGAATGTAAGGTCTAAGCTGGCTGTTACCTTCTGTTTTCCAGGAGCCAAAGTCTCGGACATAGTTCAGGTCATCCCTGGTCTGCTTGCAGATCACCCGTCTGTAAAGAAGGTTGTCGTTCATGTCGGCACAAATGACACTGGACGGCAACAATCCGAACTCACAAAAAGGGATTTTACCGAACTCTTCGAGCTCCTCCAAGCCAGTGAGAGGATTGTCTATTTATCCGGCCCGATACCTGTGCTGGGTCGGCGAGTGGGGCGTTTCAGCAGACTCCTGAGCCTGCACGAGTGGCTTCACGCTCAGTGTAGAGCGCTAAACTTCACTTTTATCCCAAACTTTGATCTATTTTGGCAGCGCTCTGCTTTCTTCAGGGGAGATGGGCTGCACCCAAACAATTTGGGTTCACGGATGTTGTCATCAAACATTTTCTATCACACTCTGTCCACACAAGCATGACCGTTGACAGACCCTGCCCCCTCCGTGAATACTCAATTCTCATTGGCCAAAAGTTTTTCCCCTGCACTGTCCCCCACAGGTACCTTTAATCATACCTTTAATCACACCCCCCTCTGCTGGTTAAACAAGTCATTAAATCCTTCAAAATTTGACCCTCCCGAATCTGGTCCTTATGTTGTGAAAACCACACATTTCTCTCAGTGCTCACAACCTGCTTCCAACAAAATTCCCTTGTCATTTTCTCTCACCCCTTTGCCCATTCCTGTAAGAATTAGTGACAGGCTTGATGAGCCATTTAATATGCCAGCAATTCTATCTCATAGTAGAAACACAAATAATTTAATCCAAATAAAGCCTGCCCTCTACTCAGTGCCTCACACCTCAGCACCTCTCATGATCGCACTGGTGAATGCTCGCTCCATTATCAACAAATCATTTCTACTCAATGATATCATCAAATCCAAAAACCTAGACTTCATGTTCATAACAGAAACCTGGCAAAGGACCAATGAACATGCCCCCCTTATTGAGTTGTGTCCTCCTGATTACTCCTTCTTGAGCTCACCCAGAACTTCAGGCAGGGGTGGAGGCCTTGCTGCTGTGTTTAAAAATATGTTTCCCTGCCGTATGGTGAACACTGGTTCCTTCTCTTCATTTGAAGTGCAGATGATTAAAATCGCCAATCTGACCCATTTTATGCCATCTTAGTCTATCGCCACCTGGCCCAAACAGCTGCTTTTTAACAGATTTTAGTGATTTTTTATCATCCATCCTAAAACTCTCAAAATTCATACTGCTTGGTGATTTTAACATTCACATTGATGATGTCTCTGACAAGTTTGCCTCTGACTTTCTTGGCTTAACTGAGTCATTTAATCTGACCCAGCATGTAACAGGTGCTACACATGTCAAAGGACATACTCTTGATCTTCTCTTTACATTTGGTTTAAAAGCTAATTCTGTTGTTCCTGAGGAACTGTTTATTTCTGACCATAAATGTATTTTATTTGATTTATCTTTTAACTTAGACTTTCAGCCCTGTCGACGTGAAATCAAATCTCGCATCCTCAACCATCTCACTGCAGAAAAGTTTTCTGCTTCCTTTCGCTCCTGCAATTTTTCTTTGCATGGTGATGTGGACACACAAGTACAGTCTTTTAATGAGCACTGTCTTTCTGTTTTGGATAGAGTTGCTCCTTTAACATCCAGACTGGCCCCTTTGAAAAAATCACCCCCCTGGTTGAATGATGATATTCGCTTCTTTAAGCGGAAATGCCGTAAAGTGGAGCGGTTGTGGAAATCCACCCATCTTCATGTCCACCACCTGCATCTAAAAGACCTTTTAGCTGAATTTAATTGTATGGTTAAGGATGCAAGAGAGAAATACTTTGCAAATCTTGTCACTCAGAACAGACATAATCCTCAGTTCCTGTTTAAAACTATTAATAATGTTGTCTCTTCTCCATCACCCAGTATTCCAGTATCCTCTGATGATGAATGTGAAAAATTTCTTTCTTTCTTTGTTGGTAAGATCAATGACATAAAAGCACAGATCACTCCATCTTTTTCTTCTGCTGCTCCCTGCCCTCCTTGCTTAACAGTCCTGGACAAGTTCTCCCCAATCTCCCTACAAGAACTAAAGAACCTGGTTAGAACTATGAAAACATCCTCTAGTCCCTTTGACATATTGCCCACCCATCTACTCAAATCTGAAATTGAGTGCATTAGCCCTTACATCCTTTCAATTATCAACAAGTCATTAGAATCTGGACAAGTACCATCATATTTCAAACATGCCGCCATACAACCACTTCTCAAAAAAACAAATCTGGACCCCTCTCTGCCCCAAAATTATAGGCCCATTTCAAAATTACCTTTTATCTCAAAAATTTTAGAAAAAGTGGTTGCCAATCAACTTTCAACTGCCCTGGACACTCATAACATCCTGGATAAGTATCAGTCTGGTTTTCGGCAGTCCCATTCCACAGAAACAGCTCTTCTCAGAGTTTTCAATGACCTTCTTCTTAGCAGTGACAAAGGAAAATGTTCTGTGTTGGTTTTATTGGATCTCAGTGCAGCATTTGACACTGTGGACCATGATGTTTTAATTAATAGACTAAGGCAGTGGGTGGGTATTTCCGGCTCTGCCCTTGATTGGTTCTCCTCCTACCTGTCACAGAGAACTTTCTCTGTTACTGTCAACCCCCACACCTCTTCAAATTCCCCTCTAGCTTGTGGAGTCCCTCAAGGCTCAGTACTTGGCCCAATACTATTTTCTCTGTACCTGCTCCCATTAAGCCACCTAATCAACAGTTTTAAAAATGTATCTTACCATTGTTATGCAGATGATATCCAGCTACATATATCCTTTTCACCCAATGATCATTCTCAAGTGTCAACCCTGCTCAGTTGTTTAAGCGCCATTAGAGACTGGATGTCAGATAATTCACTACAACTAAACTCTGAAAAAACAGAAGTCCTTGTCTTGGCTCCAGAGAACTTAGTGCCAGACATATTTCAGAAACTGGGAACCCTGTCCACTTTTACAAAACCAAGTCTTCGCAATCTTGGTGTTTTTTTAGCCACTCACTCTCTCTAGATCATCATGTTAACAACCTGGTCCGTTTCTTGTTTTTTTCATCTTAGAAATATTGCACAACTCAGACACATTGTTTCTAGAGCTCAAATGGAGATGGTTATTCACGCATTTATTTCTTCCCGTTTAGACTACTGTAACTCTCTTTTCACCTGTCTCAGTAAAACATCTATAAACCGTCTACAATTAGTACAAAATGCTGCAGCTAGACTACTTACCAGGTCTCCAAAAAGATCACACATCACACCGATTCTGTTTTCACTCCACTGGCTTCCCATACATTTCAGAATACATTTTAAGATACTTTTGCTCACTTTCAAAGCCCTCCATGGTCAGGCTCCAGCATACATCTCAGAACTTTTAAAACACTACATTCCTGGTCGGCCTCTTCGGTCCACTGAGCAAAACCTGTTGGTTGTTCCACACTCCAGATTAAAAACTAAAGGTGACTGTGCTTTTAGTGTCATGGCTCCAACTCTGTGGAACTCGCTCCCCTTGGGTTTAAGATCGGCTGAAACAGTTGATTCTTTTAAAAAACAACTAAAGACCTATTTGTTTGGTCTGGCCTTCACTTAATATGTCTTGTATGCTGTGTTTTCTTTTTTTTTTCTGTACCTTTAAAAATTGCTTGTATTGTTTTTATTTGTTTTGTGAAGCACTTTGTGACTTTGCTGTTCTTGAAAGGTGCTATATAAATAAACTTATTATTATTATTATTATGTGACTGTGGGGACCAATCAGACACATGAACAGTAATCAGCAGGTGGAATGACTGCTAGATTTATTACCAAAAATAATTTCACTTATGATATCCAAGAATTTAAAGTCATGTACCCGAGAAACATAAATGATTGTGTCTTAGACAGGGATAGATGCTTAACTAAAATATTATCGATCACATGATTGATGCAAGGTTGACCCCCCTACTGTAAACCGGCAGCTTGAAATCATAAGAGAGATTTATATTATGGAAATAATGACCCATTAGTTAAGACTGAATTAGGATGTTTTCTTGAAAAATTGGGGAAAATGGACAATTTACAACACAATGAAAGATGTCTAAGGAATTTCTGATAAATTGTGTTGACAAAGGATGTTAGTAACTGTGACCGTTTTGTTTTTTGTTTTATTTGTCATTGGTTTAACACAGCTACCTCTACTATAGAAAATGCATAACTGAAATGTGAACTGTCTTCATTGTGATACCACCTGAAACTTCAATAAAAATTTAAGTAACAAAAAGAAAATCACTTGAAGATTTAATCCTCTACACTATATTTTCTTCATGTGCTTTTGGTCATTGAAAAACAATAAATTCACAGCATTATGAATTCACTGTGGGAGATAATTGGTGTCAGTATTGAAAAAAATTGCAGGAAATAGTCACTAAACATGACTAAAATGATTGAAAAGCCTGTAGATTGTAGCTGGTTGGTGCTTCATGTTGCAGCAGTGCCAGAATAAAGCAGCTTGCAATATGGAATCACTTTATGATGTTTATGTGGCTTGTTTTCACCTAACACTTTTTAACCTGTGTGAACCTCCTCTCATCTGCAGGAGTGTAGCTTTATGGTGCGTTCCAGTTGTAGTCGGAAGTCAGAATTTCCCACTTCCGAGTAGGAAATTTTATCTGGAACGCCCCCCGAGGTCGGAATATCCTACTAGGAACTTGGGGGAACCTCGCCACCCCCGAGTTGTCAATCGAAGATGGATGCCCCCAGTGTGAACAGTTATTTAGCTCCTGTAATAATCAATTTATTTGCACTTCTGACCAGTGTGTGTCGTTCTAAGTCAGCTGGAATCGTAGTAGTGTTAGACTTATATTTACAAAAATGCTGCCATAGTGATAATCACATTCTTCATGTGATATTTGTAAACAACAACGCAGGGCGTGCTAACAACGGCTAACAATAGCCTGGTCGATCGGCACGTTTTTTTCCGACTTCAACTGGAATGCAGATAAGTTGGAGATGATGTCATGTTCATTTCCCAGTTCCCAGTTCCGAGGTAAATGGAACGCAGCATTATCTTCAGTGCTTCTTTCGGCACAGAAGCAGAGCTGATATCCATTACTGTGGCTAATGATCAGGCTAATGTTGTCACCATTCATTCAATGAGCAACTGTTTTGAGAATGCTTAAGCTGTGAAGCATGTTGGCTGGGATGGTGCATGTGCAGCCTGAGGTTTATGGGTTTGGCTCAGTGTGAAAGCGCCCTGAGGGTAGGGCTGGGTGATGGTAGTAAAACCTTGATTTGACTCAGGTAATTTAAAGTTTTACGGTCTCATACTGCACTAAACCAAAGTAGCAGCCTGGTGGAAATGCACCAAGACATTTCTTTAAAGGGAAAAGTGTAAAAGATTTAGATTTAAAAGAAAGTATATCTGCTGTAGCTGAGAGTTTCAGTGAGTTTGGAGCACAGCTCAGCCTGAATAATAACAGAGTGACGAGCCAGAGGAGCCTTCAACACGTTAATCCCACAGGTATGCAGAGCTCGCCAGCCTCTGTGTGTGTCTGTGTGGGTGCTGCTGTGTGAGGGTCTCCTCGTCCACGTTGTGCCCTCTCTGGCCTGTTATCGTCTCCTGGGTCGCTCTGTCTCACCATCTTCTCTCTGTTTCAGGACCCGGCTGGTATCTTTGAGCTGGTTGAACTGGTTGGAAATGGCACCTATGGGCAGGTCTACAAGGTGAGTCTTCAATGTCATCATGTTCCTCCTCTGCTGCCAAGTCTGAGGTGTCCTCCTCTGAGCTATGCAGTAAAACAAGCTGCATTTAACTCTTCCATGTGATGTATCATTTGTTTTAAGTGAAGCATGGCTTATTGTCTCTTGCATTGTGCAGTGAACTAAGCAGAAACTTTCTCTTTTGGCACCCCCATGTTTTTACTGTTCTGGTAATAACAGAGGCAGGTTTGGTCTCTGAGGCCTGAGATGTGATCGCTGTTAACCAAACGGACGCGGACGCATGACTGCTGTCCTCTGCATGAGTTCAGCGAGTCAGCTGTGATGTTGACTGGAGCTGCAGTAGACTAGGACCACTAGGATTGGAGCAGAGGGAGAGACTGTAACAAAAACAACTGAGAGTTTGAAAGACAACTAATCAATCAAAAATCCACTGAGGCATTTTCAACATTGTCAAGAATGAGGAAAACTTCACCATCTCTCACTGTCAACAGCTCCTTTTAAAAAAGTCATGGGAGACCTGAATCCTGGATATTTTCCAAAAAGCCTACAACGATAACACCTACCAAAATAATTTCTAGACTGTGTCGTGCTCTCCAGAATTTAAAAGGAGACCATGCTCTGGACATGAAAATAAGATGGAAGGCAGAGGGCAATATCTCTGTGATGGTACAGAGGAATGGGACAGAATCTGAGAACAGCAGCAAATAGGCCTGTCATGATAATCAATAAATCAATTAACCGAACGATAAATAAAAACGTCCTCGGTAAGTTTTGCCGGCCTCGATAAACTGACACGTGCATGTGTGTTTGTTTTCCTCCTCTCTTTCTACCAAAGAGGCTAAATGGCTCACTCTGGCCACCTTTTTAACACCGAGGTGCATCGGTTCTATAGCAGATTTAGCGGATTTATAGCAGAGTGAGCATCTGTCAGACATGCAATCTTTGGGGGCCGCTCGCATGTACACACAGAGAGCTGAAGTGAGCGTCCTGAGGAGTAACGAGGAAACAAACACTACTATAAATGTTGGCATGAAAGATACGGTTCTTAAGCAGGCTACCACAGCCCCAGTGTGAGAATGTTTTGGTTTTAAACAGAATGAACACTGACGAGCTGATATGTTGCATTTGTTTGAAAGTAGTGGCGACGAAGAAGAAGGAGAGGAGAGGTTCAGAGGAGCCTTCGCCCTTACTGAGAAATTTGGTCGGCAGAGTAAATATAAATAAAACAGCGCAGCTTTCCCTGCTGGATGTTTGCTGTGCAGCCAATCACATGTCAGGAACCAAACGTGTGCAGGTCAAACCTTCAGTCTTCTCCAGAGTGATGATCGCTTCCTCTTGTGACTCCTCCATGAACTCAGTGAACCACAGTTTAATTCCGACTGTATGTGAAGTTTGTCCTGATTTAATTCTTTGTTCGGCAGCAGAAGACGCCCACACAGAGCCTGAGCGTGTGTGTGTTCTTCATTTTAAACACACTCTCATACACAGACTCTCTGTTGATGTTCAGTATTGATCCTTTGAATGCGGTGACGCCTCCCCTGCTAAAATGATTGATAGAATAAATTCAGACGAAGTGTGGTCGATCACAAAGCATGATGGGTAAATAAAAACCCTTCATTTAAAATAATACAGCACCTTACTCGAGTTAAGATGAGACTTAAAGAGCCCTAACGGCCTTATCTTCGGTTCATAGATGTTCATTTTTAATGACTGTTAGAGCTTGTTCAGTCACTCACGTTCAAAACAACCAAATAGTTTCTCATATTTAGTTTCCCTGATCCCCATTCATTCTCACTCCGTCTGAGATGTCCAATTCGAGTAACCTGACAAGCCAGATGGACAGCTCCATATATCTGTCAAAGAAATA
Organism: Scarus forsteni; assembly: GCA_036419115.1. Lineage (NCBI taxonomy): Eukaryota > Metazoa > Chordata > Actinopteri > Labriformes > Labridae > Scarus > Scarus forsteni. Next base: position 2,484,202 of record JAZDUH010000007.1, on the reverse strand, counting down.
TTTCACAAGTCCATCTGGGTAGGGGCCCTTTTAATTTGTTTTCAGGGGCAGAACGTTTAAAAAAAAACACAAGCTTATGATTGGATAATCGTCCTGCTCGTCACATTCATCACAGACCAATCCACATCAAGCAGGGTTGCCTCATATAATGAAGCAATGTTTTCATTGAATTTGTCATTTTTTTTTTTTATATATAAATATAAACATTTTATTTTATTTTGTTTATGTTGGCTGTAGATGCTGCTCAGTGATTTCTGAAGAATGTATGATGCAAAATGTGCCTGTTTGTTACTTGAAATGGCTGAATAAAGAATTGAAAAAAAAAATAGCATACTTTTTTGTTAGCTGTTGTTAGCTGTTAGCCGCTAACTTAGCCGCTAACAGCTAATAACAGCCAATGACTGTTAGCCGTTAACAGCTAACTTAGCTGCTAACGGCTAACGACAGTAAATGACCGTTAGCCGCTAACTTAGCAGCTAACGGCTAATGGCCTTATACTATCGTTTTACACTATATCGTACCACACAGATGATTACACTTATATGTAGCATGAACCTCGTCAAAGACAATCACTACAAGTAAACTTCTGAGGAGGGCAGATTTTTACCAAGTTTTACCAAGTATCTATGAGGACAATAGGCTAATCGGCATCTCCGTTCTCAACTTCCGGTCGTCGTCACGTCCGCATTCTGCAGCCCCCGCCTCTCTTCCTGATTGGGCCGTTAAAATTTTAGCCGAGTGAATCCATTGGTCAACGGGGCGCTACAAGGTTACAATTCGAGCTCCTGCCACTTTGAGGTAATTGGTTGGTTCAGCACTGCTTGGTGCATTTGTTGTTCGACCCCTTCCCATCACTGAACCTGTCAACGAGTTTAAACTAACAATGTAATAATGACATCACACTGGTAGGTCCATTTATCTGGGCTGGTAGAACGAGGTTTTTTATCTAGTTTGTAGATATTATGGCTGAATGATACTAAGGGAATATTTTTTGAAGTTTTATTTGCAAGCATTTAACAAGACATACAAAGGGTTAGAGAGTTACAACATAAACAATTCAAAAAATAACAAGAAATTTAAGAATATATAAGATAAGAGAAATACGAGACAAAAATAAAACAAATATACAAACCATAAAAAAACAAAAACAATCAAGAGAAAAAGAAAAGGAAAGAAAAACCAGACAGTGACAGTAATAGTGACAAAAAGGCAAACAGGACGGGTAACAAGACTCAAATGAGATAGGAGTAGGGGGGCATCACAAGTCTTCATATGACAAAGAATACTGTTGTTTGAAGAGTGGGGGAATAGAATTTATGTCTTTTAAGGGTATCACCTTACATAGAATAATGAGGATAGATAAATAAATATTGAAGTAAAATAAAAATTCAAAAGAGGAATAGGAAGAAAAATAGTAAGACAACAACAAAAACAAACAAACTAACATACTACAGGAATAACAATATTGCAACACTTTTACTTTCAGGAGTATCTGTTGCAATATTTATCATATAATTAAAAAAAAAATATGTCTTCTAAGTGCAGTGGTTGAGAAAGGATTTTGAATGAATTCTTCTTGAACCCACTTGTTCTTCCATTTCACACTGTAGTCATCAACCATCAACTCTTAACATGCATCAACACTAAAGAGGAGTATGTCACAACATATTTATTAATGAACTTAATAAATTAAATCATGGCTTGCAATTCAGGTTGAAAAAAAGTCTGTAACTTTCCATGGAAATTTAAATCACTTGATGGGAATAAACAGGAATAAACCTGAAATTTACAAAGCTGTAGGTTGGCACTTTACAGGGATTTTAAGTATAGTTGGGAAAATATATTTTAGCATCATCTTGACTAAAATAACCAGAAATCATGAAGGTAACAGTCTGTTATTCCTCAGTCACATGGGGATTGAGGCCAAGCCCCCTCCTCCATCATGTGCATGGATGATTTCTAAAACCCTTTCTACATTCTGCCCATGGATAATAATATAATTAAAACTTGATAAAGTTCTACTTTATTTTATAATTGTTTTATTTTACATGGATGTCTCCCTATGCATGAACCCAGCAGTTTGGCAGTCTCAGGCAACGACATTATGTTGTTGCCCAGCGTCTGTTTGTTTTGTTGTTTGTTTCACTGTTAGCAACATAACTTAAAAAGTTATGGATGGATTTAGAAGACATTTTCAGGAAATGTCCGGATTGGAACAAGGAACAAATGATTAGATTTTGGGAGTGATCTGGATCAGCGTAACACCGCCATGACGAAAAATGTGATTTTCATGAGTAATTACTGAACTAAAATAGATACCTTTTTGAATCCAATTGCTAATAGTATGTTTTCATGGTCAAGGAATCTTAATATTGAGATGGAGTAAAGGTAGGACTAATATTTATGATGAAAATCACAGTATGGGAGAGGACTGTGGCGCTGGCGGAGGTCTGCGCTCTCCGAGTGCTTTTCTAGTTTTGTATGTATTTCTTTTGAAAATTAATTAAATTGCTAATCTTAGTCTAAAAATCGATAATGTAATACAACACGTCAGAAAAAAGAGTCACAACAAGTACGCAGGACTGTTAATAGTTGCTGAAGAGTTTATTGGATGACTGCAGGCAGAGGCAGGCTAACACTATCCATCGACTCCCAGTGTTTGAGCTAAGCTAATTAACGGTGGGCGAGCTCTGCCCGTCTCTTCCTTGTTACTTAATGCACAGTTGAAAGAATGGTGTCTATCTGCTTGTCATGGACTTGTGAGTGAGGCGAGACATGAAAACAGCCCAAAAAAGCTTTTGAATGTCCTCGTCTCTGCCGCTGCTTCACATGTTTCTGTTCACCCCCTCAGGTTTATAAAACTCTGACTGACGAGTCCGTCTCCACTCGCTCTGAGCTTCTTTCCTGGATCTGATTAATCAGCGTTTACAAAGTGGAGCCTTATCGATGTGTTTTATTGACTGGAGCTCCTGCAGACTGAGTTTGTCTCTGTCATTTAATCTGACTGTAAGGATGTCAATGCTCATCGGAGTTACATGCTAATTAACTCACTGGGTTACAAACTGAGTTTTCTGAGTCAGCAGGTCGTTTACATCAAAGTGTTTAAAAAGTTTAATTGTGGACTTTGGAGTGGTTTAGTTAAATTGGGGAAAAAGGGTTGAAATTAGGAAGAATGGACGCCTAATAATCTAACAGTAATAAGAGTCTTTTACTAATACAGTCCGTATTAGTCATATTTTGAGCTCTTTATGAATCACAGTCTGTTTTAAAGCCTTTGTCAGACTCCACTTCCTTCTTTCATGTCTTGCTGTCCTCACACTCCTCACTGCAGGAAAGCTTTTATTCTGAAAGGGTAGCAGACATGACGCACACTGAGGTGTTTGATTTAGCTCTCAGTTCAAATTTAGAGCTCCATAATAAACTGATATGACTCAGTGTGTTCAGACTCTGGTGACGCGAGCTTATGTCTGCAAGACCACGTTTTTTTCTGTATTTCTGAGCTCTTAGTTTTTGGGAAAATGTTTATTGACTTTCCTGGGGAAAAAAATAGCCAAAAAAACAAACAAACAATCAAAAACTTGTGGTAGACAAAAGGAAGGCTTTAGGACTGAACATGACACATAATTAAGAATATTTTATTTGAAAACACTATATATTAAGGGTGCACCGAACATTCGGTGGCCGAATATTTTCGGCCGAATAGTGCAAAAAAAGCAATATTCGGCCTTCGGTGGAGTGAGCTAATAACAAGGCCGAATAGTACCCCCCCCCCCCCAGTAAGGGTCAGACACTCTCTTATCCACCCTGCCGAAAACAACACAGTCACACGGGGTTAAACTCTTGACGAAGCTCCGCTGCACTCAGCCGTATAGCTTGGATGAAAAGCTGATGGCTGAGCCCGTAAATAAGTGGAGGACGAAAGACTAAACTATATTTCACGGAACACACAGCCTGGTCTTTGAATTTAAGTTTGCTATCAACGGTGTAGAACCAAAACTACTTCCACACAGCTCTCCACAGAACAGTTAAAGCCCAAAATTAGAGCTGTTTACGTCCGCTCCGTCCGCCTCACTCGGAGCGGAAACTCTTTGGCTCGAGAGAGCAGCGGATGTGTCTGACGGTCAAGCTTTGCTCACAGCGCCCACTGTTGGATGGAACGGTCCACTGCTCCAGACCTGATGTGTCGCCACACTCAATATTTTACATTCAAATATTTATTTACAATTCCATTACGGATATTTATTCCCATATTTGATCGGTTATTCAAATATTGAATATAAAGCGACAGCTTTAAAGCAGTATTGTTGGTATTATTGGTCTATTGCTATATATCCATCGGTGTACATTAATATTTTTAATGCATGTTTTCTTTTGTTTGAAGGCTTAATATGAAGGAAAAACTTTGTTAGGCTTCTTTTGAAAAGCAAAGGCTATTGGAATATTAAAAAATGTCATAACATTCAATAAACAATTACTTTCTTTTAAAAACATGTCTAAAAATGTACTCTAAACTATTAATGCACTATCAAAAAATATAGTGAACTACTTTGCCGCCGCATTGGATATTCGGTTTGGTATTCAGTATTCGGCCCAGCATTTATTTATTTTTCGGCTTCGGCCACAAATTTTCATTTCGGTGCATCTCTACTATATATGTCTTTATAATTATCTTAATTTCCTGGAATCTCATGTACCCTTTTTTTCTCAAAGCTGTTTGACATATATCAACACTGCACAGGCTTCAATCATGTCAGTCCTGCCCAGTACTTTTCACTAGGGATGCAACTAATGTGAAAAAGAAAGCACTTAAAGAGAGCACAAACCTCTGCCAAGGTAGCTCACATGTTATTTTTTATATCTATAAGCAATAGTCGAATATAAAGTTGTCATCATAATAGGATTTCTCGACCCTGAAAACCCACACCTATCTATATATCGTTATCTCAGCAACAAACTCCATCCACCTTTGGGTCATCAGCGTCGAGTTTGTACATTTTTAAAGAGGGACAAAATACGAAGTAAAGAAAGCTGCGTCCACAGCCTCCATGCTCCTTTCCATTGTTTACACGGAGGGGCTAAGTCGTGCTGATGATGTCATCAATGTGATGCGGCAGAGGAAAATAAACAGCCAAGCAGCTCGTCTACTGGTGGTTAGACCTGGGTCTGCTGGCAGTGGGAAAAGAGTCACTTGCTGATTGTTAGCGGGTTAACCTGCTTTAAAAAGAAAACTGTGTTGACCCGCTAATTTTAGTGTGAAAGTGGTGTTTTTGAGCAATAACTATTGTTCAGTAATGGACGATATCTGGATCACCATCAAAATCTAACCATTTTAGAGTTGGGTAATTCCCAACATCTCCTGAAAATTTCAGCAAAATCTGTCCAGTAGTTTTTGCGTAATCTTGCTAACAAACAAACAAACAAACAAACATATGCCAGCAAAAACACAACCTCCTTGACAGAGGTACTAAATATTGGACAGTACAGTATGACATCTTTACTACAGGAGTTGTTGTTGTTAGTCAAACTTTGCCATGGCCTACCATGATCCCTCCACTTTGTTTACATACTATGTCACACTTACTTGCGCAGCAGCTGGATCAGCTTGATTCAATGTCTATAATCAGGCAGATCCATCTTGCCAAGCTCCAGTCTACGACAACTGTGAGCGGCCCAAAACAACCCTACCCAATCAGAGTCCTTTAGCACAGGAAGAGGCGGAGCTATGAGTGAGCCAACTGCAGGAAGTTACCGCACATACAGGGATTAGCATAGATGCTAATATCTTCTGTTTTATCAGATTTCGACCACATTTCTTCATCATACGAAAAACAAATGTCGACACCATAATCTGCTCTCTAGTAAGGATATTTTTGCTCCACTTCCAACATGTTTCAGGGAGAGATTGTTTTACAAAGTGTGTCATAGTACAGTAGCATACTAGATTATCTGATTGGCGCATAATAAATCTTAATAGACAGTAGGGCTGGGTATTGATTCAGATTTTCTGGATCGATTTGATTCGATACTAAGAGGTCTCAAATCGATTTGATTCATGGTTCGAAATTTGTTCAGTCTGGGTTGTCTCAGTAAAAATAATGCTGTCAATGACTTTTTGACCTGATACATTATTAAAACTGTTTTTACATTAAGAACTGAACCCAAAGCAGTTACATTAATCACATATTAATGATATGCATTAATGCATATTCTGCAAGTTACTTGTTTTTTGTCCAACTTGTCTTTTCTTTCATGCTTGTTAAATCTGAAATATGTCCAAACGCCAATTCTTAAACTCTCCAGTGGTGTCCATATAGTGCTACTTGCTTCCGCCATGTTTTTCTGACTGCTTGCAGTAACAACTCACGAAATCTTGTTCAGTGGAAAGCAGCGCTAAACGCGAGACTAGCAGAGTTGATACCACAGGTTGCTTCTCGGACCATCCAATTAAGAAAAAACTACCCACGTTAAAAGATCGATCTTTGGATTTTATGGATCGATTATGAACCATTTAAAAGGAAATCGATTAAATTGATTTGTTTTAACCCAGCCCTAATAGACTGAATGATCATCCAATTACCTGCTGGATATGTTTTCTGACAGGTTCTGCCCTAATCACTAAAAAAGAGTTATGCCTCTTTCAGAAAGTGCAATTCACATCCCTGGTTCCTCTTGATTTGAAAATTTGAACTGGTTTTTGGTACCCAGGCTTGCTCATTATATGATGGAACCTTTGTTCTTCTAATCTGTGGTGTTACATAGAAGTCTCTTGACAATGTTCCTGCCCCGCCTTTAATTCTTGATTGTTAGAAAAGCGTGATTCACGGGGCAGGTTGGGGCAGGATCTACTCCCTGATAAACTCAAAGTTCTGCACCTGAAACATCAGACAGAGCCCAGAAACTGTGAGCCCTAAACCCAGACTGCATCGTTCCCGTCTGCCAAACTCCCATCATGACTCAATATTTAACCCTGAACCATTTAGTGATCACAGCTCAGAGTGGAGATCTCAGCTGGTGTCTTCTGTCATTGTGAGTTTTTATGTGTTCAGGCTTGTGTTCAGAGTAAGAATGTGAGGCTTGTCTGAACCTGGGACCTGAGGTGTGTTTTTAGCCTCCAGGTGCTCTAAAAGATACTCTGCCCTTTTTCTACCTCCTCCTGCTTCTGTCTTTACCTCCACCTCCTTAATTTGAGTGTTTGTGTTTCAGTATAATGGTTCTCAAACGTTGGGTTGAGACCCTAAAGTGGGCTGTGATACGGGCGATTGTGGTGTTGAGTCTTTAATGAGCTGAAGGGAGCAGAGTTAGGAACTTTGATGCCCTGAGCAAAGACTTTTACGAGGTCCTTCCATTTATCTGCAAGCAGTCAAAGCACATGAACAGAATACTTGAGGCAAGTTGATGGACTGGAAAAATGTTTGTTCTGCAGCACTAAACACCCAGATGTGTGGGTGCTGGTAGGGCAGAGTGGTCAGCAACCAGGCACGACCAATAAACATGCTTCTCCGGGTTTGAATCCAGCCTGTGACCTTTTTGCAAAGTGTCTTTCCCTGCTCTTTCTCTCACCCCTTTTCACCGGTCTGTCCGCTGTCCCTCTCTCAACTGTCAATAAATGTCTAAAAAATAACCTTAAAAAAAATTAGGGATGTCCCGCTCCGATATTGATAACAGCTATTGGTCCGATATCAGCAAAAAAACAAATTATATCAGCCTGTATCTAAAATCTCTGATATAACCATTCTATTTTTTTTTTTTTTTTTTTTGGAATATGTTCATGCTTAAGTTAAACACAGTGGTTATTTTGCAATTTTGAATATATGTATTTGTTTTCATTGGATTTATTGAGGTTATTTTTCAGGGTCTTCTAATTTTTTATTTTTTTTGTATTTAACTGTACTATATTCTTATGATTAATGTTAAATTTATTGAACCCAAAAGTGGTTCAGTGTTTCTCATACCTACTATTGCTGACTACTGTTCTCTGTTTGAGTAATCTCACTTGAAGACTTTTCATACTGATATCGGAGCAGTTCGATATTGGCATCGGCCAATACTCAAGGCTACAATATCAGTATTGTATCGGAGGGGAAAAAGTTTTATCGGGACACCCCGAAATAACATTCTAAACTAGAAGAGCACTCGGAGAGCGCAGACCTCCGCCAGCGCCACAGTCCTTAGCCATATTGTGATTTTTACCATAAATATTAGTCCTAACTTTATTTCATCTAAATATTTAGATTCCATGACCATGAAAACATACCATTAGCAATTGGATTCATATTGATATCTCTTTTAGTTCAGTAGTTATTCACAGAAATCACATTTTTCGCCGAGGCGGCCAGACGCTGATCCGGATCAACACCAAAATCGAATCACTTCTTCCTTTTCCCATGCTGAACATTTCCTGAAAACTTCATCAAAATCCATCCGTAACTTTTTGAGTTATTTTGTTCACAGACGGACGGACAGACGGACAGACGGACAAACAAACTCTCCCGAAAACATAACCTCCTTGGCGGAGGTAAAAAGCACTCAGAGAGCAAAGACCTCCACCAAGCAGCTGTTCCAGCAGTGGCTTTTCCACAACCCCTGTAAACAATAAAATTCTGGATCACCAGATCCAGAACAGAGCCAAGATCCAGACTAAACTCAGCACATACATGGGAGTTGTTAACACAACAAGTTTGGGGAGCATCACTTGGTATTTTGATTTTATTTTAGCTATTGAATGTTGGGATAGTAGGATGTCCCATTTTAAAGTTCAGTGTTTTTTGTGATGTCAATCTGGATCGAATCCAGATTAAATTTACCTTGATGGTAGAGACGTGGACACCATATTATCCTTTGAAATTGGTCGTGAATACATTAGGGAATAGCAGAGCTATGGTTTTATAAAATTCCACCCAGAGTTAACTTATGGGATTTCTTGAAATTTTAATATTTTTTTGCGTCCAGACCAATATCCATATCACTACCAAAATTAGCTTGCTTATTCCATGGACCAAGCTGCACCTCTTGAAAAATTTCCATGTAAATCCATCTTATAGTTTTTCTGTAGTCTTGCTCACAAACAGACTGACAAGCAAACATATGCAGGTAAAAACACAACTGCCTTGGCTGAGGGAAAAAAGGTTCAGAAGTGAGCAGTGGGTTAAAATTTGTAGATACTTTGGTTGTTGTTTCTCTAGATGGTGTTGATGTGACTTCAGGTTAGACCAGGGAAACCCTCGTCTTTAACACACTCCAGGGTCTGTGTCACCTCTGGGAGATTGTGTGCTCGCTCGGCGGTGTTGCAGGAAGAGCGATATGAAAACAAAGAAGCAGTGTGCGGCCGTATCGCTTCCTTTCATCTTGTCTGCGTTATCAGCCTCGCCTTTTATTGCTTCATCGTGGACAATCGCCCACCGTCGGTCCTGCGGTCGCAGCAGCACCTCGCAGCACTTAACCCCGAGGTCTCAGAGCAGATTTTGGAAAGCTGGAGGAAAAACAACTTCACTGGATTAATCCTCAAAATCCAAACATGGACTGATGTGGAAGCAGAGTTATCAGGATGTGTGTGTCAGCTCTGGAGACAGTAAATATGTTTGACCTGGAGCTGGTTTTAATCCTCCTCTGAAGACCCAGATTTTTACCCACATGCTGACAGTTTTACCCAGTTTTGTTCCTTCAAATCTAAGTCGAAGAAGAAACTCTGAAAAGCTAAATGCAGATAAATTTAATAAATAAACTCATAACTGTAAACATGTGCCCTCAGTGGAGACACAGGGTTGTCATCACATTACCATTCAAGAGGTCTTTGTAGCTTCATGTGTAGCCTAGCTGAAATAAAGGTTTCTCTAATAATATTTCAGCTGAGATAGATAGATACTTTATTGACAGACTTGAAGTCCATAAACAAAACAACAAATACAAGTACAATTAAAACAGACACCACACAAAGTAAAAAAAAAAAAATCAATAATTATAAAAGACATCGATACCAGTGTCTCCACCAGGGAGACCGGTATCAAATGGAGCGAAGCTGGGGATTTGTTGGAAGCCCCAATATAGAGTTTTGAGAGTCTGTCAATCTGCACATGAATTTATACATCGGATTTCTCAACAGAGCTTTAAAAGAGTAAAGCCCAGCATTACAAAAAAGTTCACTTGCACTCGTCCACCTTGGTTTCTTCAATAAAATCCTTGAACTTTGGCTAAAGTTGTAATTTCAGCTTCACATTTACCTCCAGGTAGATGGAAAGACCTCCTTATTTTTTAGATACTTTTGGGCATTTTAGACTTTGTTGAGACAGTTGATCGACTCTGGTAGTTTTTCAGAATAGTCCGATGTTTTGTTCTTAGCCATTCTTGGGTGTTTTTAGCTGTGTGTTTTGGGTCATTATCCTGTTGTTGGACCCATGACCTGCACCTTACACCAAGATTTCTGACACTGGGCAGCACATTTGGCTCAAGAATGCCTTGATAGTCTTGAGAATTCATTGTACCCTGCACTGATTCAAGACACCCTTTGCCAAATGCAGCAAAGCAGCCCCAGAACATAACTGAGCCTGAGTCTAGAAACCATGTTTTGCCACCTGGAAAACTCTGAGAGAAACCTGTAAACCGTGTCATGTGAAGGGAAACCACAACACATACTGTGGCCGTGTGTCCTGATGATGCAGGGCCTGTTGATGCCCTTTTTATCTGTATTTTATGCAAAGTCGCCACAAAAAAAAATAAGGTCACACACCCACCCACGTTTCACTGGACTGCTTTTAGCTTTGATTACAGCTCACATTTGCTGTGACATTGTTTCAATAAGCTTCTGCAATGTCACAAGATTTGTCCCAGATCACAGCACTGCCCCCACAGGCTTGTACAGTAGGCACTAGGCATGATGGGTGCATCACTTCACCTGCCTCTCTTCTTACCCTGATGCTCCCATCACTCTGGAACAGGGTCAGTCTGGACTCATCAGACCACATGACCTTCTTCCAGTCCTCCACAGTCCAATCTTTATGCTCCATAGCAAACTGAAGCCTTTTTTCTGCTTAGTCTCACTGATTGGTGGTTTTCTTAAAGGGACAGTTCAGTATTTTTGAAGTGGGGTTGTATGAGCTCCATATGGTCACTAATGACGTTAGATACAGTAGAAAGTTCTCTCCTCTCCACCAGAAAGCCACAGTGTGTAAGAGTCAGTGACGAAGAAAAGACGCTAATAGAAAGTACCGTACCGGATTTAAAGGCTATTTTCTCCACCTACAAGAACTCAAATCAAAAAAGTAATACCACAGTTAAAGAATACACTACATAGACAAGTTTTTAAGTGCATAAACCTTTCGGAAATTTAAAGTTTATCCGGACCTAATCCAACTCACGTCTGTATCCTTCCGCTAAATCCCTCCGCCGTAGTTAGCTAGCGGAGAGCTAGCGGCTTTCGAACACCTTTTTAGACAAATTAAAAGCACATTATAAGACAGATATTTCTGAGATGGGTTTTTGTGATGCCTCCCTTGATGCAGAAACAGATGTGCATCATCTAGAACTCAGCTGCACAGAAATCGTTGCGTGTGTGTGCGTGTGTGAGAGACACACTCACTATTAGTCTGCACTGTTATGACAAACAAACAGCCTCAGTGTTTCCTCTAGGTTCATTGCCTTGGGGCGGCGGGTTCGGGGTTGCGGGGGGGGGGGGGTCTGTCAATAATACTCCATAATATCATAATTAAAGAGCATTTAGATCTGAATAAATAGTGAGCACTGTGGGCTACAACATTCTCAAAAGAATTTAAAATAAACTGCATAAAGTATAAAAAGTATTTAAAAAAAACAGGAAGAATGTAACATTTCATGTAACCGTAAGCTCAGCAGGTGGAGAGAAGATGAATCATAAAGTCATAGCAAGTGACTGACAATGAGGAGAAACTACATGCTGAAAGTTTCCTACACTGCTCGCTGTGCTTCCCGTCTTAGTAAGGACAATTGGCTTAAAAATGCTGAGATTTTTGCTTGGGGAGATTGTTTGGTAAGCTTCAGGTCATCCATTAATGTTTGTTTAAATTGGGGTTTTTTTATTATATTTTTTTACCGTTATGGTCGCTCCTTCATCTGCCGCCTGATTGTGAGTGTGTGCGTATGTCTGTATGTGTCGTGTGTGTGTCTTCATCATCCCCTTCACACAACGCGCCGCTTCCAGTCATTTCAATGAGGGACAGGCGGCAGACAGCACGCGGTTTGGACCGCCGCGGTAGAAGCGGTTGCCGCCGAAGAGCACGTGCACAGATTTTGTCCTGCTGCTCAGAAACCAGCGTTTTGAACTTTCTGGCTGTAGTCGCCTGGCAGCAGCAAATCATATCGTACTATCGAAGAACTGGACGTGAGGAAGCATTTCTACTGAATTGTTTTTAGGGAAGGGAGTGTCATAGTAGTATGTCAGAGTGAGCATCTTCAGAGTAGACGATCTTTGTAATCTTAACGCTGCTAAGGGGGAGCCCGGGGATTGGCTGAGGGTAACGGAAGTGTAGACTGAGAGAGAGAACTGCTAACTGTATGACACGCTGTTTGAGTCTGTTATTAAAGAGAATTAATGATTCAGAAGTTATCGGCAGGGAGTGTTGTGAGACACTTTTAGGTGGCCTCTGCTCTGACGTTCGCTGAATCACCGCTACGTCTCGGCCCGCGGTGGCAGCAGCCTCAATAAAGACTGCATGTGGGGGGACTCCGCCTGCAGAGAGACGGTTTGGTTGCCGCGCGGCTTATCGGTGTTGCACAAGAGGTGAGGAGGCGTTTTTCAGAGCGGAGAGGAAAAATGCATTTTATTAAATGTAAGCAAACCATAGCGACACAACTATGGGCAAGATAGTTATTTGCCTAAGCACCCGCGACACCCGATTTAATGCAGGACTCTGATGTGAAGGCAGCGACATGATGCTGCGGTGGTGTATTTACAGTTTTTAAAAAAAATTGCAGGAGCGGCGGGTAGGATTTAGGAGCGGCGGCCCGCCGCTCCTAAATGAATGTAGAGGAAACACTGAGCCTCCTCTACTCTGCTTATTTGTCTCTGATAGATCATTATTACTTACTTTGAGCAGAAACTGTCATTAGGTCCTTCAGGTTTGGGACGTTTTTCCAGTTTATCTTTGGGAAATTGAAGTATATCCACAAAACTCCAGGAAAGGAAAGTCCATTTGATGAGTAATACCGCCGTCCGTGTCACATATTTCCAGGTCAAACATTCGCTCCACTGTTTATTTCCGACTCTTTCTTCATGTCCAGTGTCCGTGGATGTTTCCTCTGTTTTCCTCTTGGTCTGTCCGTCTCCATTTGTAGACACTCATCCTCTGTATAAACTCCGGTTATACAGGTATCCTCTTGACTCCCAAGTGAATGGGACTTCATCGGCACTGTCATAATAATCTCTTTTTCAATTTCCTGCATTGTCTCTTCCTCATGCCGCTGACAGTCAAAACAGAAGAGTTATGATACTTAGCCGCCATGTTAAGACGCTAGCATGTATGTTTTGATCAGCTGAGAGGAGGGGCTGAGGACTGATTTAGCTGAGGGACACACTCCGCCCCCCCCTCTCAGCTGATCAACTGGACATGAAGAAAGAGTCGGAAATAAACAGTGGGGCGAATGTTTGACCTGGAAATATGTGACACGGACGGCGGTATTACTCGTCAAAAAGACTTTCCTTTCCTGGAGTTTTGTGGATATACTTCAATTTCCCAAAGATAAACTGGAAAAACGTCCCAAACCTGAAGGACCTAATGACAGTTTCTGCTCAAAGTAAGTAATAATGATCTGTCAGAGACAAATAAGCAGAGTAGAGGAGGCTGTTTGTTTGTCATAACAGTGCAGACTAGTAGTGAGTGTGTGTCTCTCACACACGCACACACACGCAACGATTTCTGTGCAGCTGAGTTCTAGATGATGCACATCTGTTTCTGCATCAAGGGAGGCATCACAAAAACCCATCTCAGAAATATCTGTCTTATAATGTGCTTTTAATTAGTCTAAAAAGGTGTTCGAAAGCTGCTAGCTCTCCGCTAGCTAACTACGGCGGAGGGATTTAGCGGAAGGATACAGACGTGAGTTGGCTTAGGTCCGGATAAACTTTAAATTTCCGAAAGGTTTATGCACTTAAAAAATTGTCTATGTAGCGTACTCTTAAACTGTGGTATTACTTTTTTGATTTGAGTTCTTGTAGGCAGAGAAAATAACCTTTAAATCCGGTACGGTACTTTTCCATTAGCGTCTTTTCTTCGTCACTGACTCTTACAGACTGTGGCTTTCTGGTGGAGAGGAGAGAACTTTGTACTGTATCTAATGTCATTAGTGACCATATGGAGCTCATACAACCCCACTTCAAAAATACTGAACTGTCCCTTTAAGGCTACACAGCTGTTCAGTCTCAATCCCCTGAGTTCCCTTCACACTGTATGAGTGGAAATGCTCTTACTTTCACTATTAAACACACCCCTGAGTTCTTCTGTTGTTTCTCTTTGATTTGGTTTGGACAAAAATTTAAGTGATTCACCAATCACAATCATTCAGGATTTTGTTCTGACCACATTTCTTCCTTGAAGACGATGGTTCCCCACTAGGGATGGGATGAAATATCGTTTGGCAATATATCGCGATACAGTACGTGACGAAATGCATCGAGTGTAAAAAAAATGGATCGCGAAATAAAGACGTCACGTAGTGAGCGCAGTAGTAGCGCATGTGGCCAGAAGTGACGACAACAAGCATTAGCACCAACTACCTTGCCTCCAAAAAGCCGAATGATGGAGTCGAATGAGGTCGAAATTGAGGACGCTCCACCTGGATACAAGTCATCTGTTTGGCAGTAGTTTGGTTTTCTCATTAAAAAAGACGAAGATGGCGAAAACAAGCCTACCACTTGCTAGCATACACTCTCTCTAACCTCTCTAGGGTTAGAGAGAGTGTTATAGTTTGTGTTTGGCCTGTTAGGCCTTCTGTTTTCCTGTGTGCAACTCAAACTAAAACAAATAAGTTGTAATTACACAGTAATATTTTTTCTTTTTTACTTTTTTGATATTGTATCGTATCGTGACCCGGGCATATCGAGGTGCAGCGTATCGTGAGTTTAAGTGTATCGTCCCATCCCTATTCCCCACTATCCTTCCAGTTTTTAATAATGCGTTGGACAGTTTTTAACCCAAGTTTAGTAGTTTCTTCAATCTCCTTAGATGTTTTCTCTGCTTGATGCCAGTGATTTGACCCTTCTTAAACAGACTAACATCTTTTCCACGACCGCAGGATGAGTCTTAGACATGGTTAAGAAATGAGGAGCTGGGGCAGTAATTCTCCAATAGGAGGCTCATACCTATTTACTTAGTTATATCCAGGTGGAAATTTTTTTTTTTGGCCCGGCAGTTAATGTCAGGTCTTGATTGGCAGACAGTTTTCTACCTCTCAAACAGGAGAAAACTCAGGTTTCACGTCCAGCTTCATTGGAGTTATTGTGCCACATCATCTCTCTCCCTCTTGATTTGCATGGCTCTCTGTGTTTTGTTAGTCAAGTTATTATCACATCGTATTGCTGTACATTATCTTACGGTTGATTTCCCTGTGACTCGGAGCTCTAATTGAGACGTTGAAACAGAGAAAGTGAGCGTCAGACAGAAAGATGTGAGGAGAAGAAGAGCAGACTCCACAATCTGAGGAGCTTTGGACTCTCAGATACATTCAGCGTCTGATGCAACACCCAGAAACCAGGATCTGTGTGTGTGCGGGTGACCCAGAGTGTGAAATATCGTGGCCTCCCTGCACACACACACAGACTGTCATCACTGTGCTCGTCCAACCCCCCCTTTCCCTTCACTCCTTCCCCTCGCTAAACAACCTGCCAGCCCTGTTGCTAGGTTACCATGGCGAGATGGTGTGTGTGTAACGAGGCGGTGGGCTGGTGGCGCTGAGGTGGATGTATTTCCACTTTCTGGCTCAAGCTGCTGGGATTGTGTCTGCATCTGGAGACTGTTTGGTCCTTCAGTGACGTGTTTCCCAATCTACGGGTCGAGACCCTCCGCCGAGCCGCGGGGTTAATCTGAGCGTCTCCAAGGAGAGAGAGGAAATAACTCCCTGTTTGTCGTTTATGTTTAGACACTGAGCAGTGTTGGTCCTCTTTGATTATCTCTGCAGCTTCTGATTGTAAATGACAGAATCTGATTGGACGGTTTCTGAGCCACAGGGTTTCCTGCAGGAGCATCAGGGGTCAGGCACAAGAGATATTCAACTTGGCTTTATGTAGATATAATTTTAATGACTATTATAATTAGATATTTTTTGTGTGTATCACTTTTTACCTTACTTAATTATGGAATTTAAGTTTTACATTTTATTGTCTATGTTTTATTTCATTATTTGTAGGGGTGTCCCAGTCTGATATCAGCAAAAAAAAAAATATCGGATTATGTCGGCCTGCATCTAAAATATTGAAAATAAGCACTCCGATACAAGCAGTTCATTCTAATTTATTTTTATTTATTTACTGTAGTTGTAGAATCTGTTTATGTTGAAGTTAAACACAGTGGTTATTTTGCAATTTAAAAATATGCGTTTTTGTTTTTACTGGATTTCTTGAGGTTACTTTTCAGGATCAGTTTAACCCCATGTGACTGTGCTCTTTTCGGTAAAGACCCTGCTGAAAAGAGCACAGTCACACGGTGTTAAACTCTTGACGAAGCGCCGCTGCACTCGGCCGTATAGCTTGGATGAAAAGCCGATGGCTGAGCCCGCAAATTTGATGTGGAGGACGAGTGACTGAAATGTATTTCACGTAACACACAGCCTGGTCTTTGATTTTAAGTTTGCCATCAACAGTGTAGAATCAAAACTACTTCCAACCAGCTGTCATCAGATGATTCAGAGCCGTTAATGTCTGCTCGGAGTGGAAACTCTTTGATTACTGAGGTCAAGAGAGCAGCGGATGTGTCTGAGGGTCAAGCTGCCCTCACAGCGCCCTCTGTTGGATAGAACGGTCCACTGCTCAAGGCGCCTTGATGTGCCGCCACACTCAATATTTTACATTTGAATACTTATTTACAATTTGGTTACGGATGTTTATCCCCATATAGACCGGTTATTCGAGTATCGATGATAAGTGACAGTCCTAAATTAAACTACATTCTTATGTTTAAGGTTAAAATTTATTGAACCCGTTGGTTAATAACAAATGGGTCAGCTTTTCTCATACCTACTCTTGCTGACTGCTGTTCTCTGTTTGAGTGATCTCACCTGATCAAGCTTTTTCTTACAGTCCATACTACAAAATAAGTAATAAACGTTTGTATTATTCCTGTTGATATCATATTATATCATTATCAGTATTAACCAATACTCAAGGCTGCAATATCAGTATTGTATCGGAGGTGAAAAAGTTGTATGAGGACACCCCTAATTTTCAGTATTTGCTTATCTATTATATGTCGACATCGTTTCATCTCTTAAAACTTAATCATTGTGGATTCAGCTTTAATCTTGTAACATTTTTTTATTTATTTTACATTTTTTGTGTTTAATTTTTTCTGTCTGATAATTCTTGTTATTGTTTTTTTGCGTGGTCTGTTTTGTTTCTATTTTACATTTTCAGTCATCTTGATTTTATTATTTATTTTTACTTAGTCTTCTTACAATAGTTTCCAATTCTTTTGACAATCTACCTGCTATCATGACAATTAGAGTGGAGCACTACTTAGTAAATGGACTTCTGCTGAGCATTTATTTGCAAGGGGGTTGTAAGGAAAAAAAATTATATACATTTGTATATACGCATGTATCTTTTTGTCATCATATCATTTTTATCTCTGTATTTGAGTGTTTATGAACTGTGCTGGATAAATTAAATTTGATTGATGGTTGATTGATTTACTGAGGGGAGTGTTTTTAATTCATGAAGCATCCAGAAAATAGACAAAATATGTTAAATGAAGCTGAAGTACAATATTGGATGAAGTCATAACATGAAGAAAAGCTGAAGTTAAATGTTGAGAATGTTGCTGGAATACAAGTTAGGAGTGAAGTTGATTTTTATATAAATTGATTTTATCCCTAAATGTTGACTTTGGTCGCATTCTGACATCGTTAGCATTTTTTAATTTTTTCCTGAAAGAGCGTAAAAAGTCCAAAGTCTTGAAAAAAAGAAACATAGCCTACATGAGTATCTCACTACTTTTCGAGATATGGGGTTCATGAATGAGTCAAGTCTGTTGGGCAGCTTTTTTAAGTGAATGATGAGGACTGATTTGCGGTTGTGAGTGAGCTGTTCATTTGCGAGCCATTCTTTTTTTTTTTTGAACATCTTTATTCAGCTTATGATATTCTCACATCTCAAATATTTAAACACAGATATAACTTTATGAGAAATATTTACAATCCGGCAAACATGCCGTATATAAAAATAAAAAAATAAGAATATCAAAATATCAAAATTCATGGCAGCACCTTCACCCATATAAAGAGGAAATATGAAAAAAAATATATATATATGTATATATATATATATATATATATATATATATATATATATATATATATATATATATATATATACATATATATATTTAGTTGGGTATGCCTATTGACACAAACAGTCAACCAACAAAAATACCAATACTTTTTTTCCTTTGCTTTTCCTCCCCTCTTTTTTTCCATTCCCTCCTCCTCTCTCCCTTCCTTCTTTTCCACCCTTTCCTTTTCCTTTTTTTTATCCTTTCTTCCCTTTGTTTCCCTCTTTCCCCCTTGTCTTTTCTCCTTCCTACCTCCTCCCTTCTCTCCCTTTTCTCTCTTCCCATCCATCTTTTTACTCTTCCCCTTTTCCTTCCACTTTTTTGTTCACATCTCTCCTTTCCTTCCACCCTCTAAAATGTGGATAAATAAACTCATCTCTTATCTTCTTGGTAATGTAAGGTCATTTGTAATAGGTGCCCATAGATTCATGAAGAAGTCCAGTTTCAGATGTAGTGTTGCTGTTATCTTCTCCATCAAATATGCGAGCCATTCTTAAATGTGAATTGCCTGCAGATTTAAGAATGACTAGGCAGAGGCAGGCTAACACTTCCTACTGATTCCCAGTGTTTGAGCTAAGCTAATTAGTGGTAGGCGAGCTCTCTTTCTTGTTACTGCACGGACAGTCAGATGAATGGTGCCTATCTGCTTGTCATGGACTCAGGAGTAAGGCAAGACTGGAATCCAAAAAATGTTGGCATGTTCCTTTAATCACATAGTGCTCTGGGTGCAGAGACAAACAGCTGAAGTCTAGCAGAGCACTGAAGACCAGACTGTACTGTTTCTGTTCTGAAACTGAGCTCCATGAGCACTTAAAAGAGGCATTTATGGACAATGAGGCTTGACCTTCTCCACAGCCCTACAACCAGCAAGCTCTCAAAAGTGCTAAATATGAATCGAGTCTCATTCCCTCCTCTTTTGTGTCTTTCAGGGTCGCCATGTCAAAACCGGCCAGCTCGCTGCTATCAAGGTCATGGACGTCACCGGAGTAAGTAACACTGATTAACACTTCTTATTAAACCTGGACTCTGGTCAGGTTTGAGCTCTCAGCCTTCATGAATCTGTCCTCGTTAAACTCTGCACGAGCGCTTCCCCGTTATCAGATTTCCTGTGGGATCACGTATCGTAATCCGTGGATTTTGGTATTAATTTTGCCGCCTGTGTGTGTTTGCAGGATGAGGAGGAGGAGATTAAAGCAGAGATCAACATGTTGAAGAAGTACAGCCACCACAGGAACATCGCCACTTACTATGGAGCGTTCATCAAGAAGAACCCTCCAGGGATGGACGACCAGCTCTGGGTACGCTCGTCTGCAGCCTGATGAGCACCAAAACACAAATCACTGGAGCTTTAACACAGCTTTTGACGTACAGCTGCTGAAATCTAATCAAACTTTGACCAAATTCAACTTCTTAAAAGATTTTGATGTCTCACTTTCCACTGAGGTTTCTCCTGTGTGTGTATAAATCATAACACCCCCAGGGAAATTATTTTCTGTTTATTTTCTTCAGAAAGTGTCAATATGTTCGGATTATTTTTTATTAATTTATCTTTAAAAGGAAAGTAACTCTTCCTCTGATAATTGTCCAAAAACTTTTTTGAAACAAGCTTAAAAAAGCTTCACGACTTTGATTCACTGATCTGTGCAAAAACCAGACTGCCTAATAGATTAAGTCATTCAAAGACATTAAAATCACCACCAAAATCTCATCAGTTCTTCTTGTGCCATGACCAACATTCCCTGAAAATGTAATAACATAACATAAATTTAGAAAACTGTTTTATCCCACAATGTTAACAATTCCTTAAAAACAAGTCTGCATCTGCATTTGGATATGGATCCCCATTAAAATTGATCCAGTAAAAGTCAAAGTCAGCTTTATTTTTAAATTTGCTATACATGCTTGACATACAGCACGGATGAAATTTCAATCCTCTCTGACCCACGATGCAAACAGGCAATATTATAAACAAGAGTAAAGAAACTAACTAACTTAATAGCCTAATAATATCTAAAATAATAAATACAATAAATTTACTATGATCAGAATAAAAATTTGTAAATGTATGTATGTAGAGGTATTTAGGTCCTTCGCCCATTTCTGTCCTGTCCTGTAAATTTAATCCTAGGCTGTGTCTGAAATGGCATATTAACGTACTACATACTACAAACTAGAGCTGAAACGATTCCTCGAATATTCGCGAGTACTCGAGTACAAAATATCCCCGAATTAAATCGTGTGCCTCGAAGCCTCGTTTAATATATGATTATACATATAAATATGTGTCTGGACTACTATACAGTGCACGGTTTGACACGGACAGTCATTTCTGTGGCACAACGCGCCTGCTACCTCTGCTGCTGCGGGGCTTGTAAAATCATGAAGGAAGAGAAAAGAGAGGGACAGAAAGGAGAGAGTCTACAGAAGAAATGGCAGAGAGTGTCCCAAGTGTGTGGTCACTACAAGAAGGGACGAAAAGAAAACACAGTGCAGTGTGTCTGATGTCAAACAGAGTTAGCTTAGCATGATAGCACGTCGTTGGGGCTGCAACTATTACTATTACAGCATTTTAAATATGCTCATCACAGACATGCGTCCTCTTTCCATGGTGGAGGACACAGGATTTAAGAACATGATCAAGAATTTCAATCCAAACTACACAATGCCCTCCAAAACACACTTCACAAATATAATTGCAGAATTATATTACTGCTTTGTAAATCAGTATTGTATTGGCTTTGTTTTAAGCCAGTACTGGTTTAAACTTTGAAAGTTGTTAAAATAAAAACCCTTTTCTGAGGAATAAACGGCATTTGGTTGCTCATTTTGAAAGCCCTAACATGTTGCATTGTATACAATTGATTTATTTGTTTAAAAACAAAAAAGTATATTTTGTTAGAGTACTCGAGTACTCGAAGAAATAATTGACAGAGTACTCGATTCCAAAAATACTCGATAGTTGCAGCTCTACTACAAACTCATGTGCATGTACACTTTACTACGTACTATAAGTATGATTAGGATGCCATCCGTTCACACTGTAGTATACTACGAGGTTTCCCATGATGCATTTCAAACCTCCGACGACAAAAATCAGAAGCACACCAGGCTATCAAATATCTCTGTTGATTCGCCACATTTGAAAGTTCAGAGAGCATTTTAGGCGAGAAAGTCACCACGTAGAATACCAAAATGTGGTCATTTGAGCTATAAAATGCACGGATAGAAATTTAATTTTGGCATTTCGGAGATTCCGTTATACGCGCTATTATGCTATTGAAGAAACTTCCGGTCGGCTCCAAAACAAGAGCCCAATTTACAAAAGTGTTAAAGAGCTAAAAGAGATAATAAAAGATGTATTTATTTTGAATACAGGAAGTTTGCTCGTGGCTGTTTTTAGCTGAATGCCAGTCGGTCCAGTCGGTCATAATGCATGGCGCAATGCATTATGGGGCTCGCAATACATTATGGGGCGTTTGAGTGTGACTAGTATGCCCACCTCGCATACTTAAAATTTTTCCCTATATAGTATACATACTATCTTTTCACACTATCTAATGTGAACACACTACATACTCATTTTGACGTCACACTTAGTATGAGTAGTGCGTTAGTATGCCATTTCGGACACAGCCATACTGTTTTTATATTTTTTAGTAATTCTGTTTACAAACTAACAAGTGGCAGCATAAACATAACTCGTGGACAAGGGTTATTTTTATTGTTAGTCAAGAAAATTATGTTCCTGGAAAGAATTAGGAGGTAGATTGACCCTCTGTTTTAAATGATTTCACTTTTTTTTACTTTTTATCAATGAAGTTCAACAGAACCTGTTCAGTTGATTTTAACTTTAAAATTACTATTAATATTCACTCTTTTTAATGAATTAGTACCACCGCAAAGGAGGTTATGTTTTTGCCATCCTACATTTGTCTGTTTGTTTTTTTGTTGTTGTTGTTAGCAAGATTAGATAAAACTCCTGGATATATTTTGCTGAAATTTTAAAGAGATATTGTTAATGGCCCAACTAACAGATGAATAGATTTTGGTGGTGATCCAGATAACAGCCATTAGCGAATCATCGTTTTTGTTCAATAACTGTCTTACTAATTATGATATCATGGTCATGGAATCACATTGTGATGTTAAATTTATCATTGAACTTTTGATTATAGATGTAACAGCCAAATGAGAGCTACCTTGGTGGAGGTTCGTGCCTTCCAACTGCATTCTAGATTGTATTATTTCATTAAGAAAAAACAAGCAACATTTATTTTATGATCATGTAGCAGTAAACTTCGGAATTGTCATCATTTGCGGAGCCCCTCGATTTCAAGTGATATTCACTTTGCTTTTTACTTGAATAAATGAATAATCAGCTCAGCAATATTAATTGATGTCTTATTGATTTGATTTAATTTTGATTATAAAGGTGTTGGTTCAATTTAGAGTCAGTTTTGTATTCTGATCAATTCTCAACTAAAGCTCTTTTTGTGCTTTTTAAGATTTACTACAACTTGTGTTCTTGACACTGACAGACAGCTCAGAAAAAATGCTTTGATTATTTTAGAAGTAAAATAAGTAGTCATTAAAAACACCAGGTATAAGATGAAGCTTTAAATTTACAAATTGGTTTCATAATCTGTTCCCTAAACCTAAAGCAAATGGATTTGTTCCTGTATTAAGACTTATATTACATTCTGCAAACTGGTCACAGGCGGGATTCGAACCTGGACCGGCAGAAGCAAGTACATGGGGTGCTAACCACTACGCCAAACCAGCACCCCTTTTTGTTGCTGTTTTTACAGAAACATCACAGACAGGCTAACTTTAGCAGCATGACCGACTACTGCCAGCATGAACAACAGAAGCCTGTGCAGACAAACAGCTCATTAGGAGGACAAATATTACTTTAATCACTGTTTCTTTCCATTTTAATTCAAGTCAGGATCATGATTCTGAAATGAATATTTTTCTTGCACCTCTAGTAATTAGGCCTGTGCTCAAGATATCAATACGGCAGAATATCATATCGCACTCCTTTGGGATACGTGTATCGATACGGATTCTACAGAATTGATACGGCCTAAATATTTTGACAGTTGTTGTAAATACACTTTGGCTAATGTTAACAGTGGCACAGTTCAAGGTAGAAGACGAGCTACATAATAAAGCTTATGTTCTAAATTTGATCTTAGGTCTACCATCTTTGAGGATCTGAATTTATGTCTCTCAAGTTGTAGAACCACTTAAAACTCATCCTTGTTCTTTTTCTTCTTATAAGAAAGAACTAAACTTGTGAACAATTTTGCTTAAAGCAGAGTCAATGTTCACAATTTACGTGTATCGGGATACGTATCGTATCGTGGCCTTAGTATCGAGATATGTATCGTATTGTGAAGTTGCTGGAAATACCCAGAACTACTAGTAATGCAGCTCTTCTTTATTTGTGTCCCGGTTTAGCTGGTGATGGAGTTTTGTGGAGCCGGCTCGGTGACCGACCTGATCAAGAACACCAAAGGGAACTCTCTGAAGGAGGAGTGGATCGCCTACATCTGCAGGGAGATCCTCAGGGTGAGAAAGAGATTCAAACTTTGAAGTTCAAATCCAGAATCAATGCTAACTGGGTTAGCTGCTGCCTTTGCTGTTTTTACATTTATTTTACATTTCTCTCCCTTATTGAAAGAGTAGAGACTGAAGTATTACGACCAATCAGGGTCCTAGGTTAGGTTATAATCCCTCTTACTTCATTTGCATTAGGTCTGCTAGCACTATGAGTAATTCTGTTGGCTTTACTAG
This sequence comes from Scarus forsteni, assembly GCA_036419115.1. Lineage (NCBI taxonomy): Eukaryota > Metazoa > Chordata > Actinopteri > Labriformes > Labridae > Scarus > Scarus forsteni. The sequence goes on along the minus strand of JAZDUH010000007.1, from coordinate 2,459,897 downwards.
TAGAGCTGAATGATATATTGTTATCGTATCTATGTCGAGATATGAACATTCACGATATTAATATCGAAAAGCAACAATATAAACGATATAGATTTCCCCCCTGCGCTCGCTAGGCCTGTGCTCAAAATATTGATACAGCAAATATTGTAATGCACTTCTTGGGGATACATGTATCGATACAGATTCTACAGAATCGATAAGGCCTCAATGTTTGGACAGTTGTAAATACACTTTGAGTAATGTTAACAATGGCACAATTCAGAGTAGAAGCCAAGCTACATGATTAAACACATGTTCCAAATTTAAACTTAGGTCTACCATCTTTGGGGATCAGAATTTAAGTTCTTAAGTTAAAGAATTATTTAAAACTCATGCTTGTTTTATTGTTGTAATGAAAACAAAAGTTGCTTGGAATTCTGATAGAGGAGTAGTCATAATTGATGTGTATCGGGATACATATCGTATTGGGGGTTGCTGGAAATACCCAGCCCTAGCGCTCATCCTGCATGTACAGCAGGAAGTCACAACAAATTTCATTTTTATGATTGCCCTTGAATGCACCGCTTGGCTTTCACCAAACCTATAGTCATATCGTAGCGTATCGATATCAAGTTATCTGGCATAATATCAAGATATGAAGTTTTGTCCATATCGTTCAGCCCTATTTACTAGTACAACCAGCATGCTAAAAACAGTACTAGTCGACTAGTGAAATATTTTCTAGTATTTACTGGTAGCTCTAGTAAACAAAAATAAAAAGTTTTTGGCTCTCTAGTGCACTCGACTAGTGAGCCAAAACAGTCTACTAGTAGTACTAGTGACACATTTGCTTCACTAAGAAAGTCTACTAGTGAACTTATTGACCAGAACTGAGTACATATACTTAAAATTTGAACACCAGTCGAGCTGAAATATGGTTGATATCACCCATATAAAGTTTTTGTCTAACGTCCTTCCATTCTCCCGTCACGGTGAAGGCTCTGATAAGTATTCCCCCTCCGTCTGTCTGTCCGTCTGCAGGGTTTGACCCACCTCCACCAGCACAAAGTCATCCACAGAGATATCAAGGGGCAGAACGTGCTGCTGACGGAGAACGCGGAGGTCAAACTGGGTAAGACTGAAACACTGACTCACTCTCAAACATTTGACACGGTTTATGGAAGTTTAATGATGTGATCTCGTGTGTTTGTGTGCAGTCGACTTCGGAGTGAGCGCTCAGCTGGACCGCACCGTTGGACGGAGGAACACGTTTATTGGGACGCCGTACTGGATGGCCCCGGAGGTCATCGCCTGTGACGAGAACCCTGATGCCACATATGATTTCAAGGTACACCTGATGTGTGTTCGTGTGATTGTGCATTTGATTCTGCACGACTGACTTAATGAGAACACAGAGTTCTGTTTTCATATGTTCTGCATAAGAGCAGACACGAAAGCCGATCTGTCAGTCCCCAGTCTTATTTAGACTCAGACAGCAGGTTTTTACAGCCCAGTTCCTGCACTTTTTAGAGTTTTAATGGTATTTTATTAAATCCTAATTCTGCTTCTGCTGTCAATGTTTTTGCATAGGGCTGGGCAATTAATCGAAACATAATCGAAATCAACATATAGACCCTCTAATCGAAGTAATTTTACTCATGTCGATTATTTGGATTATTTTCCCTGTGTAAGTCATGTGACTGCACCCCCTCAGTACAGTCTGCGTTCACATTTGCCAAGAGTGAATGGCGCACTGCCAACATGGAGGAGACAAGCACCAATCTATCAGATGACCTAGTAGCCAAGAACAATGCTGTCTCCTCCAGTGTTTGGGCACATTTTAGATTCTGTACAGAGGACATTGAGCAGAAAGTACTTAAGTGTAAATACTGCAGGAAGACCGTGTCGATGACTGTAACACCACTAATTTGTTCCAGAATAGTATAAAATAATCGCTCATTAATCGTAATTGAAGTAAGAGCTTCAATCAATCATGATATTGTGGTTGACAAATATCACCCAGCCCTAGCTTTGCATCTATCAGATGCTTTTGACACCGTCAGTAAAGTTTTGAGTTTTTACTAGTAACATTTGTTAAGTCTGCTAGTACTACTAACACAACATTGTATACTAGTAGACGATTTTGTGTTGCTGGTAAGGTCAACTCACACAGTAGTGCACCAAAATCCTTCGGTGGTAAAACTAAATTTTTGCTTACTAGTACTACAACACAATTCAAAATATCTCAATAGTACCACTAGTAGACTTTTTAGACTGCTAGGATTATTTGTAATATTTTTGAAAGCCTTAATTTGCTTTTCCCACCCGCTTATTAGTGTATAAGGCTTATAAGTAAGTAGGGGTGAGTATTGGCAAGAACCTCACGATATGAGATCTGAGAAAAAAACTAGAGATGGTGTTTATGTAAATCACACAATATTACTCAAAGTTGAAAGTTCGAATCAAGCCCAAACTATTTAATTGAAAACATCTTTTCCATTTTATTGTTTTTGAAAAATGTCAAATTCAGTGTTACATACATACACTTAACTTAAATACATAGAGTGCATGAAGTCACTTAAACTAATGTTGCAAAGAAATTATTCTTGTTTTCCCTTTAACGAAGTTTTTAAAGCATCCAAAGCTGCAGAGCAGCTCAAACTGTAATCGAACACATGAGGAACAAAGTGCTTTGAGTTACTGACAGCACAACAGTAAAAAAAATCAGATATTTCTCTTGTCACTGTGTGAGTGACAATATAAGTTGTATTTTATTTCCAACTCTGATAAAATTAGTTTTTATTTTACAAAGAAATCAATATTAGGATTTGAATATCGATATTGTATCAGAGGTCAGAATATCATGATGTATTGCTGTATCAGTATTGTTTTACACATCTACAAGTAATACTAGTGAACATTTTTAAGTCTACAGGTGATACTTGCGACAAAGGCTAGAGTAAATTTACTCCAATTTTTTGTACTAGTAGGGCTGAATTATGGATATCAATTTTATGCCCTAACAGCTTTCCATATGCATGAGTTTTAAAGCATCTGTTTATCACTGTGCTTCTATGTGGTGTACCCCAAGGCTGTATTGTGGGACCAATTCTTTTCTCCTTAAATTTGATACCTCATGGTCTAATCTTTAAAATACCTGAAGTCTTCTATCATCCCCAAGCCGATGATTCCCAGATCTACCTGCCTCTCAAAAGAAAATATGGCAAGTGAATGAAAAAACCTCCAGATTACATTAAATATGTTTAAACATGAATGACCTTGATGGGAGTAAATCTGAGATAACTTCTGTGTAGATTCTCTTTCATCCAGGTCATAGTTATCTTTGAAGATTCAAAATCGAGGCAACTGCACTGTGTTAAGTTTTTGGAAGACATTTCACTTCTATAATCCAAGAAGCTGGAACTGAAGAAGCTTCTGAGATGAGAAATGAAACGTCTTTCAAAACCTTAACAGTCCAGTTGCCTCGATTTTAGATAAATGTTTCCCACCCTAGCAGAGTTTTACTTGTTCATGTATTTATTTACACACAGGTATTGAAGCCCAATTCACATTAAAACATATTTAAAAAGCATGTGTGGGAGTTAAAGAAGCCTGCAAATGGCTTAATTAAACCACACCCACCATAGAAGGAAAAATAATGAACAACCAAATATAAATATCGAACAGATACAGATGCAGCCTCCTCAATTTTCCCATTCCTGCCAAATGCCAGCTGAGTTCCATCCAGTTACCAGCCAACTTCCAGCCACTGAGACTCTAAACAAGGCTGATTTTTTAGGTTGTTTTTGTTCTAAATTTCTTCATAGCTGTATTTTCCATGTAAAGCAAAGTGTTCATTTATGTGTCATGGAGCTGCTTCTCCTTGCTACCCTGAAGACTAAAGGGCCGTTTACATGACGCCGAAAACGCTCAAATCCGACAAGATTTCATTGCGTTTTGGCCTTGCGTTTAGATGGAGCCCGTTTTCAAAAGTTTGCGTTTTTACTGAAAACGCAAACTTTTGAAAACGGCCTCCAGGGTGGAAAGATTTGATTCTGCTCTCTATCCAGCTCCGTGTAAACCCGTATCAGAGCGTTTCAGGGTGAAACGCTGACGTCACCGCATGCGCAGTACTCTTTCACATGGAGGCTGCGCGCATACCAGGAACAACAACAGCTTCAGGCGTCCGCCGAGTAACGTGTGAGTGTCCTACCATGCTCGGTTTGTTATCCAGACAAAACTATCCAGACAGATTTGTTGTCCGAACTGATTTGTTGTCCAGAAAAGAAACTCCTGCGTCTCTGTGCGTCTCTTCGCCATTGTTGTTTGTGAAAGTTTTTCTTCTTCGTTCATGTGTTGTAGCAGCGCTGCCTCTCTGCAGAACTACAACGCAATCTACTGAACCGGCATGCACGCTACAGCGGATTTACAGGGGACTAACTTGTCTCTGAGCGTTGTCATGTAAACGCAGAAGAATTTGAGAACGCAAAGGAAGAATCTTTGCGTCTTCAAGTCAGGAGTTTCCATGTAAACGGCCCCTAAAAACTCGAAGTAGTTGTGCAGCGCTTTTATAAACCTGTTTAAAAAATGTCTTTATTATTAAAGTGGATTGGATTGGAACATATTGTCCTAACAAGTCTGCTGCAGTGTAGGATGTTATCATAAGAATCCAGTTATTCTTTACTTTAACCCATGTTGGCAGTGACACGCCTCTTTGATTTATTTTAGGCTTCTTAACTGGATGTCAGTGGCTTAATCACAATAAAAGTCATTGGTATTAACTTTCCAGTTTCGCCCTCCGCTGCAGCTCGTCTTCATTGTGCAACTTGTTCAGATTGGACTCTGTTAGTCATTTTAGGCACCACAGAGAGATCTAAACCTTCACTTCTGTGCAGAGTGGGGATAAAGTCAATGGGCTGTTAATAAGATTCCTCTTGTTTTAGCTTCAAAAGTTCTCCCATCTGTCCGGGTCGGAAAGCTTGTATCAGGGTAAAAAAAGGACACGCTCTGACCTTTGAAAGTCTCTTTAAAGGTCCAAGCATCCCTCGTGTTTATATTCTGAGCTCCGTTAATCCCTGATTATCTTCACTGAAACACAAACACCAGCGTGAGTCCGACCTCCTCACAGAAACCACAGACGCTGCAGTGAGCCTCGAGCGCTCGTCTCTGTATGAAGGATGTGCAGTAATAATGGGGACAGGACGGCTCCCCTGCGGTGAGCCCGTGGAGGATGAACGCCGCTCTGATACGACACCATTAAACTGCCGCCCTCTGAGGCTTAAAGAAACCCTCGGATCATCCAACATTATCAACGCCGAGTCTGATGGATCAAACATGCAGATCACATCTAATAAAGCGATAAAACGATCAAATGTTTGTGAGCAGCCGCAGATCAGTACGGTGTGTTTCAACAACTAAATGAGAATATAGACCAGCGCTGGACCCAATGGTTCTCAACTGGTGGACTGCGGCCTTAAAGTGGATAGCAGAGCTGCTTTCAGTGGGTCATGAATATATGTTTGCAAAAGAAATAAACATTCATGAATATTATTTCACATTTAGCTGTGATTTTAAGTAGGTAGTGTTTCTTCTCGTAAGATCTCAACTTATTGTATCATAACATAAACTAGAAAGCACTCGGAGAGCGCAGACCTCCGCCAGCGCCACAGTCCTCAGCCATATTGTCATTTTGACCATAAATATTACTCCTACCTTTATTTCATCTAAATATTTAGAATCCTTGACCATGAAAACATACCATTAGCAACTGGATTCATAATGATATCTATTTTAGTTCAGTAGTTATTCACAGAAATCATATCTTTCGCCATGGCGGCCAGATGCTGATCCTGATCAACACCAAAATTGAATCAGTTCTTCCTCTCCCCATGCTGAACATTTCCTGAAAATTTCATCCAAATCCATCCATTACTTTTTGAGTTATTTTGTTCACGGACGGACGGACAAACTCCCGAAAACATAACCTCCTTGGCGGAGGTAAAAATAGGGGTGGGAGAAAAAATCGATTCACATAAATTTCGGGATTTTTTGTTTGACGATTTTTAAATGGATTGTTTTGTCCACAACTTTTTTTTTAAATTTAAATGCTTCATTTTAGTCTGCGTAAATAAACCACTTTTAAATGCAGTCCAGGCTTTTGAATAGAGAGTATAACCAGCTGGTTAAAATATATTGCTGAATAAATCCTAAAAACTGACTCACATGTGATGTGTATTTTTCCTGATATAGTCTGTGGGCATCATCATTGTTCATCTTTCCACTGGTGTTTATAAAGCTAACTAAAGATAGCAAAAATCAGCAACATCTAGAATAGCAATTCAAGTTGAATTGGCACCTAAAATAAATCTTAAAAATTTGAATCTGGAGAAAAGCGTATCATCCCAGCCCTAGTAGAAAATACGTTAGAACTCAGTTAAAAATAACAGTAGAGTAACAATAAGGTGTGCAAATGGATCCCATGTCTCCTTTAACAAAACTGATTTTTTGTATTTGAATGTTTATTTTACACTTTGAGTGCAGATTTTTAACCCCAAGCTTGAGCAAATATTCATATATCAAGTTTGAGGTGACAGCCCTACTCTAGGGTTTACAGAAAATGGTCTGATAAAGAGAAAATACTCAGAAACAGCCTTGCTAATGCTGGAGATTATAGGAGAAGTGCCACAGTAGGTCAAGATAGCGATGCACAATATTGTCAGTTTGGTATCTGCCGATATTGGAATTTTTGCAGATTTTTACAGTCGATACATCAGCAACACATAACAGCCATATGGTGGCCCGGAATATCAGTAAATAATACAAGTGTTCAAAATTGATGCACCTTCTGCATGGGTACATTTAAATATTGAGGGTTTCATTTTTGCAAGAGTTAAAGCTGTTTTTCTTGTTTTACATCTGTTCATTCGATAATATTCTGTAACACTGAAAGAAACAAGTTCATTCTTATTAAAGATGCTACTAGGAGTTTCTAAGAACAAAAAAGTCTCACTTTTAGATATATGCCTGATCCAAATACACACTTTAAGATGAGTTTTATAGCATCAAAATGGGTTATCTATAAATGCTATTCTTTAGCGTTGGGTCGGACAGAGCTGGACTGGCCTGGATACTCAACTTCAGGAACAAGACAATTAAAATTAGAGCAAATTTATATTATTCGGACACGTATTAGAGCACCGGGCTGTAAGTAGCGATATATAGCCGGCTACAAAACTCAGTACTAAGTTTTCCAAAAATTGCTTGTTGTCACACATCAAAAACTACCACTATGTAACTAGAAAGAGATACATTACCTCGTCACTTTGCATCCTGTAAGTTGTTGAAAAAAGAAGTTGTAAAGCAATGCAGAGTTCTGAGGAAGGTCCGAGCTGCATTCATTAGCATCACAACAAATGCACGCTTTGGCTTGGGTCACGATTTTACACATGCTCATGGGTTGCAGAGTCTTTATGTCGCTGGAAATGGATTCTCCTCATAGCACCTTTAAGCACAGAGCTGAAATATTGGTATCTGTATTTGTATCTGTAACGTATCGGTATCAGGATATCGTGCATCCCTAGATAGAAAGGGCAGCAGGAACTGTCATTACCACGCATTTCTACCAAGCTACAACATGTTATATCATGAAGCAGAAAGGCTAGTAGATGGGTCAGCTGTACCTTTCCTTGTATTTGACAGAGGAAACACCTGTTATCGCATGCTGTTTCAGGCCAAACTGAATTGGATTGCTTTAGCCATAGAGTGAATTTTTTCTCTATCGTTACTCGTTTCAGTCCACTTGTAAATGTCCTCGCTGGAGCACAGATCAAACCTCATTTAGGTGTCCAATAACAAATTAAAATGGCTTGTGATTCAGAGCAGAGCAGATAAAAGCGAGTGTGAAAAAGACCATAAACTCCGTCCAAAACTGAGCATCCAAACGTCCAAACGTGGACGACCATCGGCAGCAGATGAGTGTTTTCTGTTCCGTGTTTCTGTCTCTGATTAAAAACACTGATTATGAGACTGAGGACTGAACGTGTGAAGTCTGTTAACTTTGTTTTTTCTCTCTTCCTGTTTGCAGAGTGATCTGTGGTCGCTCGGTATCACAGCCATCGAGATGGCAGAGGGAGCACCACGTAAGTGTGAAACTCCAGACTCATGAAAATTTAGAGAGGATGCAGAGAACAGTTTGTCTCTGAGTTAAAAGTCTGAACCTGTTTTTCTGTCTCTACTTTCTTTAAACGTTCTTACGTTTCCTCACTCACTTTTATAATTTTTTTCTATTCTTTCCCCCACTTTTCTCTCCTCCGTGCCCTTTCCTTTCCTCTTTGTTTCTTATTTCTCTCCACCTCTCCTGAGCTTTCTGTTCCTTTTCTTACTTTGCTTTCAATTTTTATTCTCCTTTTCTTTTCTAATGCATCCTTTCCATTGTTTCCTTTCCTTTTCCCCTTTTCTTCTCCTTTCTTTCAATTCTTATGCTTTATTTTCTGTTCTTTCATTTTCTTTCCTGTCATATCTTTTCCTTTGTTCCATTTCTTGCTTTTCTTTACTTCCATGTCTCTTCTAAACATTCTGTACCTTTCCTTCCCCTTCCTTACCTTCCTTCTCCTCCCCTGTTGTAATCTGTCTGCTTATTTTCTGTTAATTTCCTTTATCCCTTTCCTATTTCCCTTTTCTTCCTCTTTCTTAACATATTTTTCCTGTTTCCTTTCCTTTTCTTTCCCTTTTCTCTAATTTTGTTCCTTTCCATTCATTTTCTATTGTACTGTTCTTTCTTTCCCTCCCCTGTTTCCCTTTAATTCCTTCCTTTCCTTACCTTTTTCCTATCTTTTGTATCCTTTCCCTATTTCCTTTCCTGTCCATTATTTCTTCCCCTTTCCTTCCCCATCTTTCCTGTTCTTCCTTCACCTTATATGGTCTTTCTTTTCTTTCCTTTCCTTGTTTCTTATCCTTTTATCGTATCCTCTTATCCCCTTTCCCTACCTTACCTCACCTTTCTCTCTCTTCTTTTTCTTTTCTTTTCTTTTCTCGTTTTCTGTCCTCTGCTTCTGTCGTCTATTGTCCTCATTTGAACTTTTCTTTCTTTACTTCCTGTATGTCTTCTTTCACTCTGTCTGTTGTTTCCTCCCTTCCTCTGTTGTTCTTCTTGTCCTCTCCTTTTCTCTCTTATCCTCACCTGACCCTTCCTTTTTCCTTTTCCCCCTCTTTTGTTTTCTCCTTGTCTCATCTCCTTGCCTTGCTGTCTCCTTTCCTTTCCTTTCCTTGCATCTTGTCCTCTCTTGCCCTTTTCTCTTCCTCTCACCTAATTCCTCCATCCTTTTCCTTCCTCACCTCATCTCTCTCTCTCTCTTCCTCCTCAGCTCTGTGCGACATGCATCCAATGAGAGCGCTCTTCCTCATCCCCAGAAATCCCGCCCCCAGACTCAAGTCGAAGAAGTGGTGAGTCATTAAAACACACACTCATACAAACACACAAACACACGGACACTCAGACGGCACCTGTTTTGTGGTTATTATGGTCTGTCAGCGTCACACTGAGCCTCCTCTGACACATTCAGCAGAAATCAGGCTCTAAAATAAACCTGGCTCTCTTTGTGAGTTAACGTGCATCTGAAGGGATTAATGGTAATCTGCTCCAACTCCAAAAACAGATGTTATAAATCTGGAACTTCTGAAAGGATCAGAAACATTTTTATAACTCCACAGCGGAGACAGGCAGAGCTGGCGACGGGATGAGCTGCCCGGCATGCACAGATTTAAAGGGAATGAGAGAAGACGCCCTGATTGGTTTGATCTCTGAATCTGCCAAAATAGGAAACTATAGACCGACAAGCCAGTGTTAATTTGTTAAATAATTACTTTCATCATAGTTTTCATCAACAACCTTTTTTCCCTGATGAAAACTAGACAGTAACTAATAAAACCAAGAGCGCATAAACAAAAACTAAAAGTTAATTAACTGACATTTTCATCAACAAATATAAACTAGACTAAAATGTTCAACAGAGACTTAATCCAGTCAGACCTAATTTTGGTCATGTAGAAAGTAGAGACAAGTTAGGAATCTATCCAATCACAGCTACTTTGGTTGTGTTAAAGGTTGGATGAGTTCAGAGGGACATCCAATCACAGCTGCCTTAGCTTGGTGGTGGTGGGATAAGTTGTGGAGCGATCCAATCAGAGCTGCTCTCTTTATGAATTGATATATTCATGTAGAGCAGGTTCACTGTTTGTTGTCAGTTCTGGTATTGTAACTGAGATGCTCTGCCAGGTAGCCTAAATAAAGGTGACTGCATTTCACACAAAAGGAACATTTGTTTCTGTTCATTTAAACATTGAATATTTACAAGCATTCAGTAAAGGGTTATTAGATGTTTCATTTTATCCAAGTGTGACACGTTACTTCAGAAATTCAAGTGAACATAAAAAATGCCTTACACTTTACATTTCATATTTTAGTCGACCAAAATGTGAAATTTCATCAGCTAAAACTAGACTAGAATTTAAACTATTTGGATGACTAAATTATGACTAAAACTAAAAGACATTTAAGGGCAAACTAAATTAGAAAGTGCAGTCAAAATTAACATTGCAACATGTTTCAAACCACCACTTTAGTCGACACCCTGCATGTCTTCAAAATGGAGCTCTATTTCTTTGTCCATCAGTTTGTCTGTGTCAGCTACTAAATACCCCAAGAACAATTTAGCAGGAACCATAAATCAAGGATGAAATATCTATATTTTCGAATATATGCTCACTGGCCACTTCATTAGGTACTTGCTTTACCTGAGTTGGAGCTAAAACATATCAGGTATGTCGGTCTATATCACTTTCTTAACATCACATGGTTTGCTAAAGATTTCGATTTGCTGTCAACAAGGGCAAAATGAACTGGATCTCCTAAGGCAGGGATGTCCAAACTATGGCCTGTTGGCCAAATGCGGCCCACTGCACATTTTAAACTGGCCCTTGAAACAGTTGAATGAATGAATAAAGACATTTTGATAACAGCAGCAAATGCCATGAATCACCAACATTTTCTACCATATTTACTTTGTCTAAAGGTCTCATTTTCTATGTTAAAATATTCATCTTCAAAAATAAGGTCATTCTCACCTTGACTAGTCGCCCTTTTCCACTAGCACGCCTTGGCCCTACTCTACTCGGCCCTACTCGATTTGCAGCGTGTTTCCACTAGCCTGGTACCTCCTAAAACAAGCTAGTTTTAGTAACTACTCCGCTCTGGTTCCAAGCAAGCTGAGTCAATACTAAAAGATGACGTCACCGACTGCTGGCTACTGATTGGTCAGACAATGTCGTCATCGATGAGTCATGACCTAGCATGCTAGTGGTAGCCACCATTAGCTTACCCTCATACGTCTTTTCTTTGCAGCTCAATTGCTCTCGTCCTCGGCTTCATTCTGTTGTATAGCTTCCAAAACTCTCCTGTGCTCCTCAAGGGGTATTTCTTCTTACCACCTGCAGGCTTCTGCTGCTTTCTGTTTTTTACTCGGTTTGTGACAAAGAGCCACAGATTGTTGTGTCGTGCTCAAAATGACGTCAACGCAGTGGTGCTCAGCTGTTTATGGCGACACTGCACCCCGTTGAGCAGGCGACTGGGGCGAATGGAAAAGCAGCTCAAGGCGAGTAGAGTAGAACCGGGTAGAGTCGAGTAGAGTAGAATAGGGCTAATGGAAAAGGGCCATAAGTGTATAGCTCGAGGTTACAATGGCCCGTTTAGGGTGATCACCCAACCCTTAACCCTAAAACTTTTACTTGAATGCACTAAATGTGAGACGCAACATGATGTAAAAAGTTTGGACATCCCTGTCCTAAGGGGTCAGCAGAGGTCAGTACCAGTCAGATCTTCTAGTTGAAAGTAAACAAGAGGACCAGCATCAAGGTTAAGGGTGGCCAAAATAAACTGAAACATGTGAGGATCAAAAGCTGCTCTGCAGAAGCTCAGATCTGATCAGATTTATTTTTTGGTGTTTCTAGGTCGAAGAAGTTCCAGTCGTTCATCGAGAGCTGTCTGGTGAAGAGTCACAGTCAGCGGCCGAGCACGGAGCAGCTCCTCAAACACCCGTTCATCAGAGACCTCCCCAATGAGCGGCAGGTCCGCATCCAGCTCAAGGACCACATCGACCGCACCAAGAAGAGGAGGGGGGAGAGAGGTGAGGCCAAAGCGCACCCACCCAAATCACACCTGCGTGGAGAGTTGCCTGTTTGATTAATGCGAGCGCTAACCCAGCATGTGTGTGTCCCTCCTAGATGAGACAGAGTACGAGTACAGCGGCAGTGAGGAGGAGGATGAAGAGAGGGACATCGGAGAGCCCAGGTATCACAGCCACACTGAGGAGGGATTAGAAATGTAGAAGCGACATCCTTGAGGTCCACAGATCTGTAGAAGGACTGGCTTTAGAGTCCAGCCTTAAAGGGATACGTCAACATTTCTTTTGTTTTCATGTCTTCCCTCACTCACAAGTCCATGACGAGGACGCACAGTCACAGGGAAGAGACAGGCAGCGCTCACCAACTGCTAATTAGCCTAGCTCAAACACTGGGTAGCGTTAGCTTGCCTCTGCCTACAGTCATGAGATAAACTCTAAAGCAATGCTAAACGGTCCCATTTTCTTCTATCATTGTATCTTCTATCATTATCTTCTTCTAGACCTAACCACCTCTGTGGTGGTTTGTGCTAGAGATGTGACGTCAGTGATCAAGTCGAGACTTTTGAAACAGCTCTTTCAAATGAACAGTGAGAACCAGGTCACAGTTGTGAATGAGCCGTTCGTTTCCACACAATCTTAAATGCAAAGTTCCTGCAAATGTTAGAAAGAGCTGTTCAAAAGAATCAACTCCTTTGTGAACATCATATTTCTATCGCTAACCTCCGCAGAAGTTGGTCAACAAAACAAGGCCTGTGGAAGATAAATATGGAGATAGTCAAAGATCACGTAACATAACGCAATAAAAAATGAGGCACAACAAGCACATAGGACTGTTAAGAGTTGCTGAAGAGTTGATCTGGTGTGCAGAGACAGGCTAACAACTAGGGGTGTCCCGATACAACTTTTCACCTCCAATAAGATACTGATATTGCAGCCTTGAGTACTGGCCGATACGATATCGATACGATACGATATCAGCAGGAATCATGCATACTTTTATTACTTATTTTGTAGTATGGACTGTAAGAAAAGGCTTGATCAAGTGAGATTACTCAAACAGAGAACAGTAGTCCGCAATAGCAGGTATGAGAAAAACTGACCCGTTTGATATTAACCGGTTGGTTCAATATATTTTGACATTAAACCTAAGAATATAGTACAATTACATGAAATAAATGAAAAATACATTAAGAGACTCTGAAAAGTAACTTCAATAAATGCAGTAAAAACAAAAACACGTATTTTTAAATGGTAAAATAATCACTGTTTAACTTAAACACAAGCATATTCCACAGCTAAATTAGATAAGTAAAAAAATACGTTAGAATTGACTTCTTGTATCGGAGTGCTTATATCAGATATTGTGGATGCAGGCCGATATTATCCAAAATTTATTTTAATGCTGATATCAATATTGGATCGGGACAACCCTACTAAGAATACCCATTACCTCCCAGTGTTTGAGCTAGGCTAACTAGCAGTTGGCAAGCTCTGCCAGTTTCTTCCTTGTAGCTTCATGCACAGCGAAAGAATGGTATCTATCTGCTTGTCATGAACTTGGGAGTGAGGTAAGACACACACCAAAAACAGGGGCATGTCGCCCAAGGCTCAGTGGAAACACACGCAGGCATGTGGAGAGGATCAGCGTCCGCACACATGCAGCCAAAGACTTTTTTCTGCCCTCTGTTCTCCGCCAGAACGATCCATGATAATACCAAAAATCACCAATGACTTCTGACTGGTGCATGGCTTAACTTGTGGCCACACTGTCTGGTGTGTGCAGACAATCTGAGTGAATGTTTCTTCCTTTATATTCCACATGGCAACACCCTCAGAGTTTCTGAAAATTTTTAAAAGGGATCTGAAAAGAAATTTGTGGGCAGAAGACCAACATATGACCTTACATATGGATAATTACAGACTACAAATGGATTTTTTAGTTACTTCCTCCTCTTCCATTTTTTTTCTTTTCCTATTTTCCCTTATTTCTTACTATATCCTTCCTTTGTTTCCTTTCCTTTATCTTCCTATCCTCCTCTAATTTTCTTCCTTTCTTTTTCTTTTCATTTCGTTTCTATTTTATTGTTTCCTTTCCTTTATTTCTTTTCATTTAATTTCCAATTGTATCCTCCCCTTAGTTTCATTTACCTTCCTTTTTCCTTTCCCTTTCCTGCTTTCCTGTCCTATCACTTCTTGGCTTAACTTTCTGCACCTTTCCTTTTGTATAATTTCCTTTCCTTTCTTTGCTTAATTTTCTGTTTTTTGCCTTTCCTTTCTGTCCGTCTTCCCTTTTTCCTTCATTCTTTTCTTTTCTTCTGTATCCTTTGTTTGTTTCCTTTACCTTCGTCCTTTCCTTTCATTTCCTTGTTTAACTTTCAGTACATTTTCTTTATTTTCCTGTCTTATGTTATGTATTATTGCCTGTTTGAAATCTACAGATGAAAAAATCTCTGTCACTAATTGAATTGTTTTTGTGGTTTAGTTCCATCATCAACATCCCCGGTGAGTCCACGCTGAGGCGGGACTTCCTACGTCTCCAGCTGGCCAATAAGGAGCGGTCGGAGCTGATCCGGCGTCAGCAGCTGGAGCAGCAGCAGAACGAGGAACACAAGCGCCAACTGCTGGCCGAGAGACAGAAACGCATCGAGGAGCAGAAAGAGCAGAGGAGACGACTGGAAGATGTAGGATTTTATTCTTTAACTTATTTATATTTCTGAATTTAAAAGCCATTTAGACTTGAAAATAGCATGGAAAAATGTTATCGGTTCTGTTGATCAATCATGTTTTAGTGTCCAAGTGAATGCTATTCTCCACGTTTAACACAGTGCTGAATCTAAAAGTCTAACGATAGCTTACAGCAGCTCTAGCTTCATTTGACTGCATCATATTGCCATAATGATAAAATCAAGATTCATTTTTCTATGGAGAGTATGTTAGAATTAAGACTCTTGTATTAAAAATGGAGGAATATCCCTTTAAAATGTTGAAGACAGCTGAGAGAGCTTACTCTAAGTGATGAGGGTGAAGATTTAACACCTCATCATCACATCAGATAAAGGAGAATGAAGCTCTTGAGGCTGTTTTCACCTTTTAAAAAAACACCTCAGCTTTGATTATCCATCGGCTGGAACATAAAACCTCACTACACCTGAGATGTTAGCACCTCCGCTTTCTAAATGTCAGGGAATCACACCTGACGTGCACGCACACACTCGCACGGGGCCAAAGTGATCTCATGTGTTAAATCTCCTCGGCCTGCAGCAACAGCGGCGAGAGCGAGAAATGAGGAAGCAGCAGGAGCGCGAGCAGAGGAGGAGGTACGAGGAGATGGAGCAGATCCGCCGCGAGGAGGAGAGGAGGCACGCAGAGAGGGAGCAGGTACGAGGATGCAGGAGATGCCTGACATGTTACATCACATCCCGAGGGGCGGAGCTTCAAATCTCACCAAAACTCACTGCTATGCTAACATGTTTTTATTCACTTCATTGGGGTTTTAACTTTTTCAAATACAGATGGCAATAGAATCAGAACCACGTGTGTCCAAACCTGAAAAACTAACACACAAAACCAAATGACTAAAAATGGGAGAAAAAATGGATTCACATAAGTATTGGGATTTTTTGTTTGGCGATTTTTTTTTTTTTTTAAATGTATTTTTGGGGCATTTTGTGCCTTTAATGATGGGAGAGAGACAGTGGATAGGCTTGTGAAAGGGGGTGAGAGAATAGGGGAAGACACTCTGCAAACTGGTCACAGGCGGGATTCGAACCTGGACCGGCAGAAGCCAATACATGGGGTACCTGGTTGCTAACCACTCCGCCAAACCAGCACCCCTTGTTTGGCAATTTTTAAATGGATTTTTTTGGTCAAAAATCATTTTTTTCTAATTTTAAAGGCTTCATTTTAGTCTGTGTTAATAAGACAGTTTTAAATGATATCCAGGCTTCTGATGAGAGAGTATGAACAGCTGGTTAAAATATATTGCTGAATAAATCCTAAAAACAGACTCACATGTGATGTGTATTTTCCTGATATAGTCTGTAGGCATCATCATTGTTCATCTTTTTCGCTGGTGGTAAAAAGCTAACTAAAGGTTGCAAAAATCAGCAATATCATAGAATCTCTTCGACTTTATTGATAAAGCCGAATAGTTGTGTTTTCTATGCAAACCTTAATACAGAATTGCAATTTCCATGTAAACACTAGGGCTGGGATGATACGCTTTTCTCCCGATTCGATATTTTACGATTCTTTAGGTGATGATTCGATTTAAATTGCAATTCTACAATATTGGCAATTTTTGCTATCTTTGGTTAGCTTTTTTAACACCAGTGAAAAAGATGAACAAAGATGATGCCTAGAGACTATATCAGGAAAAGTACACATCACATGCGAGTCCGTTTTTTTTAATTTATTTATTCAACAATTTATTTTAACCAGCTGTTTATTCTCTCTCTTCAAAAGCCTGGATTGCATTTAAAAGTGGCTTATTAACACAGACTAAAATGAAGCATTTACATTTGGAAAAAAAAACGTCAAACAAAAAATCCTGATACTTATGTGAATCGATTTTTTCTCCCACGCCTAGTAAACGCAAAGAAGAATACTTTAATTCTGAATACTTCTTTCCAGATTTAAAAACATCACGTAACTGTGGCCATTGAAGCTTGGCGAGATGAATCTTCCTGATTACAGACATTGAAGCAGGAGGATCCAGCTGCTGTGCAAGGTTGACTAGGGATGGGATGAAATATTGTTTGGCAATGTATCGCGATACAGTCCGTGACGAAATGCATCAAGTTTTAAAAAAATGGATTGCGAAATAAAGACAAACAGTCTGGTAACAGTGCATATGACCAGAAGTGACGACAACAAACATTAGCACCAACTACCTTGCCTCCAAAAAGCCGAATGATGGAGTCGAATGAGGTCGAAATTGAGGACGCTCCGCCTGGATACAAGTCATCTGTCTGGCAGTATTTTGGCATTCTCATTAAAAAAAGACAAAGATGGCGAAAACAAGCCTACCACTCGTTAGCATACACTCTCTCTAACCTCTCTAGGATTAGAGAGAGTGTTATTGTTTGTGTTTGGCCTGTTAGGCCTTGTGTTTTCCTGTGTGCAACTCAAACTAAAACAAATAAGTTGTAATTACACAGTAATATTTTTTCTTTTTTACTTTTTTGATCTTGTATTGTGATCGTTTAAGTGTATCGTCCCATCCCTAATGTTGACTATTATCAGCAATGATCAGGAATACAGAAAAACCCTTCAGGCTTTTAATCAAGTGAACCAGCATGATGCCAACTTCAGGGCTGGCCTGAAAAAATAAGTAATTCCCGCACTTCTCTGTAAAGATCTGAGTAAATGTTTGGAGCAGGGCCTTCAAACCAATCCTGCTGTGAAACATCTTCATTTATAAAAGCAGATACTCTGAGCATCCTCTCCCCTCTGTCCCTGCTCACATTTCATGGACCAAAACATCCCTCATCACGGCTGGTAGAGGATGATCTGTAGGTCCGGTGAGGAGAGAGGACGTGAGGATGCTCATCAACAGTTGGACGATAAATGAGGAGAAGTGAAAAGTTTCATCACTTCTCTTCCACCACAGTGTAGCTGAGCAGACAGGACGCTTCGTGGCTGCCTGCATGCCTATCAGTGAACTTTTCATCAGATTTCCTGCTGATCTTGAACGCCCCTCCTTCATTAATAGGCATGTCCTCTTGTTCCACTAACGACGACCCCCCGCTGCTTCTCTCTCTTTTTATCTCTGCTCTATTTCTGCTCCTACACCTCCTCACCAAATCCACTTCTCCCTGTCCTCCTCTCTCTCTCTCCCGTTTCCTGCTCTGCTGATGTCACTGGTTGCCTGGGGCTTCTGATTGGCTTCTCTCCTGCCTGGGTGCTCTCTGATTGGCCGCGTCCTCGTGCTGACCCTGGTGCTGGTTGGGTAGGAGTATATCCGTAGACAGCTGGAGGAGGAGCAGAGGCAGCTGGAGATCCTGCAGCAGCAGCTCCTGCAGGAGCAAGCGTTACTGCTGGTAACATCACACACAAACACACACACTTAGGGGGGACGATGTGATCTCTAAGTTACATGGGGACAAAAGTCTGCATGACACCGGTGCCAGGATTTGGAGGATGTGTTGTCCCGGTCTGTTATTCGCTCACAGAGTTGATCGATACAGCAGGAGGACAGAATGAGGCGTCAGACAAAAGTTTGCGAACATCAAATCAATAAACAGAGAAAGACAGGGCGTGCCAGTCGATACCTGACAGCCTGGAATCACGCTGTATTTGTCTTTATCCTCCCTCATGACATCTTCATCCTTTTCAATCAAATCAAATCAAACTTTATTTATAAGGCACTTTTCATACTTAAAAGCAACACAAAGTGCCACACAGAGGCTAAAAACAGCATAAAAACAGAAAACCCGGCTATCCCCCTCCCACAAATACATAGACATATCCAGACACGCACTCGCAGACGTCAACATACGCAGACACACACCCGCATCCACACACATTCATACGAGCTGTCATAAAAGAGAAAGAGAGACATGGCTGTGCACCGAGGACTGAGGCAAGGAATAAACTAGCTTTGGGGGCTGTTAACACTGAGGAGGGCTCCCGGCCCACGGGGAGCGCAGCTGGAGACTTCCCACCCTGCGCAGACACAGGGCCCCACACCTTAGTGCAAGGGCCTCCAGCCATACATGCGGAGCCGTCCCCCGCCAGCGGCCTCACAAGTGGACCAGGAGCAGCTCCCAGTGTGGAGAGCCCCCATGAGGAAGCACTGGAGCTAAAAACCGTCATACTAAAACAATAATAAAAATATAGGAAGAGAGATAAAATAACATAAAATGGACAACTTAAATAACGTAAAAAATTAAGAATTAAAAATGATAAAAAGTTTGACGACAAGAATAAATAAGTTATAAAGTAATAGAAGAATAAATAAAGGAACATAAGTCGATTGAATCAATTAAAAGCTTGATTAAAAAGGTGGGTTTTAAGCCTCTTTTTAAAAGTATCAACAGACTCTGCAGCCCTGAGATTCTCCGGCAGGCTGTTCCACAAACGGGGGCCATAATAACCAAAAGCCGCCTCCCCGTGTGTCTTAGTTCTAACTTTTGGTATGGTTAAAAGGCCAGTGCCAGAGGACCTCAGGGTCCACGAGGGCTGATACGGTAAAAACAGGTCAGATAAATAAGTAGGCCCGAGGCCGTTAAGACATTTATAAACCAGTAAAAGAACCTTAAAATTGATCCTGAAACGCACGAGGAGCCAATGCAGCGATTTTAAAACTGGAGTAATATGTTCCCGCCCTCTGGTCCTCGTCAGCACTCGTGCGGTTGAGTTCTGTAGTAAGTGGAGGTAGGATATTGTCTTTTTGGGAAGACCAGAGAGCAGGCAGCATCAGTTTCTCTACTCCTCTCTCACATGTTGACCTCTGCAGACTTTCACACAGAGCTCAGATAAATACCAGACCTCTGGCCTGACAGGACGGTGTAAGAAACACACAGATCTTCTTCAAACAGTGGCTCCTTCTGTACACTTAAGGGTCAGTTGGTCTGGAGTTTGAGACTTTTCAGTTTGACCTGGACCAAAATGGTGTGTGTAAAACCTCAGGCTCAAACTGCTGAAGAGGTGGTCTTAATCCAGACCAAACTGTACGATGGACCCGTTGGTACCCAGGGTGAAAACATTATATTTGAAATGTCCAAACTGTTTTACCAATGACAGGAAGTTACCATATACACAGGTGAAGAGGAGGAGGCCAAATGTGTGACTGAATCTTGGTCTGATGACTTAATTAAAGGTTAAAAGACTCGTTAAAAAAGGACTCAAAACTTACCTTTTTTCTAAAGCGTTTGCTTGAAATTTTTTGACTGCTTTTATATGTTTTAGTGCTTTTATTGTCTGCTTTTAACTCTGTATGCACTTTGAGATTCGCAAGAATGTAAAGCGCGTTATAAATAAAATGCTTTATTATTTATTTATTATTGAGACTGCAGTTGTTAAAGATGCTATGAGGAGTTTCTAAGTAATTACAAAAAAGTCTCACTTTTAGATATAACCAAATGTTTACGGAGAAACAAATGTATGATCCCTGGTCTGGACTAGTAGACGTGAAAACACTACAGATACAAAGACACTTAACCTTTCCCCACCATCCTTGACTAATACGTTCACACTAAAATTAGCGGGTCAACCTGGGAATTTTTCAGCGCGGGTAACCTGCTAACAATTAGAAGTGACTCCTTTCCCACTGCCAGCAGACCCTGGTCTAATCAGCACCAGATGAGCTGCATGGCTGTTTTTTATTTACTCTAGTACGTCAAACCTGTGTCATCACGTCCATGTAAACTCTGGAAATGAGCATAGAAGCCATGGACACGTTGGATAACTGTTTTCTGTACCTTGTACTTTTGTCCCTCTTTAAAAATATACAAACTCAGTGCTGATGATACAAAGGTGATTGGAATTTGTTTGCTGAGATGGCAAAGCGTTAAGGCTGTCACTTTTCCAAAAAATAAAGTTGAACAGTTTTCGGACATGCACCCAAATATTTGAAGATAATCGATTATTCCTCCCGCCCCCGTGTAAGGGACAGAGACTCTCTTATCCGCCCTTTCAGTAAAGACCCTGCCTGTTAAACTCTTGACGAAGCGCCGTTGCACTCGGCTGTATAGCTTGGATGAAAAGCCGATGGCTGAGCGCGCACATTTGACGTGGAGGACGGGTGACTAAACTGTGTTTCACAGAACACACAGCCTGGTCTTTGATTTTTAACTTTGCCATCTACAATGTAGAACCAAAACTACTCCCACACAGCTCTCCTCAGATGATTCAGAGCTGTTAATGTCCGCTCGGAGTGGAAACTCCTTGTTTACTGGAGTCAAGAGAGCAGCGGATGTGTTTGACGGTCAAGCTGCGCTCACAGCGCCCTCTGTTGAACGGAACGGTCCACTGCTCCAGGCGCCCTGATGTGCCGCCACACTCAATATTTTACATTCAAATATTTATTTACTATTCGGTTACGGATATTTAACCCCATATTCGATCGGTTATTTGAATATCGAATATAAAGTGACAGCCCTACAAAGCGTAACATAAGTTGCAGACAGAGGGGACGGACGTGATGTTATGCCGTGGGCACGTTACGTAGACGTCATGACGTAAATTAGCGGTTTGACCGGGTGTGATATTCCCACTGAGGCTGATCAGAGGTGAGCTGATAAAAACCTGTGTTGCTTGCAGGGTCAGTCCCGACTCGGGTCGAAATGCCAGTTAGACCCTTTCAAACTGCAGACAGGAGTTGATTGTTACTGGGTTTAAACAGTTTTTTTTGGCCAGTCTGAAAGGGGATAAAAGTCTTGATTGGTCCATGACTGGAAGGTGCTGAGACCTGACCGATGTCATGACTGTAAAGAGATCCTCTGTGATCTTCACCCCATTATTGGGAAAGGTTTATCCCATTGGATGTGTTCTTTTGAGGGAGACAACACTCTGCAACTGTAATAAATGGGCAAGGTGGAATTTAGACATTCCCATTGACTGGAACTTGGCTGGTAATTAGCTGGAACTCGACAGGCATTCAGCTGGAATTGTAAAATTGAAGCAGCTTCATCTGTAAATTTGGACCAAATTCATGATATAAAGTCAGTTTTGAAGCATCACAGGAAATTGCTGCAGCTGGGATTCAGTTCAAAGACTGAGAATTACATATGAACATGGAATTCTTCCACAGCTAACCCTCCTCTGCTGTGTTTTTGCAGGAGTACAAGAGGAAGCAGATCGAGGAGCAGCGGCAGGCCGAGCGGCTGCAGAGACAGCTGCAGCAGGAGCGAGCCTACCTGGTGTCTCTGCAGCAGCAGCAACAGCAGGAACCTCCGAGACCACCGCAGGACAAGAAGCAGCTGTACCACTACAAAGACCAGGCGCCAGGGACCAACGACAAACCAGCCTGGGCCAAAGAGGTAACGCTCTGAGACATGAACATGGAGAGGGAACAAATAATCTGGACTTCATGTCTTTATACGACACGAAAAGTTACGTTCAGCTCGTAGTTTACAGAAAAACATGTCAGAAATAATCAATCAGTTCAGGATTGACGGTCACCAGCTGAAGCAGAAACACAGAACACAACACTTTTATGCAGCAATTGATACTTACAGATTTAGACAGGACAAAACTAGGGATGCACGATAGTGAATTTTTTTTGCCGGTATCTGATATGCTAGTAATTTCAAACTTAGGGTTAGGGTGATTGACAATGTTTAAATTTTTTCAGTGGCACAAATCCTCTTTTATACTGTTACAATGACAGGCTGTGTTAGAAACTGAACAACATTTTACCCTAATAAATTAAACTTTTGTTTAAGACAAGTGGTCCCCAGTAGTGTATAATAAACTACTGTAGTACATTTGTACGTTCCAATATATTAAAGCAAACATACGGAATATTTATGCCAATTTGTACCTGCAAAATATCAGCTGTACTTCTTGGGTAGTGCCCCGATAACATTGTGCATCCCTTCTTAAACCCAGTGCTCATTCAAGAACAATATTATGAAAGTCCTATGTTAGTCAGTTTAGTTTTATTTATCAAGTCTTAAATAATAATTAGAGTCATTCGTTTTCTTAAGAGCAGGATTGTGTCGTGCACCTTTTAATTTGATGAAAATAATAAATAATACATAAATAAAAGATTCAGATGCAACTGATTACCCTTTTTTAACCTCTTATGATGAAGTTATGACCGATTTCACACACTGTATTTATTGTGATTAACTGCTCAATAAGTGTAGATTGAACTCTTAACTACAACGCGCTAGTCATAGGAAAATGTAGAGTTGGTGCTTAAAATAAAGAAATGTTTGATAATGTTTTGACTTTAAACCTGAAGCTGAGCTTCTTTTCAGTGACATGAGACATTCAAAAGAGTGGTGGTGTCCTTATTTTACATTCCTGTGAAGGCTGGAAGATGCAGTGCTTAATATTTTCTGACAGAAGCTTCACTCCTGTAGCACATCTACAAATATTGAATACCACCTCTTCAACACAATTAAATATTTAAAGCATAATTTTGAACTGTGATCTCGTGAGGATTAATGGATTTATGCTGTTGGCCCTCGTTATTATGTTTGGGAAAGTGCTTCAGAGTTTTATTTCCAATTATTTAAAGAGTCAAAGAATGTAGAAACTAAAATATAAAAAGGAAAAATATTAATCATGAGCTAAGAAATGAAAATAACTATGAACAAATTAAGAATAAAAACAGAGTCAGCTGTTTTTCTGCGTAGTCATGTTTAAACACATGTTTAGTGTTTATCAAAAAAAAAAAAAATTTGAAGGAAAATGTAGAAGAGAGCGAAACGTAAACATTGGTTGTCCGGTTTAGGAAATGGTTACCATGGTAGCCTCTTCTTCGTTCTCCTCCCTAGCAGGTTTGGTAACCAGTTACATGCATATCGCCCCCTGCTGTTTCAAACTGAGTAAATACACAAGTGGGTCTGGGCACGGTTCGATATTGCCAGTGTGAATGCAAGTCAGCGGGGGAGGGGGAGGGGGGCGAACCCATGGCAAACTGCGCCGCAGCACGGTTTGAAACAAGTGGACCTAATGTGAAAGCGCCCTTAGACTCTGCTACAAATGTGCCAATATATAAGCAGCTGAGGCAGAGTTTGCTTTGACTTGTCTTTTCTTCAACAGGCTGCAGTCCAGAGCTGTTTCCACATCTTTTTACAGGTGTAACCATTCTTCCTGATTTCATTTGGACCTCCACAGGTTCTGTCACATCCTCTGGACCCCCTGAAGTCTGCATGTGTGTTTGTAAATGTGCCTTAACGCTGACCTTGCTTCCCAGGTGATGCGTCGAGCTCAGAGCAACTCCCCCCGCATCCCTCCAAAGAAATACCACTCCTTCAGGCAGGTGCGAGACATCAACTACGACAAACTTCTCGCTCTCCCGGGTTACAAACCTCGCCGCTCCCGCCCACCGTCTTACCCCGCCCACGGCAGCCCGTCCAGAGACCACCACCACGTGCCCCGAATCCGTGTTACATGCGTCCCCGACCAAAACCCCCACCCCCCTAAGCCAGTGATGCGCCGCAGGAGTCCCGGCAGGAGCCCCGACTCGAGGGGGCGGAGCCCAGGTCGCCGGGTCAGTCGAAGGATGAGCAGACCCTTTAAGTCTCGTTATCTCTTCTTCTTCTATGATCCAGGCTGAGCACTAACTCGACCCCCCTTTAATGGCTCCTCTAACGGCTCCTCTCTCTTACTGACTCACACATTAACTCCACGCTGGCTGCAGGACCATGATGATGATGATGATGATGATGATGATGATGATGATGTGGACTCTTCACTAATTTCTCCTTCATCTCACTTTTCCTCAGAGGAATCTTTTGATTAACTTCCTCTTTGATTGCTTCTGTCGGTGCTTTAAACCAGGCTCCCTCTCTGACTCCGACTCCCTCCTCTTCTGTAATAAAACTGAATCATGTCAGACTTTTTAATCAAAAGATGATCAGGAGTTTAAATCTGCGGCCGCTCTCCGAGGACATGAAGTAGTTTTCAAAGTCTAACATCAGCCTGCAGTGATGTCGGCTTTAAAGTTTAATGTTGTGATATTTAAACAGTTGGACTTATTGAGCGTTAAAATTAAACCAAATATTGCACCAAACTTTTGCTTATATTCAAAGTTTTGGAGCGGATGCTGCACAAAATTTAATTCCAATCAAATCCAGGACTATCAGCCTCGTGATGGTTCTTTGTAAAAGTGCAGATGATCACCAGAGCCATGAAGATTTCCTCTTGTGATCATTTTTAGAAAAGTAAAACAGTTAGTCTGGCTGAAATTAATCTACATGGCTAGATTTTCTTTAGGGCTGAGACTATACGCTTTCCTCCAGATTCGATTTTTTACGATATTTTAGGTGCCGATTCAATTTCAATTGCGATTCTACAATACTGCCGATTTTTGCAATCTTTAGTTAGCTTTTTAACAACAGCGGAAAAGATGAACAATGATGATGCCTACAGACTATATCAGGAAAAATACACATCACATGTGAGTCCGTTTTTAGATTTATTCAGCAATATATTTTAACCAGCTGTTGATACTCTCTCTTCAAAAGCCTGGATTGCATTTAAAAGTGGCTCATTAAAAATCGTCAAACAAGTAAATCCCCATTCTTATGTGAATCAAATTTTTTCTTCCACCTCTTATTTTTTCTCTGTTTGGATCCTCATTGCAAACTTTGAAGAGACTTTGTAAGATCATTACAAAAACTCCTGACGTCCAAACGCTGCACCTGAACATGCTGATAAACTAAAACTTTTTGACCTCCTAACAGGTTTCCTCTTTAACATTTTAACATTTTCTGAAGCTCTAACTCTCACTTTTCATCCTGACAGGTTAATGACATTGTCTGAGTGGTACAGGTTGATCTGCAGGTGGTGGGTTTGTTCTCCATCTTTCCCTACAGCAGCTCTCAATCTGCCGGTCATACCAACACCAAACAGTGAACTCTTCTCTTTAGGGCAGTTTCGAAGTTTTATACTGACAGTAATTTCAGACATTTAATAATAAATGTTCTCTTGTCAGTTGACCCACACATGTTTTCTTGGGCTTAGCTTACTGCCTAACTTCCCATGAAGCAGAGTGTGACCAGCTAGTGTGGCATTGTTTGCTTGTGTTGTGGTAAAAGCAGACTACGATGTAATGAACTGTTAATATTAGGTTGGATAAAATTAGATTAGATGGAACTTTTTTAATCCCTTTGGGAAACTCCCTCAGGACAATTAGGATTCCAGTAGCAGCAAGATATAAACAAATATATATAATTATAAATAAAAACAAAAATATGGCGACTTATATAAACTTCTTATTGATCAGTTAAGCATATCTCAGGCTTATGCACAGTACAATGCTTTCCTTACTTTAACAACTTTTAGTCATTTACTAACTATTTATTCATCATTTGTTTTATAGTTGCATAAATGTCGCTATAGGCTGTGGCCTATTTTGTAAGACAACAAAACAGTTTACAGTTTAAACTAATTTCTTTAAATGTGTAAAAGCTCTGAAGTCTTGATTATGATCAAATATTTCAAATTTTAAAGTTCTGAATTACTATTTTTTTAAATTCAGTCCTTAAATAGGGCTAGCATGTCGCAGCAGATTGAGTCTTCAATATTTTAGTCTAACTTAAGTTGTACAACACTTTTCTTATAACACATGGAGCACAACTGCTTTACAAAAAACAACATGGCAACAAAAACATACATGATAGTCCAAGTTAACAAACCCATATTTTCCAAAAACCAGGAAAAGAGTTAAAGACCTCAATTTAACAGAAGTGTTCGAGTGAGGAACTGAGAAAACCCTAGTTTAACACAAGTTTATATTGAAGAACACTGGAGATGATGCTCACAAAACCTAAAACATAAAATATAGGTACTGAAATATTAAAATAGTAGTTATAGAAGTAATAAATACATATAAAAGGAACTGAAGAAGAACAAAAAAGAAACTTACAAACTAAATGCATAAACAGATAAAATAGAGATTTGATATTGCAGACTATTCATGATTCACAAATAATTAGACGGAGAATAACAATAAAATATTGTTTGGTAAGAACAATGAAACATCCATCCACTATCTATACTGCTTATTCCTTTTGGGGTAAGCAATATGAGTTTTGTTTGGACTTTTGGCTCAACTAAAAACAAACACTGAACCTAAGGGCTCCCACGGGCTCATATGATAAAAGTAAATCAGAGAAATAAGGATGAGAAAGACCATCAAGAGATTAAAAACTAATAAAGACTCTTGAATATATTGTAAAAGATCCCGGCAGCCATTGCAGAGACTTTAAATCAGTGATGTGGGCTCTCTTTCTGGTCTTCGTATAGATCCCTGCTGTTGAGTTTTGCAGAAGCTTAAGCAGTGAAATGTTCTTTTTAGGAAGACCAGAGAGACGAGCGTTACCCTAATCAATTCAGCAGGTAATAAAAGCATGAAGAAGAGTCTCTGCATTGGCTTGAAGGAGAGATAAGTTCTATTCAAGATCTGCTGAAACTCTTTCCTCTCTCTCCACCGCCCACTTACCTCCAGCATTAATTTGAAGGGCAGAACCTTTCAAACTCACACCTGGAGTCTGATTGGATGATTGTTCTGTCAATCACATTCTTTGTGAGCCAGTCAGACGATGTCGTAGGTGGGCGCTACTGCTGCAGAGTTAAGAATAACATGATAGACAATCAAGTGAAGGTGAGAATACATTTTCAGTGTAGGAATGTTTTGAACCTTCTTTGTTTTTTATTTAAAAAAGAAATGTTGAATTCATGCAAAAGAACCTCTGAAGCAGCAAAAAATAATCTCTTTGCAAGCAGCCATTGTCTGCAGGGATCGTCAAATTCATTTGTACAGGGACAGCTATTTTCTTGACAGATTTTTATTTGATAGGGACAAACAGTAGTTCCATCATTGAGCAGGAATCTGATGTGCTGCCCAGAGAGTTTATGGCAAATGCTAAACAAATCATTAAATATACAATATTTAACAGCATAAAATAACACAGAAGTTTATAGAATAATGATAAAATATAAGTTTACATAAAGAACAAGTAATTCAACAAATTGGTTCAAAATAATAATAAAAAAAAAGTAGCAAAAATAATGCAATATTTTGGTAGCATTACTGGTTAAATATTCAAATTTTCCAATTGAAAGTTCCTTAGCCTTATACAATGACCCGTACAACTGCAGGCCACTTGAAGCCAATGGGGATTGTTCTGACTTAATTTATTTGAAAGAATCAAACATGATAAAATAGTTTCAATTCCAGTTGTTGTTAGAGTTGTGTGAACACTTTTAGGCACAAAATGATAAAAAGATACCTTAAAAGTCAAGTCAAGTTTATTTATATAGCACTTTTCCGACAACATATGTAATTCAAAGTAAAACCACAGAAAGTTTCCTCCTTTATATTTTCAGAATTTAATAGTCTTCATAGGGTCAGCTGTGAAGCTGTGGAGGGCCTGATGTGGACCCCGCACCGCCTTTTGGTCTACAGGCTTGGTCAGTGCCTCTCTAGACCAGGCTCAATCATTCCAGCTTGAAGCTTTTGCAAGATGGATCTGCCTGATTGAAGACATTAAATCAGGCAGATCCAGCTGCACTGCAAGGCAGCTAACCAAAGCAGATGTCTTTAAGGAACACTAATTTCAGGATGAGGGAATTAAAGATTCATAAAACTTTCAAACTGATTGAAATTCTAACATCTGCCTCATTATGATATTTGTTTTTTCTAATTTGACTGAAGCAGCAAACGAAACTGTTTCTTCCCCTGCAGGTTGAGAGCTGCTGTTTTTTGCATGTTTTTATGGTGATGGATCAAATATAAGACTTTTATTAACTTGAATAACTGCATTTAACTTCATCTTTATATCACAGGCTTTCTTTGTCCTCATTAACCTCCCTGGATTGACATTAATTCCACTTTTTCTATTTTTTTTCTTTGTTGATTTTGTTCTATTAAATATATATGTAATACCTTTTTGCACCTCAGAGAGATGATGCCTTTACATCTTTTCAAACCTTAAAGATGTTTTCTCCACTATATGTTATTTTAAAATGTGAATCAAGACAGTTAAACTGTATCTCCTTTATGTTTCATATTAGAGCTCAGCTGGTTTTCTGGTCAGCTTAAATCAGGCCAAAAGCTCTCACACACAAAGCCTCACCCGGTGTACACTCACTTAAGTGCAGATCTGCAGGTCTGCCCCCTGGTGGCGGCTGATGGACTGATGTAGGCCAGCTGCAGCTAAATCTGTCCGAGTCTCTGCGGACACCATGTACTGAAACGCACACTCTTTACAGAGAGGTCTACCCTCACCTCAGCCTCAGAGGAGTTCCCTTCAGAGGGAGAAATATTTCCATCATGCTCAGACACAATGTTCTGCTCCAAAAACAGAAAATCGGCTCTTATATAAAAACCTCTGCAGGCATGAACAGATTTTTAGGAGAGAAGGAGACTTTTTAAGATTTAGAGCAAATTAAGAATGAAAATAAACTAAATAGAATCCTTTAAGACCTTAATTCAATTCATATTTTGCAAATATTCACTCATTTTGAATTTGATGCCTGTTACATGTTCTAAAAGAGCTGGTTCATGGACATGTTAACATCCAGTAAGAATGTGCAAACTGAGGACTCCAGTCGAAGCTTTGTAGGAGGAATTCTTTCCTGTTCTTGATGTGAGCCTTTAGTTGTTAAACAGTCCCTGATAAAGACGTCACTGTTGCTCCAAAACTTGAATGTTCCTTTCGGTATTAATGGAGCCTTCGCAGATGTGCAAGTTACCCATGCCATGGGTAATAACATCCCCCTATACCATCACAGATGCTGTCTTTTGACTTTTGCTCTGATAACAGTCTGGATGGTCCTTTTCCTCTTTAGTCTGGAGGACACCACGTCCATGATGTCCAAAAACAGTCTGAAATGTGGACTCAGACCACAGCAGACTTTCCCACTTTGCCTCAGTCCATCTCAGATGAGCTCGAGCCAGAGAGGCTGGCAGTGTTTCTGTGTGTTGTTGATATTTGTCTTTGTGTTTGCATGGTAGTTTGACCTTGACCTTGTAGCTGTAGAGGTGAAGTGTGTTAACTGATGATGGTTTTCTGAAGTGCTCCTGAGCCCACGTGATGATGTCCTTTACTGAATGATGCTGGTCTTTAATGCAGAGCTGCCTGGGGATTGAAGGTCACAGGCATTCAATGTTGGTTTGCTGCTTAGCTGAAGCAATTTCTCCTGGTCCTCCTAATCTTTTGATAATATTGTTGACTTTAGGTGATGAAATCCAAAATTTCATTGTACCAGCACATTCAGTACAGGCCAAAGGTTTGGACCCACCTTCTCATTCAATGCATTTTCTTTATTTTCATCACTATTTACATTGTAGATTATCACAGAAGTAATGATGGCCACTTGTTTCTCTTCACTTAGCTGATTGGTTCTTGCCATAATATTAATTTTAAAAGTGTCTAATAGGGCTGTGGGCTGTGTATCAGCCTGACTTCTGAACAACAGAAATGATGGTCCCATTAATAAGGCACAAAACTCCATTAGTTAACCCTGGAAAGGCTCACCTGAGAAGAGAAAACCATTTCAGGTGGCTACCTCTTGAAGCTCATAAAGAGAATGACAAAAGTCTGCACAGCAGTAATCAGAGCAAAGGGTGGATACTTTGAAGAAACTAGAATATAAGACATGTTTTCATTTATTTTACACTTTTTTGTTATGTACATAGTTCCACATGTGTTCATTCATAGTTTTGATACCTTCAGTGAGAATCTACAATGTAATTAGTGATATAAATAAAGAAAACACATTGAATGGGAAAGTTTGTCCAAACTTTTGGCCTGTACTGTAGAATTTTTTTTTCTTGAACTGCTGGACTAATTGCTCACACAGTTGTTCACAAAGTGGTGAACCTCGCCCCACCCTTGCTTGTGATTGGCTGAGCCTTTTGACATACTCCTTTTATACCCCAATCATGACACACATCTGTTTCCAATGAACCTGTTCACCTGTGGAGTGTTGCAAACAAGAGTTTGTTGAGCATTCTTCAAATTTCCCAGTCTTTTGTTTCCCCTGGTTAAGCTTTTCTGGGACATGTTGCAGGCATCCAATTCAAAATACATGAGTATAAAAAAACAATAAACTTTATGTTTGAATATTAAGTATTTAACTTTTGTAGTGAATTCAATGGATTTAAGTTCACACAGTATTAGCATTTTTAATTTCTCGTTAATAAATCTGTTAAATGCACATTAACTCAACATCCCAACACCATGGGAATTAGTTTAGTAAATCTTTCACATATTTTTCCATTATTGTTACAACAGCATCACAAAATCAGTGCAGGCTAACAGCACCAGTTGACAGATGTAAACACACTGACTTCTCTGCTGAGTGTGACCGTGGTCTGATGTGTGTGTGTCAGGTGGACGAGCATTTTAAGATGAACAGACAGACTTCTCCTGCGTTTCAGCACAAAGTTTCCAACCGGATCTCTGACCCGTCTCTGCCACCGCGCTCCGAGTCGTTCAGCAGCGGCGGGATCCAGCAGGCCCGGACGCCGCCCATGCACCGCTCCGTGGAGCCACAGGTGTGTTGGGTACATGTTTACCTTCATGTTTGTTTGTTTGTTTGCATGAAACACTAACATTACGGCTCAGGGCGTGATCACATGTGGAGTTTGGTTTCTATGACATGTTGAAGAGGAGGATGTAAAGTTGTTGATTTTATAGTTTGTGGTTTTGGGCTTCAAAAGGATTATGTAGAGCTGGATGTTGAGTTCAATGTGTGTTGTTTTCAAGGGATAAGCAAACAGTTCTTTTGATTTCATGTCTTGCCTCACTACCGAGTCCATGACAAGCAAATAGACATCATTCTTTAGACTGTGTGTGCAGTAACAAGACAGAAACAGGCAGAGCTCACCCACCGCTAATTAGCTTAGCTCAAACACTTGGAGTCAATGAGTATCATTAGCCTGCCTCGATATTTTTTATGTGACATTATCTATTTTTAAACTAAGATCAGCACTTTAGTTTTTTATAATAAAGTAGATCAACAAAACAAAGCACATCCACAGTGGTTTGCGAATGTGCCCTGTAATTAAGTTTCCTATGTATTTCTTACAAATATTACATAAAGAGCCAATTTTAGTCTAAAAATAAATATTGTAACATAATGCATAAACAAGTCATATGAAGCACACAGGAATGTTTAGAGTTGTTAAAGAGTTCATCTGATGACTGCAGGCAGAGGCAGGCTAACACTACCCATTGGTTCCCAGCATTTGAGCTAAGCTAATTAGCGTTGGGCGAGCTCTGCCCATCTCTTCCTTGTTACTGCACACAGTGCAAAGATTGGAAATATGTTTGCATATCCTTTAATACAGTTTTTAAGGATTGCTTCTGGGAGCAGGATCTGACCCTCGATGGTTGTTTCTGTTTTTCTTTTTAATCCTCATTTATTCTGATTTAATGAACACTCGAGGCAAGGAGTCCATTCTGCCACATCCATGGTGTTTGTGTTCCTTTTTATTTTTAATGGTCGTAATAACTGAAGTTATTATGTATTTCATTTTTTCTCTGTTTGCTCAGTGGATCAGTGGGTCTTGATTGGTTGGATTGAGACCCAAATGTGGGTTAAGCCTCTTTAATCTCTGCAGAACACAAGGCTGCACCTATCTCCCTCCTGTGGATCCTATTCCACGCAGCACGTTGATCCTCCCCGAGTTATCATGGTGCAGACTTTTCATGCTCCATGGTTAAATTATCCAAGTTGTTTGGATATTACTTCATGTTATGGCTGTTTCTATGTTAGTCTGTCCAAAGACGAAGGCTTTAGTGAAGTCCTTATCATATTTTGACGTACATTTTTGCTGGAACTTATTGCTGATTTGTACTGATATGTAGTGCGTCCCAGTTGCTTTATGGTTTTGAGACTGCACCACAGAAATGTGATAATGCTTTTTACTATGGAAAGACATTTGGGCATAAAATTGATATTGGTGATATCAACCGTAGTTTAGTTCTACTAGTACTCAAACTTTGGAGTACATGTGCTCAGTTTTAGTCATCTAGTGTGCAAGGAGACTTTACTAGTGAAGCAAGTACTACTAGTAGATCAGAACTGTTCACTAGTACTACTAGTAGAATGTTTTGAATCTGATAGTACTAATAGGAGACTAAAAACAGTCCTCTAGTACAACTACTGAGATATTTTAAGTTTGCTAGAAATTACCCTTATATGCTAAGAAGGGGTGGGAAAGGTAAAATCCAGCTTTGCATTTGCTTTCAAATATTACAACCAATCAGGGTGCAGGATTTGGTTATAATCCCTCCTACTTCGTTTGCATTGATATACTAGTACTACTAGTGGATCTTTTAGCTTTACTAGCACTACTAGTAGACTCAAAACTGTCAGCAAGAATGACTACTGTGATATTATGAGTTTACTAGAAGCACAGGTAAAAAAAATGTTTGCTACTAAATGTTTTTGGTGCACTTTTTTGGTGCAATTTTGTGTTATTTGTCATACTAATAAAGATCTTTAAGATTTTGCTAGTTGCATTACAAGTCTACTAGTACTACAAAAATACTTAACGGTCTACTAGTAGTACTAGTGAAACATCTTGCTTCACTTGTAATGTCTACTTTACCAAAAGTGGGTACATGTACTCCAAATTTGAGTACTAGGCGAGCTGATTTGGCAAATATAAATTTTATGCCCCGTAACTTATTGATTAGATGATTTAAGTGAAAACATCATTTTCTTACTTTGTGTGTTGTTGCTCTACAAGTGAAATGAAGCTGCTGTTTCTGCAACTGAATTCTGACTCAACCTAATCTAGAACTTGGACTTCACTCTATAAATAAGACAGAAGTTAGAAACAGCTGATGCAACAGGCTGAAGAAGTTTATTCAAGTTTTTTTGGTGAAATTTATCAACAGTTATAAAAGATTTGAGGACAGAGACTGGAGGTGTTCAGGGTGGAGGTGTTGAAACAGGATCGCCTGTGAAGCTTTAAGAGTCTTGTTTTTTTAAATGCTGGTTGTGAAGTGTAGAGCAGAGGAACTTTAACTTTTAGGTGTAGAGGACTGAACAGTAACTCCAGATTTTGATCCCGCTGATGTGAACACACCCTGAGTCGAGCCTTTTTACCCTCCTCTCCTCACCATCTCTCCTCCTGCATCATTGACTCCTCCTCCTCCTCCTGCATCTCCATCACCACCTCCACGTTTGAGCCCAGATCCTGACCCTGCTCTTCCTCCTCGGCCCTGCCTGTTTCCTGCTCGCGTGTGTGTGTGTTTCTGTGTGTGTGTCTGCGTGTGTGTTCAGATGGCCCACCTGGTGCAGGTGAAGAGTCACGGTCTGTCAGGCTCCCAGTCTCTGTACGACCCTCACGGCGTCTCCTCGTCCTCGGCGTCGCCCTCCCCCTCCCGGCCTCCCATGCCCAGGCAGAACTCTGACCCCACCTCCGACACCCCTCCTCCCCCGCCCCTCTCACGCCTGGCGCCCCCCCTCGACAAGCTGGACCGCAGCTCGTGGCTGCGGCAGGACGACGACATGCCCCCCAAGGTCTCTGCATGATACCACCGTGTTTGTCCCAGTGTGTGTGAGTGTGTGTGAGTTAATCTTCTGGCTTGAAGCTTCTTTTTGCCTGAGCTCATGTTTGATGTTCACTTTTATTTTCTACTTTATGAAGTTTTCACTCTGTGTGCAGCTTCTGTGTTTAAATCTGATGGTTTGAGGGAACAGCTGATATACAATTTTATCATTTAAATATAAAGACTGCAAATGACAGTAAACAAAAAAGGACAAAATTCAAGAAATCTCAAAAAAATGTTTTTTACTGCTTCTTAAGCTGTCTTCACACCCAACGCGGCTCTGCGATCAAAATCCCGTCTCCCACTGAAGTCGTGTTGCGCGTCCATAAATACCTCATTTTGGTGACCGTTGCTGTTGGCTGTCCCTTGGTGACGTCACGTCTGCTCGAGTTTCACCGCAATCATATAATATATCATATAATAGGATGTATAAGCGGACATTATTCCAACTGTATCCTTTTCATTCACTTATCAAACACAAAACACTGCAGCTGATGCCCTGCAGCAGCATCATCTATCAGTTTTTTGCAGCCCGTCTAGGCGGAACTAATGTCCTCACTGACTAATGTTTCCCACATGGACATGGATTGTTACTCTGTAGTCCGGATGACAAACTGTCCGTCACGGGTACCATCACACATGCACACACCGCTGATTGGTGGTACAGCCACACACGACATTGCCTGAAAATATCAACTTTTTTTAACTTTGACATTGCATGACGAGTGAAGTGATCATCTTGTGCGCAGCAATCGCATCGTGGGAGGGTTAGCCCCGCCCCATCGCGGCTGTACATTGACTTTGCATGGAAAATGATTGCAGAGGTAGTACAAGCAGCGTCCGGTGTGAACGCACCTTTATGCTGCTTCTTTTAATGTGTGGAAAGCTGAGCATGAATTTGATATAGGTGATTTCAGCCGTAGAGTTTGGATTTCATGTACTAAATTTTGGTCAAATAGTGAGCGAACAGATTTTACTAGTGAAGCAAAGAGTTCCACTTGTAACTAGTACACTTAAAAGATGTTCACTAGTAATACTAGTAAGCTGTATAAGCTAAAAAGGGGAAATTCAGGCTTCCTATTGACTTTTGAAAACCAGTTAGGATGCTGTATAATTCCTCCTACTTCACTTGCAATTAGTGAATCTTTTTGCTTTGTTAGTAGACTTGAAACAGACTACCAGTGCTACTTGTGAAATATTTTGTGTTTACTAGTTTTACTAATAAAGGTTTTTGGTCCGCTAGTGCACCAGTAAACCTTACTAGTAACACAAAATCATTTATTAGTAGACAATTTTGTGTCACTAATGGTACTTGCAAGCTTAAAAAAATGTTACTAGTAATAACTTTAAGCTTCACTACTACTATTAGTAACACTTTTACTTCACTAGTAAAGTCAATTTTATGCCCAAGTGGCTTTCAATCGTGGGGAATGCATTCAGGGCAGGTGATGCTGAATCTATAGCAAGAGCCTTTTATTGACAGGAGGAACAATGCTGACATTGTTGGCAGAACTTTTAACAGATATTATCTAACAATGAATAGTGATTAAAAAGTAATTGCTGACTTTTTGACACACAGTAGAACTTAGAAATGAAAAGTTCTTTTTTCTCATATGTTGACTAATTTGTCCAACACTGCTGGTGACAACAAAAAAAGTATCAGATTTTTTATCAATGTGCTTCCCCAAACACTGCTCACAAAGCAAATAAGGTCTGAAATGAAAACCCAGAGCTTTTTAATAGCATTTATCAGAGTATTTGTCCCTCAGTGTAGTCCAGCTAAAGATCTCACTCATCACAGCGTCTTCATACTCACACAGTCATGTTTGACTCCAAAACACAGTTTGTGAACAAGGTCCATGATTTTATTACATTAAACTTTAAACTAATAGGTCCATCTTGGTTGTTGTTGAAAAGCGTGTAAAATTAAAGGTGAAGGAGGTTTTGACGCTGTCTTTGTTAAATGATGTATGTCCAGGTTCCTCAGAGGACGACCTCCATCTCTCCGGCTCTGGTCAGAAAACACTCTCCTGGAAATGGACCTGGTCTGGGACCTCGGGCTGGGGCTCATCTAATACGGGCCAGGTAAACAAACGAACAAACACAAACAAAGACAGAAACTGAGGCCCAGTCCACATGGAGATGAAGACATTTTTAATTCTCTGTAAAGACAATTGTTTCAGTTAATGCATCTGTCCCTGTGAAAATACTGTAGTACATATTCCAGGCCTGTAAGTGGTGCTGTAACACTACAGACATGCATCAAAGCCAGAGAAGAAGTCATAGAGGACGAGCAAACATCATGAGGAATGGAGACAAACACTGGCGTATGTTGTTCTCCGTGTTACGGAAAGCTTTTTGAGCATAAAGTCAATATTGGTGGTAGGGATGGGAATTTATAAGACTTTAGCGATACCGGTGCTATGAACAATCCTGCTTATCGATCCAATTATTTAATGATTCCCTTATGGATTCCTGCAGATTTTCCGTGTTTCCACTCACTTAAGGTTGTGCAGTAGGCGCCTTTTGTAAAAAATTAAACCACAATTCTGACACTTCTGAACCCTGTTAGTGTGAGGAACTGATAAGGGAATTCATCAGCAAAAAGACTCATGATGTGGATTTTTTTATGGAGCTGTTAACGATTCTCAACAGGAATTGATTATCCCATTCCTAATTGGTGATTTGATCTGTAGTTCAGCTCTACTAGTACTCAGATTTGGACTGCATGTACTAAATTTTTGATCAACCAGTACACAACTTTTCTCGTGAAGCATTGTTTCATTGGTATACATAATAGATCAAATTTGTTCTCAAGTAATAATAATAATAATAATAATAATAATAATAATGATAAACTTTATTTGTATAGCACTTTTAAAAACATTGGTTTACAAAGTGCTTTGACAGCAAGCAGGAACAAATGCTAACAAAGCACAAGATTTTAAATACAACAGGAAAAAAAGAACAACCAAAAAAGGTTAATTAAAATCAAAGAACATTTAGGGCATACAAAAATGGCAAAATGAAACTGAGAAAGTTGCACAACACATAAACAACTTAAAACCCAAAAATTAGGCACAACAGTCCAAGCCCAGTCACTAAACATGTACACAGAGGAGGCCCTGACCCCAAGTACTACTAATAAGCCCTATTTACTGTAAGAGGGTAGAAAAAATGGAAAATCCCTCCTACTTCATTTGCATTAGGTTTACTAGTCCTGCTAGTGAATCTTTCTGCTTTTCTAGTGCAACTAGTAGACTAAAAACAGTCTACTAGTGCCACTAATGAGATATTTTGAGTTTATAAGGTAGTCTTAGTTACACAGAACTAGTGCACCATAAACCCTACAAAACAGAATTTGTATTTACGAGTACAAGTTCTAGCACTACCTTCGTTATTTTACAAAGTGAGACAAATAAGAACAGTCTTATGATCTGATTTGTTTCTTGGCTGAAGACAGGTGTCAGAGTACCGGTTAAGTTGTCTACCTGTAACAGTATCCTCCCTATAATGTAATAATTTAACAATAATGTAATAACACCTGATAGTGTAACGAAGTTTGCACTCCACTCAATGAAAAATTTAATAAAACCTGATAATGTAATAAAAATATCCTGACTTATATTGTATTAACATTTTAACTGGTATTGTAAAACCTTATGACATTATTGGGAATTTATTGCTAAACTTCCTTCCAAAGAGCTGACTCTCTTATACCGGTTAATCTCATAATATACCAAAAATAATCCCAATAATGCCATAAGGTATTCAGTACCAGTCATGATATTTTATTACATTATTGGTTAAGTTATTACATTAACAAGTTTAATGACATTTTTGATTGAGTAAAGTGCAAATTTTGTTACACTATCAGGCGCTATTACATTATCAGTAAATTATTATATTACTACACTCACTTTGACATTTACAAACCCAACAGACTGTTGATCCGTGCAGTTTAATCAGTCATATTCCTAAATTTAGATTTTTAACACAGACAGACTCGAGCTGATTAAATCCCGGCTCTCTGCTCTGGTGTGGAGCTGTGGAGATGCAGGTGTGATGTGTGTGTCTTTTTTCAGTCCTGAGCAGGATTTCAACCGTTTTCCCGCACGAATGAGACAGCGCTGTCTGTGTTTGTGTCGCTGTAGCAACCCCGACCTGCGGAGGACAGACGTTTCCATGGATACGCCCCTGAAGAGGACAAGCAGCGGCAGCTCGTCCAGCTCCAGCACCCCGAGCTCCCAGGGCGGCTCCAACGAACGAGGTGATCACCCAGGCACCGTCAAGCCATCAGACTTTGTTTGAGCCACACTTTAGAAAAAACAACTGCATAGGGATGGGAATTCATAAGAGTTTATTAATATCAGTATTACTGATTCTGTCTGTTGATATGATTCTTTGTTAGGTCCTGTGGATTTTTGCAGTTAAAAAAGAAAGTTTTGAAGGTTTTTAGGGTCAACAATGCCAAAAACAGCCATTTTTAAATAACATGGATGGCCTGTAGCACGCCTTGGCCCTACTCTACTCGGCCCTACTCGATTTGCAGCGTGTTTCCACTAGCCTGGTACCTCCTAAAACAAGCTAGTTTTAGTAACCACTCCGCTCTGGTTCTAAGCGAGCTGAGTCGATACTAAAAGATGACGTCACCGACTTCCGGCTACTGATTGGTCAGACAATGTCGTCATCGATGAGTCATGAACGCCATGACCTAGCATGCTAGCGGTAGCTACCATTAGCTTACCCTCACACGTCTTTATTTGCAGCTGGATTGCTCTCGTCCTCGGCTTCATTCTGTTGTATAGCTTCCAAAACTCTCCTGTGCTTCTCAAGGGCTATTTCTTCTTGCCACCTGCAGCCTTCTTCTGCTTTCCTTTTTTACTCGGTTTGTGACAAAAAGCCACAGATTGTTGTGTCGCGCTCAAAATGATGTCACCGCAGTGCCGCTCAGCTGTTTACAGCGACACTGCACGCTGTTGGGCAGGCAACTGGGGCTAATGGAAAAGCAGCACAAGGTGAGTAGAGTAGAGTAGAGTAGAGTAGAGTAGAGTAAAGTAGGGCTAATGGAAAAGGACCAGTATTTATCACGTCTACATGAGAACTTTAATTCCCCTTTAACCCTTTAATTACCAGCTCAACTGTTTGGCAGAGGTCGTCAGTAAAGTCAGGGATATTTAAAGTTTTAAAACAGAACAAATCAAATCGTTGTTTGATTCTGTCAACACCTCAGGGAACAGAAAAAACTAAATAAACTAAAGAAATCAGGTATTTTCCTGGTATGGGATCGAAAGGTTTACAAGGTAACAGTTGAGTTTGATGACAAAAATTGCACAGATACTTGACATAAAACCAATTAGAAAAGGCAGAAATGTTTGTAAATAAAATACCAATCAAAAATATCTTAAATTAGATGATAATATACTGAGTTTGACAAAGGCACAACAATGTTTTTTGTCTTCCCTCACTCCTGAGTCCATGACAAGCAGATAGACTCCATTCTTTAGACTGTATGTACAGTAGCAAGAAAGAGATGGGCAGAGCTCGCCAACCGCTTATTAGCTTGGCCCAAACACTGGAAGTCAGTGGGTAGTGTTATCCTGCCTCTGCCTGCAGTCGTCAAATAAACTCTGCTTGTTGTGACTTGTGTGTTTTGTTGTCTTACTGAAAAGCATGTCTGTGGTGGATTGTGCATGTGCCCAACACTTTTGTTTCATATATATTTCTTTAGAAAAATACATAAAGTGCTCATCTTAGTCCAAAAATAGATCATGTACAATAATGTCATAAAAACTGTTTCATAACAAGCAAGCAGAGTTTATCTGTAAGTTGCATTCGTAAGCCAAGGAAGCTTTCTTGTTGCTGCTCGCACGTTTAAAAGAATGGTGTCTATGTGCTTGTCATGGACTCAGGAGTGAGGCAAGACATGAAAACAAAAAGAGTTGGTGTTTCCCTTTAATAGCTCTCATCTCTGTGCGATGGATTTGCTTTCACATGTCTCACATTGATAAATATGCTCATCTGCCTAATCTTACCTAAAGCTTTTGATCTCTGACACTATTTTTATTGTTTAATCATTTTTTAAGTGTCTTATCCTGCTGTTTTCTTCCCATCTGACTCATGTAATGTTGTAAGGCCAGCTCAGGCTTTTTGCTGTGTGAACATGAAACGATCCAAAGGAAATTTGGCAATTTTGGGCATCTTTTTCAACTAAATTGTGACAAAGCATCTTAGCTGTAGGTGTGGAACATCTTCAGAAATGAAAAACATCGTATGGTTGTGTTTTCAGGGAATTCAGCCGTGAAGACCGAGGGCTCGACAGTTTCTTCCCACGAGACCAAAGATGACGGCAGAGAGGTGACACGACCCAGCAGGCCTGCAGTGAGTACACAAACACAACATTGATGTACCAGAAAACACTCTGAAGGACCCTAAATGACTCTGTTTCCTCCAGTGACCCCAATATCAGTTAAACATCTCTTTTTTTAATGTTTACCACATGATTAAAATTCCATATGCACATTAGTGATAGTAATTATAAAAAAAACAGGAGGTAAAGTTCATAATGAAGATTATCTCCATCTTTAACTCCACAGATATTAAATTATACTAGGGCTCATAAAAGTATTGGGATTTTTTGTTTGACGATTTTTTATGTTCAAAAATCTTTTTTTTTCCAAATTTAAATGCTTCATTTTAGTCTGTGTTAATAAGCCACTTTTAAATGGAACCCAGGCTTTTGAAGAGAGAGTACAAACAGCTGGTTAAAATATATTGCTGAATAAATCCTAAAAACGGACTCACATGTGATGTGTATTTTCCTGATATAGTCTGTAGGCATCATCATTGTTCATCTTTTTCGCTGATGTCACAAAAAAGCTTGCAAAAATCTGCAATATCATAGAATCGCAATTTAAATTGAATCGGCAACCTATGAATCGTAAAAAATCGAATCGGGAGAAAAGCGTATTGTCCCAGCCCTAGATCATACTGATATTTTTTCTGATTAATTTATGAAGGAATCAATTTCTCTTCCAGACCCTGAAACACAGAAACAAGATGATGAAATCCACACAATTTATTTTATTAAAAGTTAAAGTCTGAATCATCACTTTTATCCAGTTTTCTGACATTAATCACTCTGCTGTTTTGCATCATGAACATTTTTATTTCAATGTTTTTGGTTATGGATCCTACTGCAGTAAAAATGCATCTGATGTTTGATGCTGTGGAGAAAATACAAACTCTCTCTGTCTGGTGTTTCTTCTTCTCTAAACTAACCGTGCTGCTGTTTCATTCTTCCTCTCATCCTCTCCTCCATCCCTCCTCTCATCCTTCTTCAGAGCTATAAGAAAGCTGTAGACGAGGTTAGTGACATTTATCCTCATTCACCCCTCTGTCTGTCCCAACACACCCCTCCCACCTTTACTGAAATTTCTCTCCATCTCAGTATACAATATGGAACCTTCTATAAAAGTTTGCTTTGAAACGAGAAGTCAAATGTCTGGATAAAAAAATGTCAAATCACAATAAAAGGTAAGATGTTGTAAAAGTGCTCAAAATCAAAGGAGAAGGTAAAAAAGCCAAATTATATTTGGAAAAGTACAGAGGGTTAAAAAAGGATGGAAATAAAGCAAAACTGTGGTGGAAGAAGTCTACATTAAAATTAAAAATGTCAATATATCGATAATCATCCAGAATAATCATCAGAATAGCCATCAGAATAATATATAAAACATCCTATCATGAAACCATAGGATGGAACCGTATTCATTTTTTTTAATGAAGAGAAAAGAAATATAATTTTAGGGGTTTGAGTACCTTTGAAAAAAGCAACATAAGAAAAAATATTAAATACAGATGTGTTTCATTTTTGGGACTTAAGTTATGGCTTAGACTGGATGATGCGTTGAAGTTGTGTATATCTCTGTTGAGTTACAAAAAACATTAATAAGTAAAAATAATAAGAGTAATAATCTAAAATGAATTAAATGTGTTAATGGGAAAAATTAAGAGTTAAACTTGTTATGCTTGACTTTCCTTGTATTGTTGATATTCTGGGTAGTTTCATGGACTGAACAGGAAAGACAAAAATAAGCCTCGGCTTCAGCCCATTCCTTTTTTGGTTACAGAGTTTGTTAATTTTTTTTTCTTTTTGAGAAAATGCTTAGCTTTGTTTTTGTTTATATGTTCTTTTTTTGTGAGTTAATGCACACAAGTTCTCTACTGGGTATTGTAACCAAAATAAAACATTTGTTCATTCATAATTGTAAGTAAAAAACAGCAATCATAAACAACAGTAAACAGTCAAGCTACGATCATTTAAAGTCTGAGTAAAAATATTAGAGGTGTCCCAATCCAACTGATATCGGATATTGGTCCAATATCAGCATAAAAACAAATATTGGATTTCATCCGACTGCATCTAAAATATCCAATACAAGCAGTTCATTCTAATTTATTTTTTATTTCTTCAATTCAGTTGTAGAATATGCTTGTGTTTAAGTAAAACACAGTGGTTATTTTGCAATGTAAAAGAATATATATATTTTTTCTACTGGATTTCCTGAGGTTACTTTTCAGGGTCTTCTTATTTATATTTTATTTATTTTATTTAATTGTAGTATATTCTTATTTTTAAAGGAGACATATCATGCTGATGCATGATTTAATACTTACATATAATATAATAAATTTGAAAACAAGACCTTACACCCCCTTAATTTTCAAAAAATGAGATATTGTATTTTTTCTGATATCCTAGAACGAGATTTGATGCCTCTGAAAATAGGTCATTGCGAGATGTCCGCGAGATTTCAAACGTCATGACGACACGAGGTACCTTTCTTTTTATTGGAGTAATCTGATAAAACACTTCCTCCTCTGTGATGTCCGTCAGCCCCAAAACCATCACCGAGGAACACATCCAGCAGCAGGGGTATAAAGCTCCCTCGCTCACACTCCCTCATTACCAGTTCTGGCCTGTAGGGGGACTCAATACGCGG
This sequence comes from Scarus forsteni, assembly GCA_036419115.1. Taxonomy (NCBI): domain Eukaryota; kingdom Metazoa; phylum Chordata; class Actinopteri; order Labriformes; family Labridae; genus Scarus; species Scarus forsteni. The sequence continues at coordinate 2,416,541 of JAZDUH010000007.1, read as the reverse complement.
TTGCTGCTTTGAGCCTGCCAGAAAATACATTAGAAGAAGAAGGACAGGCTGGCTCTACCCCCGATAGAACTGACCAATCAGAGCACAAAGGGCTGTGACGTTGCGAGATAACGTTAGGTCATCCTTGAGACCAAGCCTTTCAACAAGCGCTTCATAATGGCCTAAAATGAGGATTTTGAGAACGCTATTGTGGGGCAATGAAGGAACTAAATGACTTGTACTGAGGGCAGAAATGCTTTACAGGCATCCTAGTCTGGCATAGTGAAAAGGAGAAACAAGCATGATATGTCCTCTTTAAGGTAAAAATTTATTCAACCCATTGGTTAATAACAACTCTGACAGTTTTTCCCATACCTACTATTGCTGACAACTGTTCTCTGAGTAGTGTCACTTAATCAAGCCTTTTCTTACAGTCCATACTACAATATAAATAATAAAAGTCTGTATGATTCCTGATGATATAGTATCAGATCGATATCGGTATCAGCCAATATTCAAGGCTGTAGTATTGGTATCATATCGGAGATTAAAAAGTTGTATTGGGACACCCCTGAAAAAACAAAATGTAGAGGAAAGAGGTAGAATGAAATGAGTAAAGTAGAATTAAATTCTAATTAAATGATATGGCCACTGTAAGTCTCTCCAGTCCGTCTCTGTGTGAACGCACTTTTGAAAACACAAAGGAAAAACCTTTCTGCTTCTGGTGAAACGTTGTCGTGTAAACGGAGCCCAAAAACTTCTCCATCGTCTCATTATCATCACCTCAGACCTCTCTGCTCTCATATCTCCTCTCCACCTCTCTCTCTTCTTCTCCCCTTTCTCACCTATCAGGAGGATTTGGTAAGATCACCCCCCCCACTCCCCTTCCTCTCACCTCCTCCTCCTCCTCACCTGACCCCCCCCCCCCCCCGCGCACTTTGCTCTGCTGATCCAGACAGTGAGATGCCACACAGTCTCCTTTAACCCTCTGGTTCTCCTGCACTGAGGCATGAAGGTCCTCCTAACCTCCTCTCCTGGTCCTCCTGCACCGCCCCGCCGCTCGCCGCCCCCCTCTCAAACACTCTGAGATGAAGCCCACCAGCAGACTGCATCATGCTGAATATGAGGACAAGCATTTATTATCTGCTGAGTGTGTTGAAGTGAAAATGCTTGTTACACTGACAGATCTTCAGGTGGATTCAGGCTCAGTTTCATAATCTGAAGATGAGACGATGACCTTGACATGTCAGATGAATGACCCTCGTGCACACCACACCTTCAGATCCAACTTCCTGAAGACCACGAGGCTTCACCACCCATCTCTGACTCTCTCTGCTGTTTTTGTCCCTCCAGGATCTGACGGCTCTGGCCAAAGAGCTGAGGGAGCTGCGTCAGGGCGAGGAGACCAGCCGCCCGCCCGTCAAAGTCACCGACTACTCGTCCTCCAGCGAGGAGTCTCACAGCAGCGAGGACGAGGAGGGAGAGGGCGGGGCTAATGATGGGACAGTGGCTGTCAGCGACATACCACGCATCATGTGAGTACATTTAAGTCTGATGGTCTTTAACCCTATAAAGCCAATTGTATCATATTTGATACATACTTATACAATACCTCTATCTACTCAATATGATCAACAAATTAAAAACAATCATCTGAATACAATCAGATAAATGATAAAAATGTCCTCAAATGGATTATCAGTTGCCAAAAACAATGTATCAAATGAGATGCGAAAAATCTATATGTTGAATTTGATGGACATTTTGATTTTTGTGGATTTTAGCAGAAAGTGAAACAAACATTTCAGCTCCAAAAAAATTAGAATTTTCTGGCTCTAATCTATGGTCTTGGGCCTTAAAGGGTTAATTCATCAGCTTTCATCTCAGACCAAAAACAAAGTCAAGACATGATCACTGACTAGCTCTTCCTTTTATTTGTGGAACATTTGACCAGGACTGTAGCAAATTTAGAGCCTCTCTCGTCACTGTTACACCTGTGGAAAAAGCCACATCATGATTAGGGCTGGGTTTAAAAAATCAATTTAATCGATTCCTTTTCAATGGTTCATTATTGATCCAAGATGGATCTTTGGATTTTTTTATGATTTATATTTGATTAGAATTTTTTATTTTTAACAGTGACAAATATTCGCACAGAAACACCAGAAGGACAATGACCAACAACTTATCAATTTAGATGAGTGATGAATACAAAATATTCATGGCTCTGCGGGATGAGTGAAAAGAAACATTATTTCTGTGTGTACATTTCGATACATATAAATGGATATTGTAGCAAAAACAGCATAAACAAATACTTAAAAAAAAAAACAGAGATAGTAAACTAACAAACAAAAAATGTGAAAAACAAGTAAATGTTTACTGGTAGATCAGTGTTAGTCAGAGCATTACATAGCCACAGATCTCAGAGTTGTATTTCTTAATGTCAACCGTACCATACGGGACCCAGTCTCTTTAGTCAGCACTTCTCTATAAAGTCATGGTAACATCCCCACTTCTGGTAATACTTCTCCACCCTGTTTATCAACGTAAAGGACAGTTTTTCTAAAGCAGCTGGTTTCACTAATTGGATGAACCAATCCGGAAATTCTGAATCAATACCCAGCCCTAATCATGATTATGTTTAATTCACACATTTTCTGATAGTTTAGACACAATAATGTCTCCAGAATCAACACTTTTTGGGATGTTTGAGCAAAAATGTTCTTAAAAGGTAAACAGCAACATTTATTTTTCATGTCTTGCCTCATTCTTGAGTCCATGACAAGCAGATGGACTCCATTCTTTCGACTTTGCGTGCAGTAACAAGAAAGAGATGCACAGAGCTCGCCCACTGCTAACTACCTTAGCACAAACACTGGGATTTAGTGGGAAGTGTTAGCCTGCCTCTGCCTACAGTCATCAGATAAACTCTTCTGCAACTCTTGTGTGCATGTTGCGACTCTTTTTACCATCTACAGTATGTTACATATCCATTTTTAGACTAAGATTAGCACTTTATGTATTTTTTTGAAAGAAAAACATCTGAAACTAAACAACAGTAGGTCAACAAACAAAGCCTCTGTTTACGAGTAGAAGAAGATTGGTACTCAGAATTATGGCCAACTTTATAAGAGACGACGAGAATGATTTCCTTGGGACCGACGAAGATCCACAACCTACCAATTTGAACCAGAATATATGTAGGAAGAACTCCATGTTTTGGAAGCTAAGCACAAACGAAGACAAGCTGAGGCAGTGGATTAGTTAGTTTTGTATGCATGTTTTTCAGATTGCATAAAGTGCTTATCTTAGTCTTAAAATATATAATGTAACATACAAGTTAAAAAAACAAGTCACAAGAGTTACATAGGACTGCTTAGAGTTGCTGAAGAGTTTATCTGATAACTGTAGGCAGAGGTGGGCTACCACTTCCCATTGACTCCCAGTGTTTGAGCTAAGCTAATTAGCATTGGGCGAGCTTTGCCCTTCTCTTCCTTGTCTATCTGCTTGTCATGGACTTTGGAGTGAGGTAAGACATGAAAACAAGAAAACATTGGTGTTTCCCTTAAACTGCAACAAAATTTCAGGGCACCTTGAATGAAAATTGTCTTTAAGAGGAAATTATCAGAATAGTATGTTGGATAATTTAGAAACTTTTGATGTTGTCCTGCAGAAACTCTCAGGAAAGTCATGAGAATTTGCAGATAAAGATCAAATTTTGGGAACAGTTGGCAACAGGAGTTCACCCAAGGCTGAAAAATTTGGGGCAGTTACAGGACTATTTTATGTTGTACTTTCTGAGCTTAAAGCCATGCAATGCTGTATTTTTATTATTGTTAGCAATTAAAACATATTCAAAACTGAAAAAAAAAATTGCGCAGTGACTAAACATTTCAGACAAACAGTAGGCATTGATAACATTCATCCAACAGAAATCAAATAAAAAGATAAAAATGATCAACTCTCTCTGCTCTGTCTTTTAGGCCAGCAGCAAGTCAAGGCATCAACGAGTCCTTTCCTGGGACGGGGGGTCACAACGACTCCCATGACGAGCCGTACGGGAACAGCTCCCAGGACAGCACCCTGATGATGCGGGAGGTGAGTCGGATTCATTCAATGAACGCTCTGCACGCCGTGCTGCTCCCTGAGCTTTGACCTTTCCCCTGAGTGTGAGAGTTCAGTTCAGTGTGTGTTCATACTCCGCTTTTGTTTCCCAAGATGTCACAGTTAATGTAGAGCTTCCCCTAAAGGAAACTGGAGGAAAGTGCATATAGGCTCTATAAATATCACTTTTATACCGCTTTTGCACTAAAATTAGCAGGTCAACACAGGTTTTTTTCAGCACAGATTAACACGCTAACAATCGGTAAATGACTGTTTCCTGCTGCCAACAGACCCGAGTTTAATTGGCAGCAGACGAGCTGTGTGGCTGTTTTTTTTCCTCTGGCGCATCAAGCTGATGTCTTCATGTTGATGACATCATCAGCGCGACAAATGTAAACATGTAAACAATGGAAAGGAGCATGGAGGCCATGGACTGGGTTTTCTGTATTTGTACTTTTGTCCGTCTTTAAAAATGTACAAACTCTGCACTGATGAAGGCCGATGAAATTAGTTGCTGAAACGTAAGTTACAGACGGAGGAGATAGACATAGTGTTATGCCGTGGGGACTTTACGCCAACTTCATCCGTAAATTAACGGATCGACCTGGGTGTGACGTTCCCACACCCAGGAGGCGAGCCAATAAAACCCATGTCGCTTGCAGGGTCAGTCGACCCGGGTCAAAATGCTGATTAAACCCTTTTAAACTGCCGACAGGAGCTGATAGTTACCGGGTTTAAATGGGTTTTTTGGACAGTCTAAAAGGGGTATAAGTTTTACAAATACTTTGTTGACACATCAGGGCAGCAGATTTTCCATCTTTAATGTTTCTTTTTAGATGTTAGCGTGGTCTGACTACAGTCTGAACACTTAGGGGAACTGGATCATGGGCCCCTCTTTACATATTCAGGCTTTTTCATTCAAATAACAAAAGAAAAAAACAAAAATCCTGTTCTGCAGAGAGTCATTGTCTCAGCAGACTCTTTATTTTACCCTGTTTCCTGTAATTACTTGTAAATATTAGTTGTTTTCTAGAAATCTTGCAAATTTAACAGATGATCATAGAAAAAAATGTAATCCCGAAAGATGAGGATATAGGAGTTCATTTTTTTGATTATTTATGTATTTATTTTTTATTATTATCATCTTTATTTTGTAGTAGGTTTTTTTTGGGGGGTGGAGGTTGAACAAGAATATAATAGCCAGAAATACAGTAACAGTGGTTCAAAATACTCATAACAGATCATAACATGTCTGTCTTTTCCTTTTTACAGCTCAGTCTTAATCACAGAGCCTTTCCCCTCTGAGGCACTGCAGATCAAATCTGCTACAAGCTTGACTCAGATTTTTAGAAGCATCCCTCCAAAAAAAAAATCATGACCCTGAGAGTTTAATATGTAGAAGAGACCCTCCTACAGCAGCTCCATAACCCTTCTTTGGGTTCTAACCTGCAGGTTGTGAACCTCTGTCCTATGATGGTATGTGTGAGAATGTGTGAATGCCCCCATCCCCCTTCTTTTTAAGATCTCAGTGCCCACCCGTCCCCTCCTGAATATCACCACAGAATCAAACGCACCTTCACTCTGCAGCGCCCCTCCCTCCCTCCATCAGCTGACCTGTCAATCACAGCCTCGCCACACAGTCGATCGCCCCTCTCTCTCTTTTTCCAGAGGCATAGAGAACGGAGGCGGAGCTCCGCCGCCAGCAACGGTAATCTGTTCCCTGGCAACACCAATCTCCCCGATTTGGTGCAGCAAAGCACCTCCCCACTGGTCTCCCCTGGCGACGCCTCCGGGGCCCAAGTAGGTGGAGCTGCATCCAAAAGTTGGCCCCAAATACCCCCCCTGCCCGTGATCCTGATGTACCCAATTCACCTGCTACACCTGCTGGACCCGCCTGCCCACAAATCAGCCAATCAAATCCTTTATCAGGGCGGGAAATTATAGCCCAGCCACAGTCTGAAGGTTTCCGAGAGAAGATGAGAGATGGTTCAAAATCACAATGTCAAGTCCAATCAAAAACACTTCAGAAAACAAAGGTGGGAAAAGGAAAATGACATACAGTCTTGGAAGAAAGTTGGGAAAAATATTTTGAGACTCTATGGAAAATTACAAATTTAACTTCTTGGAGAGCGTTTGGGTGGAAGAGTATTATTAGATTTAATATTACACGTGTTCAGAAGCTTCACCACCCAGGCTTTTTCACCTACTAGAAGAATTGTGGATCCCAGGAAGCCAATCATTTTCATCTGTTCTGGGCTTAACCCACAATCAGTAGATTCTGGCAGGATATCCATAAAAAAATCATTTTTTTACTGTAGTAACAGTAGTTCAAAAGTGCTTGAATCAACATTTCCAAAACTTCTGTGGATTTTTAAAGATGTTTCTTGCCAGGAACGTTCTTGTAAGTCATCAAAGTATTTTGGGATGAGAGGCCATAATTCACAGAAGGACCATCAAGTTGTTCTGAGGGAGAAACTAAAAGAGGAGTGAACTCATTTCTTAGTGTTCGAAAACATCAGGCGTATTTTTCTAAGCTTTTTTGTCAGCCACTGTTAATCGTTCCCACTCCTAAAACAAAAATATCAAGTCTATTTGTTGTACCATCTCTATTTGAAGCCTGTTTAGTTTGGTTTGTTACCCCCAGGCTGAAGTACTCTACTCTGATTGCCCCATAAACTCTTCACTTCAGCGTCTCTGAGCTGCAGCCTGATAAAAACCGAGGTTCAAAACATGAAACCTGAAAGAACAACATGTGGCCCCTTTAATTTCCTGCCCTGCCGCTCTTTGTCTTCTGTGTTTTTCCGTTCAGATGGAACAAACTGGATTTATTCCTCCTCTTCTCCCCTCTTTTGATCCCTTTTCCTGCTCCTCTTTCTTCCAGCCTACGATCCTCACAGTCTACCTCAGCAGATCGGAAAGAGAAGTGGACAAAATAAAGGAAACACTGAAGGTCAAAAGCGTGAATTCTGCCCCCAAAACTGATGATTTCAATCAAAATTTAAACAAAAAAACAGTTAACTTTGTGTTTTATGGACATTTCTGTGCTTTAGCTTTTTGGTTTGTCAATAGTAGATAAGCAGATAAAATTAAGATTTAAGATTTCAATCAAACAAATAATCAATAAAAACAGAAATTTGCTTAATTTGTCCTCGGTAACTTTTCAAAGACACGATTTAAAGGAAACAATCTCTTCTTTACATTGTTAAACATCACTAAGGCCTTATAAACGTCTTTTTTATTAAAGCTGCACAGGAGAAAATTCATAAATATCATGCGTGCTCTCTTTGGGACACCATGCACTGGATTAAGTATGTCAGTGTTTCGTCACTGAAACATTATTTCTTTTTTAAAATAAAACAATCCCCAATATTAAGTGCACAGGGCTTTTGTGATTGTCTTTTTTTTCTGTTGTTCTACTCTCCCTGGTATCACAGCAAAGCCAATGAGTGTGAATTGTTTTAGGGTACACCTTAACCCTTTAAGGCCCAAGATCATAGATTATAGCCAAAAAATTTAAATTTTTTGGAGTTGAAATGTTTGTTTCACTTTCTGCTAAAATCCTACAAATATAAAAATGTCCATAAAATTCAACTTACAGGTTTTCCGTATCTTATTTGATACATAAGGTGTTTTTGGCAACTGATAATCCATTTGAGGACATTTTTATCATTTATCTGATTGTATTCAGATGGGTTTTTTTTTGTAATTTGTTGATCATATTGAGTAGATAGCAGTATTATTTTTTAAAATTATTATAAAAGTATATATCACATATGATACAATTGGCTTTATAGGGTTAAAATGGTTGCCAGTAAATCACAGGGCCAAGACAGAGAGACAGAAAACCTCCACAATAATCCTCTATAAAAGAAAAAGGGCACATAATAACCCTCCCCTCAGGGGGATGTGTTGTAGTTCAAGGCTAAAGATGTTTTGTAACCAGCCTGTATAAATGTTTAAGGGCCCTGTTTTTTGACAAATATGAAGACTTTTCTTTGTGTTTTTGCCTCCTGTTTAAATGAGAACAGTGCCCATAGTGCTTGAATCCACGAACTTTTCTAAACCAGGGTCCACGTTTTGAAAATGTATCATTGTCTGGCTTTGTGTTGATGGGATTCAGCATTTCAGGGTGAGACGCTGACGTCACCACATGCGCAAAACTCTTTCACGTGAAGGCTGCACGGTCGTACCAGTAACAGCAACAACTTCGGCCAAACCTACATCACCACCTACTGGACTGGAATGCACGCTACAGCATTTTCAGTCGTTCTATGTAAACGCGGATTGCTTTTGAAAACGCAAAGGAAAAACCTTTGCATTTCTGATGAAAATGTCATGTAAACATGGCCTAAGAAGGCTGTAAATGTGTCTTTACACAGTCACATGGGGTACTTTGCGCTAAAGATGCAGCTGCTTATTTTTTCCCCATCCAGCCAAATGCCTGCCAAGTTCTATCCAATCACCAGCCAACACCAAGCCACTGGGAGTGGCCAAATGTTGCCATAAACATTCCCATTTGATGGTGCTTCCCTCACAAGATCACATCCAGTGAGTTTGTTCTTATTGGATTAGTGTTAGCATTAACCAGTCACTTTGTTGCTGCCCTGTCATTGTTGGGAATTAAATTACAGTCACAGCAGTGAGCAGGACCATGGCAACACTCAGAGAGACCAGAGTGTCACTCTGACCAGTTTCATACAAAGAGTTTCCTTTATTTTCCAGCTTCTCGTTTCCCCCAAAACAAACGAACCTTCAGACAAACTGACTGTGTTGGTGTCTCATTCATCTGCAGTACGGTGGAGGCAGCGGAGGCTCCAAGGCGTCCTTCACGCCATTCGTGGATCCAAGAGTTTACGGGACGTCCCCGACTGATGATGATGAGAACAACTCTGCCTCAGGTGAGTTTACTCTGCTGGTTTGGGACGGGACAGGAGAACAGGTTTGAGCAATTTGCAATATTCTCGTGTGCATTAACTATGTGAAATTGTAGATAAATTTGATAGTGTAATTTGTATTTCTAGTCCTTTGAATAACACAAACACTGTTTTTATAGTCTATTTTTTGTTTAACATTGCTGTTACCTTTGCTGCTGTAACACTGCAAATTTTCAACAAATTTCTTTCTTTGTTTCTTCTTCTTTATAGCAATAATTTTAGGAGTGTACAACTTTTTCACCTCAGATACAATACCAATATTGCAGTCTTGAGTACTGGCCGATACCGATACTGATATCGATCCGATCCGATATCAGCAGGAATCATTCATACTTTTATTACTTATTTTGTAGTATTGACTGTAAGATAAGTCTTGATTAACTGAGATTACTTAAACAGAGAACAGTAGTCAGCAATAGGAGGTATGAGAAAAACAGACCTATTTGGTAATAACCATTGGGTTCATTAAATTTCAACCTTGTTTCTTTGTTAGCAACATAAGTCAAAAAGTTACGGACGGATTTCGATGAAATTTGCAGGAAATATCCGGATTGGGACGAGAATCAAATGATTAATTTTTGGAGTGATCCGGATCACCGTCTGGATCCGCCATGACGAAAAATGTGATTTTTGTGAATAGAGTACAATTAAATCAAATCAATGAAAAATAAATTAGAAGACCCTGAAAGCTAACCTCAAGAAATCCAGTTAAAACAAAAACATATATTTTTAATTGCAAAATAACCAACGTGTTTAAATCAAACATAAGCATATTCTACAACTGAATTAAATAAATAAAAAATAATTTCAAATGGACTGCTTGTATCGTAGTGCTAATGTCGGAGATTTTTGATGCATGCTGCTATAATCCTATATTTGGTTTTTTTTGCTGATATCAGACCAATATCAACATCAATATCTGCTCGGGACACCCCAAAATATCTTCAAACAACTGGATCATAACCATAGACCATAGATATGCACTTTACAGAGGAAGTAATGAGATTAAATTCTGTTTTGAAGATTTTTATTGGACACTGTCCACATTTCTCATGAATATTGCATCAGGAGAGTAACAGAAATTAGACTTTTGAATTTCCCTAATGTGTGCTGTAATATATTTAGATATAACCAATTAGATAATAAAACTCAAAAACAACTCTACATCTCAGAAATGTTCCTTTGAGGGTTTGTAGCTTTTCTTGTTAAAAGCCAGATTTATTTATTTTCACGAATGTTTGCAGCCTGAAAATCTTCAGACTACTTTGCCGCATTTATAGATGAAGGTTTTTTGTTGCGTTCAGTTTCTTCAGAGTTGATTTTTGGTTGTTCTTCTTCTGCAGCATTGTTTGCTGACGAGCTGCTGAAACACGAGCAGGAGCAGGCGAGGCTCAACGAGGCCCGGAAGATCTCTGTGGTCAACGTGAACCCAACCAACATCAGACCGCACAGCGACACCCCCGAGATCAGAAAATACAAGAAACGCTTCAACTCCGAGATCCTGTGTGCAGCGCTGTGGGGTGAGACGGACAGCAAACACCTTCAAAGTAAAGACACTGATAATGTCCTAAACTCAGGCTGTAAAACTCAAACATGTCTGTGCAGGCGTGAATCTGCTGGTGGGGACGGAGAACGGCCTGATGCTGCTGGATCGAAGCGGTCAAGGAAAAGTTTACAACCTGATTAATCGACGGCGCTTCCAACAGATGGACGTCCTGGAGGGGCTCAACGTCCTGGTCACCATCTCAGGTCAGTTTGTTCCTTATGAACATAACAGCAGGACAGAGGGCGAGGGCAGGCAAAATAATCATCTAATAATCAGAGTTTTAGAGCTTGTGATCATGAACCACAGCTCTCAAATGAATGCTCAAAGCCCCAGAATTAATTTTATCATTAATCTGTCGGAATATCCTGTAACTTTGTCCACAGGCTTCTCATTGCTGTTTTCTGTAAATTTAATTATATTACTCAACAATTCTTGTTAATTACCTCCGCCAAGGAGGTTATGTTTTCGGGAGTTTGTTTGTCTGTCTGTCCGTCAGTCTGTCCGTCCGTCCGTCTGTGAACAAAATAACTGATGAAATTTTCAGGAAATGTTCAGCATGGAAAAGTAAGAACTGATTCGATTTTGGTGTTGATCCAGATCAGCGTCTGGCCGCCATGGGGAAAAATGTGATTTCTGTGAATACTGAACTAATATAGATATCATTATGAATCCAATTGCTAATGGTATGTTTTCATGGTCAAAGAATCTAAATATTTCGATAAAATAAAGGTAGGACTAATATTTATGGTCAAAATCACAATATGGCTGAGGACTGTGCCGCTGGGGGAGGTCTGTGCTCTCCGAGTGCTTTTCTAGTTTAATACTTCAAATGCTTATATTATGAACCAATTCTCATGCAATTTTTTTTTTTTTTTTTAATGTATTTTTTGGGCATTTTTGTGCCTTTATTGATAGGAGAGAGACAGTGGATAGGCTTGTGAAAGGGGGTGAGAGAGTAGGGGATGACACTCAGCAAACTGGTCACAGGCGGGATTCGAACCTGGACCGGCAGAAGCAAATACATGGGGTGCTAACCACTCCGCCAAACCAACACCCCATTCTCATGCAATTTTGATTAAATTCTGTTCCTCAGTTACATTTACAACTTAATCTCAAAATATTAGGACTTTCATTTCATGAATTTGCAGTTTTATGCTTGTAAATTTACAGTTTGATCTCTAGATATGCTACTTTAATTCCATAGAATATTAACTTTTTTTCTTGCAACTTTATGACCTTGAATCTGCAAGTTTGACCAAATTAACTTATACATCTTAAAGTATATTCACATTCACCGTAAAAAGTAGGACTTTACTTTATTTAACTAAATTTATAATTTATTCTCATTTTATTACAGTCTCTTTCATAAAGTTGCAACCCTAGTCTCTTACATTTTTGCTTAATTCTACAGTATAATTTTCAAATTTCCTGTCTTTAAGAACCAATTCACCAATTAATCCCAAAAAAATACGGACCTAATTGTCATTACTGTTCTATTTTTACCTCATGAATTCACTCACTCAGTCTTTGATCCAGCAAATTTAAAACTTTGTTCTTGTTGATATTTTGCTGTAAACTTTTTTAAACTGTAGATATACCTGCTGTTAGCTCTAGCCTCAGAATTACTGCCATTTTTTTTATTAGTTTGTTTGTTAATAGACAAAATATATCTTAACACAGTAGAAACTGTTGAGGATAAAATGCAGTTACAAAACTCAGAGAAATACAACAAAAATACAACAAATAAAAAAAAGCAATATAATCGATCTCGAGGGTGAAAAAGTTCAGGCAATATTGTATTTTTCACACAAACTTCTTTTATTCGCTTTGGTGTTTAAAATTTTTTCAATATTTTGTCAATAAAACATTAATATGGCTTTGAAAACAATAATATTTGGGTGTTGGTAAACAAATTTAGAGCAGTGAATGTAAAATTTGGCTGTAATTATGAGAAAGTTGATTACATACATGTTGTCTGGTCTTATTTAATCGTTTTCACTGCCATGTTTGCAGTTTACTTCTAACACAACAGAAGCGGTCTCTGTTGGTGTCCTCTAGTAACACTTGTTACATCTAGGCTAGAATATAAACAAAAACAGTCATGACACCAGCGGACTAAAACAGAGAGGCAGGGACAAAGTGCAAGTTCATCTCCAGCTTTAATTTCACTTCCTATTTACCTTAAATTAATTACAACAACTTCAGAGCACCTCTGATTTCTTACATTTCCAGACTTTTTCTCCAAACGTTTGGCTTTAACCCTGAAATCCTCTTTGTTTTTCAATAGCATGTCCTGAAAACTAACCAGATGTATTTTAATTTACCTTTTTTTGGTCCAAACCAGGGAAGAAGAACAAGCTGCGTGTTTACTATCTGTCCTGGCTGAGGAACAGGATACTACACAACGACCCCGAGGTAGAGAAGAAGCAGGGCTGGATCACTGTTGGAGAACTGGAGGGCTGCGTTCATTATAAAGTCGGTGAGAAAGTTTATTTGGTATTTGGAAAATCATCATTTTATCGTCCTACTATGGTGGTTGCTGTTCCTTGCACACTAAAACCTTTACAAATGTATTCTCACCGTTTTAATGCTCTGTCCTCCTACAGTTAAGTACGAGAGGATTAAATTTTTGGTGATTGCTCTGAAGAACTCGGTGGAGATTTACGCCTGGGCACCCAAACCGTACCACAAGTTTATGGCCTTCAAGGTAAGAGACTTGTTTTAAAGTTTGAGTCTCGCTTATTTTTACCTCTGCCAGGACGTTATGTTATTGCCGGCGTCTGTTTGTTTGTGTGTTTGTTTCTTTGTTAGCAACATAATTCAAAAAGTTATAAATGGATTTCGATGAAATTTGCAGGATATGTTTGGATTGAGACGAGGAACAAATGTTTCAATTTTGGCAGTGATCTGGATCACCGTCTGGATCTGCCATCACAAATAATGCGATTTTCGTGAATAACTACTGAACTAAAATAGATATCACGATGAATACAGTTGCTAATGGTACGTTTTCATGGTCAAGGAATCTGAATATTTAGATGAAATAAAGGTAGGACTAATATTAATGGTGAAAATCACAATATGGGTGAGGACTGTGGCGCTGGGAAAAGTCTGCGCTCTCAAAGTGCCTTTCTAGTCTTGACAATGTTTTTAGTTTTCATCTTCAGTGATGATGAAGTTCAAAATTTAACTAAAATATCAGATAAATAAAAGATTATAAATGTGAGATGCTTGTTGTTTGTGTTGAGGTGACTGTATTCATGTTTTTAGCTACAGTGGTCACCTGCTGTTCACAGGGAGGGGGCATTTCTATCGTTTAAATTCATTCTCTTCTATAGTTGTACTGAATATTCCTCCCTCTCTTCCTCTTTCTCTTCCCCTCCATCTTTCAGTCGTTCACTGACCTGCAGCATCGCCCCCAGCTGGTGGACCTGACGGTGGAGGAGGGACAGAGGTTAAAGGTCATCTACGGCTCCAGCGTCGGCTTCCACGTCATCGATGTCGACTCGGGCAACCCCTACGACATCTACATCCCCTCACATGTTAGTCTGAGTGTTTGTGTTTGGACCTTGTTTTAAAGTCTTTATGAAGCCAAAATTAGGGTTTTTTTAATTTCCTATGCAAAATACTACTTGGCCAAAAAGACAAAAAAAGTGTCTAAAATTAAGATTTTAAAACGAGAAATTCAGTTTTGATCTAACCTAGGATGTGCTGGGTGTGTGCACTACATATGAGTAACCCGCCTCCCTAATCGATCCATTATCTACACCAAGAACCCCATGAGGGTCTGAATTTGGTGTGAACATCATGAAGGCATGGACCCATCCTGCCATGTATTACCTTTGCCTGCTGGAGGCCCTGCAGTGATGTTGATGGTGGGATTTGGGCCAGTTTGTACCAGCTGAGCAACGTTTATATCCCACAGCCTAGCCACTAAGATTTAGCCCAAACAACATCTACACTGGACCTGTTGCCAAATTCAAGCCAAAAATCATCCATCTTAAAAAAAGGAAAATTTGGCCCAAAAGATGTTGACGCCAAACCTGTCCCTAAACTTGAGCCAAAATTGTCCATTATCCAAAATGTTTCAAATGTGGCTTTGAAGCATTGAACCAGAACTATCGCCAAATTTTAGCTGAGATTGGTCATCTTCAAAAGTTGCTTAAAAATTTGGCCTAGCGACTTTGACCCCAGACCCATCACAAATTATGTTCCAAAATTGGTGATATTGAAAAGTGGCTCAAATTTGTATGACAACCTTGATACTGAACCTATAGCCACAATTTAGCAAAAATCTGTTTAATTCAAACTTGACTGAAATTTGGACCAAATAAATGTTGACCCCAGACCTATCCCCCATTAAAGCCAAATTTGGTAATATCTAAAACTCGAATTTGTCCCCAAAAAAAGTCTGAGGACATGTGGCAACAAATAAGCAAATATTGGCAATATGTTGTCTAGCAACATTAAAGCCAGGCCACCTGCCAAAGTCCAGCTAAAGTAGACCATTTTCAAAAGTTTCTCAGAAAAAAGTTTCTCAAATTTGGCCAAAAAAAAAAAAAAAAAAACTGGACCTGTCACCAAAATTTAGCCAAAATTGCCCAGATCAAAAACAGCTTTAATTTGGCTAAAATGGTTTAGACTGGCAGAAGCATTGCAATAATTGTCCATCACCAAAAATGTTTCAAATATTGGCCAAAAAAGTTTGAGCTTGAACCTATTGAAATATTTGAACCAAAATTGGCTGTATTCAAAAGTTCCTCAAATTGTTCCAGAAAAAGCAATATCCCTGACCTGTCACCACCAATTTTAAGCAAAATTGCCCAGATTCAGAAATGGCTTGAATTTGCCCTAAAGGATGTAGACGTGCAAAAGTTTTGCAATAATTGTCCATCATCAAAAATGTTTCAATATTGGTCAACAAAAGTTGCCCCTGAACCTATTGCAAAATTTGAACCAAAATTGTCTGTTTTCAAAAGTTGCTCAAATTTTACCCCGAACAAACAATAACCCGAACCTGGCACCAAAATTTAGCCAATATTTAGCCAAAATTTTCCAGATTCAAAAATAGCTGAAATTTGCCCTAAAGGATGTAGACCTGCTAAAGTGTTGCATTATTGTCCATCATCAAAAATATTTCACATATGGGCCCAAAAAGGTTAAGCTTGGACCTATTGAATAATTTGTACCAAAATTTGTTGTATTCAGAAGTTGCTTGAATTTGGCCCAAAAAACAATTACCTGGACCTGTCACCAAAATTTAGCCAAAATTGCCCAGATTAAAAAATGGCTGACATTTGGCTCAAATGATATAGACCTGCAGAAGTGTTGCAATTATTGTCTATCAACAAAAATGTTTCAAATATGGGCCTAAAAAAGTTGAACTTGGACCTATCGCAATATTTGAACCAAATTGGCTGTATTCAAAAGATGGTCAAATTTGGCGTCAAAAACAATAAGCTGGACCTGTCGCCAGAATTTAGCCAAAATTTTCCAGATTCACAAATGGCTTGAATTTGGCCTGCATGATGCAGACCTGCAAAAGTGTTGCAATAATTGTCCATCATCAAAAATATTTCACACATAGGCCCAAAACTTAAGCTTGGACCTCTTGAAAAATTTGTACCAAAATTGATTGTATTCAGAAGTTGCTCAAATTTGGCCCAAAAAAACCCCCAATTTCCTGGACCTGTTGCCAAAATTTAGCCAAAATTGGCCAGATTCAAAAATAGCTGAAATGTGGCCCAAATGATATAGACCTGCAGAAGTGTTGCAATTATTTTCCATCAACAAAAATGAGGTATATACACTCAATTTAGTCAAAGAAATGAAAAACAATTAATGAAAGTGGAAAAATTCAACTAAGTTGGAGGCAGGAAATATCTTATTCGACACAAAAGTAATTTAAAGAATGTTCACTGCCGCCACAATTCATCCTCTCCAAAAAAAATTCAACCTCATATTCCCAGAGGCAAGATAAGAAGAGATAAGATAAACATGAATTTTATTATTACTATTATTTATCCATTTGTTGCCTGTATTATTAAAAATGTCCCTTACCACGCTCTCAACAGATTTAAGCTAAAATTAACTGTTGGCATAAACAACTAAAAAGCATTGAGTTCCTTTGTACTCTCATTGCCTCCATAGTTACCAGATATCGGTGCAATAGAGCCAGTGGAGTTGCTCATCCTGATGCAGATTGAAATAAAATAAACAAATCAGATAATGAGATAAAATGTAAATAAACTAATCACTGCTTTTATTAAAGGTTTGATGCTTGAGGAGTGGAGAACAAAGTGTGGAGTCGATATCAGGGTGAATGAAAGAATGGATCAGACTTTTGAATGAGTGATTGACTGGACTTCCCTCTCTAACCCTGCTCTGCTTCCAGTGAGAGGTGGACGCTGTGGGGAGACGGTAACCATAGCAACTGCCTCCCATTTCTCTGAACAGCCGCGGTTCTTGCTGCACCCATGTCTGTTTTCATGGTGACTGTTTGGCTGAGGAGCGGGGGAATCTCATTGTTGCAGCAGTTTCTCCTCTCTCAGGGTGGGGACGGGGTTTAGGGGTGATCCAGACCTCCCCATGTAGACTTACGCCAACACCTAATCCCCCCACCCCCTCCCCGTGTGTCGTCCCGGCAGATTCAGGGTCAGGTGACCCCGCACGCCATCGTGGTTCTGCCCAAGACGGACGGCATGGAGATGCTGCTGTGCTACGAGGACGAGGGCGTCTACGTCAACACCTACGGACGCATCACCAAAGACGTGGTGCTGCAGTGGGGCGAGATGCCCACCTCCGTCGGTACGTCAACCAATCAGCTCGCTTCTCCCTGACCCCCTGACCTCTATTAGCCGTTAGAGCAGCTCATCTTTCACCCTCACTCCTCCTCCGCTCAAAGCTACACCTCTTTTCTCCACCAATCAGAGCTCCTCCTCCCCCCACCTGCCTTTAACTCTTAGTCGCACCTTCAGACAAGAAGCAGGATGTGTAGTCTCACTGTCTCATCGGCTGGTTAAAGAAATACAAATACAGGTTTTTGGGTTAAACGGTAAATATAGAGGTGCTGATTTGGTGGAATGTTGAGAAACCAGGCACAACCCATAAAAGAGATAAAAGAGATAAAAACAAATGTCTTCAGAAAGGCTCAGTTTCGTCTTTTTAGTGGATAACAATAAACAGTATATGGTCGGGATGCTTATGGCACATTGAGGTCTCACTTTTAGATATATGCCTGATCGAAATACACACTTTAAGATGAGTTTTATTGCATCAAAATAGGTTATCTATAAATGCTATTCCTTAGCTTCGCGGTCGGGTCGGACAGGGCTGGACTGGCCTGGATACTCAACTTCAGGAACAAGACAATTAAAACTAGAGCAAATTTATATTATTCAGACTCGTCTTAGAGCACCGGGCTGTAAGTAGCGATATATAGCTGGCTACAAAACTACGATACTAAGTTTTACAGAAATTGCTCGTTGTCACACATCAAAAACGACCGTTACGTAACTAGAAAGATATACATTACCTTGTCGCTTTGCATCCTTGTTGAAAAAAGAAGTTGTAAAGTTGTAACACCCAGCCCTAGAAGTTTGTTTTGCGACTTCCATGCAAGAGCCTTCAGTGCTCTACATCTAATGGCCCTTTTCTATTAGCCCTACTCTACTCTACTCGACTCTACCCGGCTCTACTCTACTCGCCTTGTGCTGCTTTTCCATTAGCCCCAGTTATCTGCCCAACGGGTATGAGCGGCACTGCGGTTACGTCACTTTGAGCGTGACACAACAATCTGTGGCTTTTTGTCACAAACTGAGTAAAAAAGGAAAGCAGAAGAAGGCTGCAGGTGGCAAGAAGAAATACCCCTTGAGAAGCACAGGAGAGTTTTGGAAGCCATACAACAGAATGAAGCCGAGGACGAGAGCAATCGAGCTGCAAAGAAAAGACGTTTGAGGGTAAGCTAACGGTAGCTACCGCTAGCATGCTAGGTCGTTGCTCTCATGACTCATCGATGACGACATTGTCTGACCAATCAATAAACGGCAGTCGGTGACGTCATCTTTTAGTATCAACTCAGCTCGCTTGGAACCAGAGCGAAGTAGGTACTAAAACTAGCTTGTTTTAGGAGGTACCAGGCTAGTGGAAACACGCTGCAAATTGAGTAGGGCCAAGGCGTGCTAGTGGAAAAGCGCCATAACAGTATAATATAGCAGAAATGATCATGTCTAAAAATATAACTATTTGCAGGGAACTTGTTCGATTTATTCAACCCGAAAACCTAAAGTGTATTTCTTTAACGTCAAGTGTTGAACATCCATTTCTGCATGAGTTGACAACAACACGTCCCACTAAGCATTGCCTCTACCTTTGACCCCACCTTTAGCTTTCACCCTCCACAGCAGCCCCCATGCACACGCACTTAAACCTCCCATCACAGTTTTTATTTAGACATTATATTTCTCTCTGTGTTCTGGAGGAAAATGCTGGTGTTGTCTGTCTGCTCTGTGGATTCTGTCTCTCATTCTGTTTCGTGTTTACTTCAAATATTCAAAGAAAACTTCCTCCTTCTTCTGACTTTCATCCTTGATTGCAGAGAAATAATGAGGCTTTTTTTTTAGATCCATCAGAGTAAAAGTGAGATCAGCGTTTGTCCTGGACGGCAGCACAGTGCAGCATCTGAGCTGATCTATTATTTATCGCACACTCAGTCGATCTGCACAAAGGAAACTCGAGCACATCAAGGATGGATCTGGGATCTCCTGATCCGAGCCTTCTGTGTTTTTCCGTTCGGTCCTCTCTCTTACTCTCACATGTCAGTGTTCGATATCAGCGTTGATTAAACATGCATGTTTGATTGACTGAGTCTGCGTCCTGGAGCTTGGTTGGTTTACTGTGTGTGGAAATCATCTTCTGTTAACATGTGTGTGTGTTTAATGTCAGACCAGAGTCTCTCACAGCCAAGCCCTCAAGGCCTCAGCCCCTCACAACAACTCGAGAACAAAAACACGGATCGTCGCTTTATGCTGAGTTTATGCTTTTCTGAATATCTGCTGATCGATCGTCAAAAGGAACATAAAAACCTTTGTCAGGGCTTCACCTCTGCAGGAGAGGATGTATGCAGCATCAGAGACCAGATCTTTTTGCAGACATTTTTCCACTGGTACAAAAACACAATGCATTTCAACATGACATGAGTGGGCGGGGCTTAGTTAGAGGAAAACAATCTTTCAGGCTTGTTAGCTCATGCTGGCGAGTAGGTTCGGTTTGATTTGACAGTACTTTCACACCTAAATTGAGCATTCAGATTCAGAGTTAATGCATTATAAATGCAGTTTGATTGAGAAACCTGAGGCTACATACATACAGAGGTGGTCTAGGAAGCTGCCATCCAAATTGGCTTTGTACTGACACGCATTAAAATGTGTCATGCACTAACATAATATGCAGTTATTCACCAACCGGTCCCTCAAGAGCCAAAAGATCAGCAGTATATGTGCACAAGTCCTAATCTGTTACGCATTTATAGCCTCCTATGAGGTCTTGTGGCCACCATAGCCATCAAGAAAGCCCTTGCTCTTCTTATGTTCCCTTTTTCCTCATTCTCAGCCTCCTGTCAGCTTGTTGAAGCCTGCCTTGTCCATAAGTAGGAAAAGAGAAAACATAGGTAGGGATGACAAAAGAGAAGTGGGCTGAAATCTCAACATTCTTCTCCTACTATATATTTATGTATTTTAATTCACATTTAATTGGCACGTTGTTCTTCATCTTGCTGGGGCATGATA
Organism: Scarus forsteni; assembly: GCA_036419115.1. NCBI lineage: Eukaryota > Metazoa > Chordata > Actinopteri > Labriformes > Labridae > Scarus > Scarus forsteni. Next base: position 2,396,190 of record JAZDUH010000007.1, on the reverse strand, counting down.
GTGAGCAGTACTGCCATTTACTGGAGAGATGGTATCTCTGAACAATCTTGGAAAAAAAATTATGTGCTGCAGTTTTATGGACTATCCTGGGAAAAAACTTGTCTATGTGCAACACTTCCTTTGAGTTTTTTAGGTATTTTTAAATTAAAGTGAAAATTAAAATTTGGCTTACAATTGCATTGCTTGAGGCCTGAGTTCTAAACATTTTTCACAATGTTTAAAGTTTGATTAGCAATGGCAGGCCTATTTTTTAAGTGTGTGATGGGCATTTGTAGCTGTGATAATGACATTTTTGATGCTGCAAAGTGGCCTCTTTGCTCAGATTTTAACTAGACGCACATATGACAAGTATTTCTAGTAATTGTGATTGTAAGAATTGTAAAAGATTAAAAAAAAAATCTCAATTTAGCACAGTGTAATTTTTTTTTTAGAAATACATGAGCAAACCACCACCGGACGTGCTTTGTTTAAATGACTTAAAAGCACATCTGCGGTTTGGTTCAGTATGTATATCTTTCGAAAGTACCATAAAGTGCTGATCTAAGTCTAAAAATAGATAACAACAGTATAGTTATAGTTGCTGAAGAGTTTATCTGACGACTGTAGGCAGAAGTAGGCTAGTTATACCCATTGACTCGCAGTGTTTTAGCTAAGCTAGTTAGCTGTGGACAAGCTCTGCCCGTCTCTTCCTTGTTACTGCACGCAAATTTGAAAGAATGGTGTCTATCTGGATGTCATGGACCGAGGAATGAGTCAGGAAAAGAAAAAAATGTTGGCGTATCCCTTTAAGCACCTCCCATCATCTAACTTCCCCTCGTCTCCTGCTCAGCGGTCGTTGTCGTTGGAATCGGTCAGAAACTGCTGCAATAATCTCCTCCCAGTGTGAGGCGGAGGAGGCCTCGGTGTGACTGGCTTGGGTGTGAGACTGGTGCTGAGCTCTCTCCTGTCCCAATCCCTGCCTGTGTGTGTGTGTTTCTGAGTCTGAAACACCCGAGGCCTTTACTTATTCTCACTGAGGATGCTTCAGGTTTCACTCAGGGTTTTTTATAGCTAGGAAACTTTTTAAGCCCAGTTCAGACCAAAGACTGAAGATGTAACTTCTAGAAGCGAAGGACAACTTGTAAACTGAGCAGCTGCAGCTTTAATCGAGGCCCGCCTGACAGTTCTTCAGAATTTTCACAGGAGGTTTTAGAGCAGGAATTGTTTCAGCAGCAAATCAGCAACCTGAAGTTCAGATGTATATGCACTTATATTCATTTTTTCCAAATTTAAATGCTACATTTAAGTCTGTGTTAATAAGCCGGACCGGAAAAAAGTTACCGCTTTTCTCCGGCCTAGTCCAGGCTCTTGAAAAGAGAATATAAACAGCTGGCAAAAGTATATTGCTGAATAAATCCTAAAAACTGACTCACATGTGATGTGTATTTTGTTTGTATTTTTCCTGATATAGTCTGTAGGCATCATCATTATTCATATTTGTCGCTGGTATTAAAAAAGCCATCTAAAGATTGCAAAAATAGTCGATATTGTAGAATCACAATTTAAATTGAATTGACACCTAAAAATTGTCCCAGCCCCAATATGCACTATTTGTTTTGTTGTAGCCATTTGTTTATTTTTTTGTATTTAGTGGTTCATTTTAGTTTGTTATTAATTAGTGTTATTAGTTGTTAGATTCATCTACATTTTAAGTTAGATTTTTGAGGTTGAATATATAAATATATACACTTTGGCTAGTCATTTCTTTAGTATAATTAGATGTTTTGTGTAGTAATTATTATTAGTTTTGTTTGTCTGGTAATGATTAATTGTGGGCACCTGATGTTATTCATATAGGTGGGTAACAGAAGGCCAGCATGCACCAGGGTGGGCCTATGGTTTTTTACCAGTGCAAGAGATGCTGCAGGAGCTATGATCTCCTTTGTTATTTAGTTTGATTTCTTTCCATAAAATAAATAATTGGAAACCGCAGAACTTTTACATGAACATAGACCTTCTTTTGTCTGCATAAATCATATGCCCTCGGTGCATCAATGAACCTTTGATTAAGTTTGGTTAATGTTTCAGTTTAATATTTCAGTTTTTCTGATAGTTTTTTAAGACAAATGGTCACTACATGTTTATCAATGGGTATCATGAGATTCAGCATATCCATTACCCTTAGGGGGAGTTTACACGGCGCAGAAAACGGTCAAATCCGATAAGTTTTCATTGTGTTTTGGCCTTGCGTTTAGATGAAAACGCGTTGCGTTTCGTCTGAAAACAGAAACTTTTGAAAACAGGCTCTAGAGTGGAAAGTTTTGAATACGCTCTCCATGCAGCTCCATGTAAACCCGTATCAGAGCGTTTCAGGGTGAAACACTGACGTCACCACATGCGCAGTACTTTTTCACATGAAGGCGCGCGCATACCAGGAACAACAACAGCTTCAGCCATCTACCGAGTAACCTGTGAGCCTCTTAAGGTGCTCGGTTTGTTATCCAGAAAAAACTATCCAGACAGATTTGTTGTCCGAACTGATTTGTTGTCCAGAAAAGAAACTCCTGCGTCTCTGTGTGTCTATTCGCCATTATTGTTTGTGGAAAGTTTTTCTTCTTCGTTCGTGTGTTGTAGCAGCGCTGCCTCTCTGCAGACCTACATCGCCATCTACTGAACCAGCATGCACACTACAGTGGATTCACTCGTCTCAAGCGTCGTCGTCTGAACGCAGTAGAATTCTAAAACTCGAAGGACAAATCTTTGCGTCTAAGTCAGGAGTGTCCATGTAAACGCAGCCTTAGTGATTACCATTGACTGTAGAAGGCATTTGACTCACTCTACATTTGAGTTGAGGATTTTCAGTTTTGGATAGTAAGGGATGTGATTGATGTTCACAAGTCAGTGTAAAGCTGCTTTTGGTCAGATGAAGTATTTCTGATCCTGGCTCTGATTTGCCAAACTATTGATGACAGAATTAGTGGCATGGAGGTTGGTGGAGAGCAAAGAAGAAAGAAACTGTTAGCTGGAAGAAGTGCCGCTTCAGCAATAGCTTAACATTATTCTTGTACATTTGTGAGGAGGTGTTGGCATGTTTCAAAGATCTCTATCAAAGTTTGGGGAATGATATTGATTCTTTGTTTTTAAGCCAGACTCTTATGGACATTTAAAGAAATTAATTAGTTAAATCTTTTACATTGTCTTCACTTCTAAACAATGGAGGTCCGTCTTCTGTTCTAATGTCTTTATATGTTCTCTGCAGGTTTTCTTTGCCTCGGTGCGCTCTGGAGGCAGCAGTCAAGTCTTCTTCATGACCCTCAACAGAAGCTCCATGATGAACTGGTAACCCCTCTCCTCAACCCACAACCGTCTTCTTCTTCTCTCTGAGTATCTGCCGACATCATGAGGAAGGGACGGCGGAGGTTAACAGCGTGTTCATGTGTGTTTTCGATGTATGTGTGTCCCTGGAAGAAAACAAGCTGCTGAATAAGACATTAGGGTGACTGGTGGACAAGCGAGACCACAGCAAACCCTCCAACCACAGGGGGCGCTTCGGCCTCATTGGTGGTCACACTGCCTGCTGGACAAAGGGGGGACGCCATGTTCTTGGAGTGGACGATGCCTTCTCCTTCCATGTGGACTTTTTGATGGTTGTTGTTGAGTGTTTGGATCCAGACTTTAGCGGACACTGACATCACGCCGAGTAGCCTTTGACTTCCCCATTTGGTCGAATGGGAAGCTGTAGAAAAGTTCTCTGTGTAGCACATTATTGATTTCTTACAGGGTGTTCACACTGCGAGTACAATTCGGCCTCTGCTCGTTTGCGGGTAATGACTGCATTTACTGCAGCAAATAAGACTTCTTTTAGCAAGAGGTGGGTCAACATTTTAGGCTGTAGCATCAATAGCAGAAGATAACTTTGGCTTTTTGGTCACCTTAAATAAATCCAATGTCTTTGGAGAGGCGTTTAAATCACTTAGCAGGCGATCACTTCATCCACATAAAACCACTTTATCCCTAAAATTGGCCCTGTATTCAAACTCAACCGATGTTTTCTGCTCAACTGAGAAAAAGGCTTTTGATTATGGATGAATCCTTGAACTCAAACCAAAAGATACTCCTACCAGCCAAGTTATTGAAAATGCAGTCAAATTAAACATCTACTATTAAAGAAATTCCTCATCCTATATTTTCTTGCAGAGATCCCTCTAAAGTAGTTTTGTATCTGTCACAGTCCCCCAAAAAGTCCTTATTTATCTTTGACCGTCTATTCCTGCAGTTTAGCTTCTGTCTTTACAGAGCTCCCCCCACCCTTAAAGCCCACGTACTGTGAAACTCAGTCTATGAAGACGAGCTTTAGTTCCTGGTTTGTTTTTTCATCCAAAAGTGGCCTGTCTGAAGTACCTGTGCAGCCGATATACATTTAAAACTGCAGATATTTACATTTTTGACTGCAGGTGCAGCATGCAGTGCATTTCTAGCACCTGCACTGCTGCACAAAACAGGCTGGGATGTTGACAAGGGGGGCAGCAGCACTTTTCACAGCTTTTCTTCCTCATAAGATCAAAATTTGATTTTGATTTTTGATTTTTATTTGTCTCAAACAAGCACATTTATAATAACAAATAATATGTGTCAATGGGAAAAAAATGGTACATGTGACAAAGTGCAAGTTCAAGAAGGAGCTGAAGGAAGCAAAGCTTACCACACTGACATATAATTCCAAGATATATGACACAAAATTCTAAATCCATTTGATCCTAGAAGATGAAGACATTAAACTTTAATAAAAATAGAACCCTAAGTAAAAACATGGCAACTGAATAAATTCTTTAAAAATAGAGTGTAACTTTAGATGTCCAGTTCTTTATAGCTGAACAATAGTGTTTTTTTTGTACTTACTTTTAAATTGTTTTAAGTTAATGCACATTTTTAAGTCTTCATCTAGTTAATTCCACAATTTTGCACCTCTAAAAAAGATGCACATACTGTTCAGAGTTAAATGGATGGACAGTTGCTTAAAATTACAATTTCCTCTTAAGCTGTTTGTTCCCTCTTTAACCATGAACATCGATTTTGCTTAGTAACAACTTATTCAGGTAAAAAAAACAACATTTAAAGAAAAACTGTGATATTCTGTTGATTCTGATCTTATTTGATTAATATGTTAGTTTGCCAAGTGTGGGAACAAATCTTCAAATTGCTCTAAAATCATCGGCCCAGTTCTGGATTCTTTTCATTCATTTAAGATTCACTTTCGCTCTGCTGGATATGCTTCTGAAAGGTTCAGCTTAGATGAACAAGTGGAATACACTGAGCAGTCCATCTGGTGCGTCAGGTCAGTGTAGCCCAGACAGGACCAAAACAACATTTCTCCTCCATTTACTATCTATACCTCTCTCTAATTTTGGGGTCGCAGGAAGGGCTTGAGCCTACTCCAGCAGTCACATGGCGAGGGAGGGGTTGCACCTTAACTTGTCTGTCAATTACATGGCTATGATATTGTAAAATAACATGGAAACTCCAAACAGATGGACCCTGACCAACTGGGGTGTCCAACTGTTCTTGTGGGGCGACCACGTTTGCTGCTACACCACCATGCGGCCTGTCACTGTTCATGTTTACATGGACACAAGTAATCAGAAAAAACACTTGATCAGGATAGAAACTCATCATGTAAACATGTCAATCAGAAGGTTCAGGTCTGCAGAAGTCGAACTAAAAAAAAGAAGAAGAAATTTTAAAAAAGAATCCTGGAGACAGCGTGAACACGCGAGCTGGTCCTCCATATCTGCGATCCACCAAACTTTATGGCTGTGTCCGAAATGGCATACTAACGTACTACTCATACTAAGTGTGACGTCAACATGAGTATGTAGTGTGTTCACGTTAGATAGTATGAAAAGATTGAGTGTGTGAGAAATACTCGTATGTGTACTATATCAGGAAAAATTTTAAGTATGCGAGGTGGGCAAACTAGTCACACTCAAACGCCCCATAATGCATTGCGCCATGCATTATATTCGACCGGCATTCAGCTAAAAATCAGCCACTAGCAAACTTCCCGTTTTCAAAATAAACGCATCTTTATTATCTCCTTTTAGTTCTTTAACGCTTTTGTAAATGGGCTCTGGTTTTGGAGCTGACTGGAAGTTTCTTCGATAGCATAATGGCGCGCATAACGGAATGTCCAAAATGCCAAAATGAAATTTGTATTTGTGTGTTTTATGGCTCAATGACCACATTTTGGTATTCTACATGGTGACTTTCACGCCTAAAATGCTCTCTGAACTTTCAAATGTGGCGAATCAACAGAGATATTTGATAGCCTGGTGTGCTTCCGATTTTTGTCGTTGGAGGTTTGAAATGCATCATGGGAAACTTAGTAGTATACTACAGTGTGGATGGTTGGCATCCTAATCATACTTATAGTATACAGTATATACATGAGTTTGTAGTATGTAGTACGTTAGTATGCCATTTTGAACACAGCCTATGTTTCAGGTCGGCCATGTTTGTTTTTGTTTCGTCCTGCTTCCTTGTTCCTCAGTCAGCTTGCTTTTTGATTGGCTACATTCACGTTACAATTCACGGAGTCATGACTTGGAAGTCATGGGCTTTCCCCACACACAAAGAACTTTGGTCACTAATATTGAACAAGTTTAATATTTACCCATTTCAAAGCCAATTATCGGGACAAATTCACTCTGAACACACCTAAGACCACAGGATAATCTTAAAGGATAATCTTATAAGACAGAAAATTATCTGGCGTTTGCCGTTTTGGTCAGGAAGGGAAAAAGTCGAGACAGAAGCATCCCGATAATCTTTTGTGTGTACCCCACTTTAGTTAGCCACCCCTCCATCCTCAACATGAATTTTGCACCGATACTTGCTGCCCAAGAGTTTTCCTGAGCACACATTTGTAATATCTGAAAAAAGACTTTACATCCCACTTTTGGAACCGCTGATCTTCGACTCTTCTGGTAGTGATGCCTGCTTTATCAAAACTCGATGGATGTTTTGAGGCCAATCACCTTGTAGCAAACACTAACAGATGTCTTCTTAGCGCTGTCGGATATTTCCTCACCTGAAGTCAAAAAGAGGGCTACACCAGAATCCGTCCACTGTGTCAGACCGTCTCCGATCATGATTTGATCTGGAGGAGATGAATCGACCCTCTGTGAGCTGCTGACGGTGCTGCTCACAGTGTGAACACTCACTCTGAGTGCTGCTTCTGCTCAAACACCTCCTGTGTCTGTTCCCCGTTAAAGAAAACATGACGAGCGAGCTGCTGAGTCGCGGGGGAACGAGACGGTGACTCGCGGCAGACGATGCTGCGCGGCTTCTGTGGCTACTTTGACCTGGTATTTTGCTAACAGGGGGAAGGGAGCTTGTAGATATTGTACTATTGCTGCAACAGCAACACAAAAACAAGATCTTCACATCGTTTCTCACTTAAAAAAAGAACTTGGCATAGAGTAGTGGGAGTTTCTACTTTGCTGCCCCTGGTTCTCTCCACCTTCTCCTGTCCCTGCTGTCCTGTGTCCACCTCACTGTGTAAATACTCACTGTAATGTAAGGGGCAGAGCAGGTGTGAAGACTGAACACAAAAAAATAAGAAAGGTTTGGCGTTTTTGTCACACCTCTGTGAAATCTGTCTGTTCTGTAACTTCACTCATATTCTGTTCTGATTTGAATTAATGAGCCCGGTGAAACGCTTGGTTTTGGTTGAAGGCCTTTGCACACTGAGCCTGTTTTTTGGAGCGTTTTTGGGCAGTGGTGGGATGTTATTTTTTTTATTTTATTGAGGATTTCAAGTTTCGGATAGTTAGAGACCTGATTGATGGCCACAAGTCAGTGCAAAGCTGCTATTGGTCAGACGGCCTTGAGCCCGGCTTCAACACGGCCTCTGTCTATGTGTAGGTTGATCCAAAGTTTGGTTCGCAGAATGGCCGTCCTGTTTAACTCAAGAAAAGCCTCAGGACCCACAATAGAAGCTACAAATATGAGCAGACATGAGGCAAAATCTGCTAAATTAAAGTGGAGTGCTTCAAAAAGTTGTGATCTCACTAAATAGTCAATTGGTCCAAAGTTAAAAAAAAAAAATCTGAATTTCAGATAGTAAAACTTATCAAATTCATGCACTTACTGTTTTAATATAAATCTATTTTGAATCCAGTAGAGCACTTCTTTATTTAAAATGTCTTTCCAGATGAATATCTGAAATATGATATGGTCTGTGATAAACCTACAAGATTTAATGTTTATTTTGCAGCATGTAATCCATCTGATGTCGCCCTGCTTTTGAATTTTAAAACGTTACTGCATTTTCAAAAGGACAGTCAAATGGCCAGGGGACCATAAAGCAAAAATCATTTCTAATGCAACTCTTTTTTTTTTTAATTTTCAGGTACAGATAATATATAAATCACAATATATATGTATGTATAGAAATATATGGGTATATATAATAGGGAATGAGACATTTGTACATTTACTGCACCCACCTCCTTCCCACAAGAACCTGATCAGGTCAGAACTAAATTGGGACACGCACACTCTTTGTAAGTCCATTCAAATATGAATAATGAGGCACAGAAATGTATATCAGTAAATAGCCGTTGGTAAGTAAGAAACAAATCATATAAATACAACTAGAAAGCACTCGGAGAGCGCAGACCTCCGCCAGTGCCACAGTCCTCAGCCATATTGTCATTTTGACCATAAATATTACTCCTACCTTTATTTTTCTTGACCATGAAAACATATTATCAGCAACTGGATTCAAAATGATATCTACTTTGGTTCAGTAGTTATTCATAGAAATCACATTTTTCGCCATGGCGGCCAGACGCTGATCCAGATCAACACCAAAATCGAATCAGTTCTTCCTTTTCCCATGCTGAACATTTCCTGAAAATTTCATCAAAATCCATCCATAACTTTTTGAGTTATTTTGTTCACGGACAGACGGACAAACTCTCCCGAAAACATAACCTCCTTGGCGGAGGTAATAAGGAAAACAAACAAGCAAGAGAAGGAAAAAAGGAAAAAGGCCTAAAGCAATAATTTCTAATCAGTTTTTAATAAAAATTTGTACAGCTAGGGTTGCTCGATGATGCTAGCAGAGACATTTAGATCACGATTAGGAAACACAATTACTCGCTGATTTTAAAATGTACACCACATGCTTTCATTGAGAGGAGATGCTTTTACATTTTCTTTTTAAAACAGAAAAATTAAGAATACTTCAAAGTAAATGAAATAACAATCAGAATCAAAAACATTTCATTAATACACAAGGAGATATTTGATTGTTTCAATTGCTTTGGCACAAAGTATAGGAGCAGGACTATCAGATAAGGACATTAAAATTGATACAAGTTTAATGGAATTTAGAAACATAAACCTACAAAATATTTCAGGCAATATCAGAATCAGCAATAATGTGCACAGAAGTGTTGGATTAAAATGCATATTTGTTCTTTTGAAAATGAAAGTTATTACATTTTCATTTTATAGAGTTATTAAATAATCCAGAATTATATATATCCATCAGATATTTAATAACTATTGTAGAATTAGCCATTTCTCTAAATAACAAAAACATCAGCACTCTTGATAAAGTCTTTGACAGATTTCAGCTCAAGGCTTTTATCAGCATTTAAATACTTTATATATTTATGTATGTTTATGTATCCTACATTATTATCACCAGGCGACAGGGTAGTCAAAATAGAAACAGAGAAGATGTGCTTACAAAACAAAAGAACACTGCGAATAAAACATAAGATGGAGACTTCAAATAAATATTTGATGCAGCGCGATTATGCAAATTCACCCCCCACTGAAAACTGAAAACATTTATACTTTAAATGATCAAAATTTAAGTTATTACAGTTTCATTTGATCAAGTAATTGAATTTTCATCTCAAATACATTTTCATTCAAAGCCTAATTATTCTTCCAATATTAGCCATTTCTCATGGCTTCCTTTAGTGTGTAAAGAATAACACCTCAATACTTTTGACACTAGGAGGCATCATCGGCATATTTTTATAAATATGGACATGAGTTGAATCACAGTAAAGAAGGCTCTTGGATGGATGTGAATAATCCGTCTAGCTTGGAGGAAGGTTTTATGTCACTGTACTGAAGTGATTGACAAAACATAAGGTCATATTTCTGACCTTTGTGTCAGCCTAAAAACAAACTCAGTGTGCAAAGGCCAGACTTTCTTCCTCTGCAGTTCATCTCTGTTATTCAGTTGTGCATTTTGCATGAGGACGTCCATGTGTTTCCTGTCATCACTTGTTCTGAATTGTAAGTTTAAGGCAATACACGGACTGACGAACACGCAGGCCGATGAAGGACGGACTTTCTGCAGGAGCCCTGAATCAACTCTCCTCACACACACTGAGCTGTAAATGTAACCTTAGCTATTACTAGCTTAGCATCGGGGTGTTTTTACATGAATAATCAGTCAAATTTGTACACAGCAAGTAAAAAAATGCCATGAAAAACATATTTTGTTGGTCTGGAGGGGATATCAGCGTCACTTTAACAACACTGTCTATTTTTGGTGGGGTCGACCTTTTGATGACAGTCCCATGATGCTCGTGGGATTTTTGAGCAGGCTGTGAGCGAGGGAAAGGTGTTCATATTCTACTTGATTTATTTGATTTCTAATCAGACTTTAAGGATGTGACAGGCTTAAGAGGAGTGGCGTCAAAGCCTTTACATGAGCAGGATGTTAGCAGTAATCGACACCCTGTGAATAGAGCTGGGGTCTGTTTGAGAAACCATAGATAAAGATATATATATACTGTAAGAATTTTTGTTCTGATATCATACTGATCATTTTAGGGAAAGACAAAAAATAATGTTCACTTGTTAAAGCTTAGTTGTCTTTCTACAGAATAGAGAGCATAGCTATAAGGATTTCTAAAAAATACAATGTTTTTATTGTGGTATTATTTGTATTTGTATTTCAATTTTTGTACGTATCAAGACTGTGAACGTGTGTGCGGCTGTCAGCCTGTGAGTGTGTGCGAGTGTGTGTTTGAGCGAGCAGGTGTGTGCACAGGTGTGCCACGTGCATGTGTGTGTATGTTTTCACTTTGTCTGAATCACTGGAATCAGTCAGAAGACGACCTCAGTCTGGTAACACACATCTGTGATGTTTGAATTCTACAATAAATGTCCTCTCCTTGTACAGCAACAACATGGACTCTGTGTTTTCCTCAGACTTTGATTTAACTTAAGCAGCACAGCATTTTCTTATAGTTTATAACAGTGATCAGTAACTGATGCCCCGGGCCACAGGAGGATTAGATCCACTGAAAAGAACACTTTTATGAGATTAAACTTTTTTATGACTTTTATGAATTTCAAGATAATGTCAGAAGTCTAAATTTTAAGATACTATTTTCTATTGATGTATTTATTTCCTTTCCCTGAAACCAGCTGCTGTAATACGGCAGTTTCCCAGCTGGGGAGCAGTAAAGTCCATCAATCTATGTCTGTCCTTCTATCTATCTTTTAATATACAGTATCTATCTATCTATCTATCTATCTATCTATCTATCTATCTATCTATCTATCTATCTATCTATCTATCTATCTATCTATCTATCTATCTATCTATCTGTCTATCTGTCTGTCTGTCTGTCTGTCTGTCTATGTATCTTCCGTCTGTCCGTCCTTCTATCTATCTATCTATCTATCTATCTATCTATCTATCTATCTATCTATCTGTCTGTCTGTCTGTCTGTCTGTCTGTCTGTCTGTCTCAAATAAAGCATGACTTAATTCTTGTTTTTTTCATTGCAATTTTTAGAGGTCTTACCTTTTCACATTATTCTACATCCCCCCCAGACTTCAGTATCATTAATCTAAATATTTCACATTTTCTTTCAGAACACCAAATTTAATCTCACAATTTGGATTTTTTTCCTCCAGAATTCTGACTTTTTTCAAAGACTTAATAAATTCAACCTTCCGCTTCATTTTCATCTTTATTTTTAAGACCTTATGGTCTTTCATGTTACTAAAATGAAAAGAAGGACAGGGTAAAAGCTTGAATTTGTTTTAAAGGTAATAGCTATAACTATCAATGAAACCCTTGTGCCTGGTTTTAGGAGTTGTGATAGGGAGTGATAATTTCTTAAACTTTCTTAAATCTGCCCCACATAGGATATGAAGAAAAAACTGGGCCTTGTACAAATGTAGTTGATGATCCTTGATATATAACATCTTTTGAAAAAGCATAGCTACAACCAGAGAGATGGGCAAAGGGCAGCCTGGGGCCACAGGCGGTCCTCCAACTCATTCAGTGTCCCCCTCAGTTAGTTTTAAATACCTCCACCAAGGAGGTTATGTTATTGCCTTCGTCTGTTTGTTTGTTATTTTGTTTGTTTGTTTCTCTGTTAGCAGCATAACTCAAAAAGTTATAAACAGATTTCTATGAAATTATCAGGAAATGTTTGGATTGGGACAAGGAACAAATGATTAGATTTTGGGAGTGATCCAGATCACCATCTAGATCCGGAATTTGTTTAAAGGATTCTTTCACATTGCAAGGTAGGACCATTTTTGACATTTGTGCATGTATGTATGTTTTCGTGGTCAATGAATCTAAATATTTAGATGAAATAAAGCTAGGACTAATATTTATGATGAAAATCACAATATGGGTGAGGACTGTGGTGCTGGCAGGGGCCGGGGCTCTCCAAGTGCTTTTCTAGTTAAATTTAAATAGTCATGAGGAGAATTAACAGAACAGTTGTTTGTTAAAAAAACAAACCATTATAATGTGCTTAATTTGTGTGTTTTGATTTTTTTAGCTTATCTTCGTGGGGTTTGACTGGAGTTATATACATTCTTGTCAACCATTTATGTAATGACCACCATGACCACATCATGACCACCTTCTCCAGAGGCCCCATTGAGAGCATCCTGACCAGCTGCATCACCGTGTGGTATGGCCCCTGCACCGTGTCCTGCTGCAAGACCCTGCAGCATCGTGAGAGCAGCTGAGAAGATCATTGGTGTCTCTCTCCCCTCCCTCCCCTAAATCTACAACACCTGCCTCACCCGCACAGCCACCAGGATCGCAGGTGACCCCACCCACCCAGCCCACAGCCTCTTCAGCCAGACTGCGGAGTCTCTGGGCCAGATCCAGCAGGCTCAAGGACAGCTTCTTCCACCAGGCAGTCAGGATGCTCAACTCCCTCCCTGCTCTGCCCCCACTTCCCCCACTCTGCCCCCTCTCTCCCCCTACTCTGCCCCTCAGGACCTCAGGACTGCACCTTTCACTTTCTCCTGCTCATTTGCACAATTGATCACTGCTGCACCTTAATAACTTTTTTTAATGCCAATAATGCAAGCTCCTAAATAACAAAGACTTTGACTTATATTGAAGTAATTTCAGTTTTGTGTTTGTCTGTTTTTGTGCCTTTAAACAAGTATGGTTCCAGTCTGCTTCATCAGTATCTTCTTGCGTTTCTCCAGGCATTGAGTTTGTCCAGTGTTGACGACTCCTTGGCATTTGACAAACATCTTGTAGTTCTCAAAGCCCCTGACCGCCTAAAATAGCTCGAGGAAGACGTTCTGGACTGACAGGTTGCCATGTCTGCTCTTCTCAAACCTGGCAACCCTTTCTGCCAGGCTCCGACCGGAACACATAAACGCCCCCCCTCCTCCTTCCTCTACGGATGCTGCAGTGAAGTTGGCCGCGCCTGCGCACTCTCGGTCCTCTTTTTCTTGGAAGGTAAGTGTGGCATGGCGCGTGTTTCTGCCTTAGGGGGGATAAACGATGGACATAACGGTCGTTTAAGTGCACCGTTAACGAATCCTGGGGTGTCAAAGTTAAGGTGTTGTGTTCTGTGAAGCTGTGGCGGTAGTTGGGTGGTTTCTCGGCGGGGGTACTCGGTGCCAGGGCAGGGTGTGGGTGTCCGTATTCGGGGCTGAATCAAAGAGACATGCGGCCTTCGACGGCGCGGTCAGGGGAAGTCGCTTGTCATTCTCTGCGCTAATGTTTGCCTGTTTATGTAACGTCCCTATAATCCGCCGTCTATTTACCATCTTATCTCCAACATATCGGCCTTACACGCCTAACAGACCCCGAAACAGCCGCTGTCGCCCGAACATTTCTGTTTTATTTGGACCGAGTTGAATGGAGAGCTAGCGTGACTAGCGGCTTTTAGCATCATTAGCTATCACAGCCGGCTAACGGTATTTTCTGCTTTAGCAACAACAGCGCATGTGGGCTAATTAACAAACATCCCAGCTCGAAAAATTCATTAAAAAAACATTAACTATCAAACGGAGTAAGCTCTGACTAAGGGTATAAATTTTAATGTTGCTTTATTTAATAGCAGTATTGTTAGCTTGATTAATGCCGTCACATAGCACCGTTAACGGAGGCCAGCTAAGTTGTTAAAGCTCCCGCTAGCTAATCATTTTTCGCCCAATCTATAGGGTGTTGCAGAAGTACCCGGGTAGATTATAACTAATCTAACATTTCCAGCTATCGGGTGTCATTACCAGTAAACATCGGGCTGTGTCAGCCGATGAATTGAAGTTGCCAACATGTCAAACTCATGGTAATAAGAGGCGCAGCCGTTCAGCCTCGTGTTAGTCAAAGTTTGTGTTCAAGTCGGGCTGCATCATTTTCCACTTCACGGAGGAGAAAGAGGCCCGGAAGCTATCTGCTACATTTACTTTATGATTCCTAAACGTTTTTCTTTATGTATCCTCCCAAAATCCACAGTATTAGTGACGACTGAAGGTAACTTCTCTGGTTTTCATGTGGGGGAAAAAGGCATCTAGAGTTACAAAAAGTATTGTTATAACTGCTGATAAACAGCTAAATCTAATGAATGTGTAATATATAGAGATGCACATTTCTGCTGATAATTCTAAAGCCACTGTCTGATTTCAACAGCGATATTGTGTCGAGAGTAAAATTAGCCTGTTTCTCCCAGGAATGTAAAGTAAAACCATTTTTATCCTTTAATAAATTATAGTTTGGATTCATTAAAGTGGACATTGCATGATGATGTAGATAATCATGGGACATTGTACATTTTGTACATTGGCTCATATGAAATTTACATGTCCAATATATAGTGTGTAATCATCAAAAATGTTCATCTGCTGATACTGATAATCAACCTTGAGGCAAATATTTGCCATTAATATTTGTTCCAACGTATTTATACACTTGTTACGTCGCTTAAATTCACAGATCCTTTTTTGGAGGCAGTCTATTTGTTAGAATCAGATTTGAAGCCAAAAAAAACCCCTACATTTTTAAATAAATGTATACAATGTTAATTTGCGATAAACTTTGTATGCATATAGTGGGCACTGATATAGACTATTGATGGTCAAAATATTGGGAAATATTTTCATTAGGGGTGCACTATCTTATATCGGAACCAGCCATAAAGCTAAATATCAGTGTTAGCAGATGGGGACATTTTTGCTGTTATATAGGCAGGAAAATACATAAAGTTAGATACCGCTGAACCACATCACTGCATGGCTACACTGGAGGATCTAGTTTCATTTTTCAAACATTTTTCCTTAGCATATGTTCCTCACTCGAACTCTTTAACTTCGAAAGAAACCGTTTTTTGTTTAGAGCTTTTATTGACGATAAATAACAGTATTGGCAATACTGAGTTCAGACATCCATATATGTGCAAAGATTTTCAATCATGCATTTTCAATGTTCATATTTGCCTACAACGATATATAGCTTTTTCGGAAAATAATTGCAGAAATTAATAACGTGCATCCCTAATATCTCATGATATCAGTGTTGGTTGATGTAACAATATTCCCAGTTGAAATTATTTACAGGAGATAAAATCAACTACCCATGTCAACCAAATGTATCCCTTATTTCTGATTAAAAGGTACGTTTAGAAACCAAAATCTGCCTTGGGTAATTCTCAAACAAAAATAAGATTCGAAAGTTACCAATATGGTTTATAACAGGGATTGAATTTTTACAGTAATTGATTGTAGAGAGCAATCGAGTTGGAAAAGATGCAATAGAGCAGGGAATGACGCGCAGAAAAGAGGCCACATCCTGTTAATAAATGCAGGCTGGCACACTGAGGAGTGGCCAAGCATAGGGGCATGAGGGCATAAACAACATGGTTATCAGCAACTTCATGCCCAGTAAACATTAGTGGTTTAGTATATGTAGATAATATCAATATCATCGTTATTGTGACATTTTGAATCAGAAGTCCAGAGTATACATAAATCTTACCTTTACAATATGTAGACAACAGAATAAGAGTTAATTCATCCTCTATGGCATTGGAGAAATGAGTGCTCTGACTCATTTTCTAAAAAGACTTGAAACTTTTGACTGCAGGCAAAACCTTAGAAATATGTGAAGTAGCTGTACTGCTCTTGACTTTCTTTACTCGCCTGACACTTGTTTTCTGCCTGAAGCAACAAGACTTGCTACCTTAATTGAAGGTAGGCTAAAATAAGCCTTGGAGCTTCAGGCTATTCCTTTTTGGTTGCCGTCTGTTTTCTTTTTTTGTGTAAACAATGTTCTTATTGTTTTGTTTTTAAACCGAAATAAAGCATTTGTTCATTCGGTTCTGCTGGGGTGGATTATATAGTTCATAGCTGATTGTTAATGTCACACAATGCGTGTCAGTTTGTTTGAATCAATGATTTTGTTTATTTTTATATAAATCACAAGTAACTAAAATCGAAGTTGTAAACATGATAGTTTTTGCTCTGCTGAATGTGCCCTGTTGATGTTTTCCTCTAAGTTACTTTTGGAAAATGAGGTTAATAATCTGTCTGGTCTCTTTCAGCGCCCCTGACCCATCGCACCATGGCAGATCCCGATCTTGACTTCCAGACTGGCGAGTCTGGCGCCTCCGCCACCTACCCCATGCAGTGCTCTGCTCTGCGTAAGAACGGGTACGTGGTGCTGAAGGGACGTCCTTGCAAAATCGTTGAGATGTCCACCTCTAAGACGGGCAAGCACGGACATGCAAAGGTGAGCTTCCCCCTTAAACGAGGTTAGATATCAAGCTGGTGTTGGAGCCCTGAAGTGGTGCCCTGGTAATTCAGTAATGTCTCCTTATCTTTTTCTTCAAACACCAGTGTGCTGCCACATGTACTTTGTCCTCTGAGACTGTTTTAAACTAGAAAATGTTTCCATCTGTTAGAGAAGTTCTCACTTATTACCGACTCAGAGGCTGCTAGATTACAGTAAAGCTGAATTAAATGTGGTACCAGAGATTTATTTTTTAGAAGACATTTTGTATTTGTCTTATGATCAATAATCTGTCAGAGATTCAACACTCAGCCATAATCTGTCAAGGCACATGCATAGCCATTAAGTATCTCTTATTTTAATAATGTTAAGATTTTAGATCCCAGATACAGTACAGTACTGTGTGTTTTGGAACATGGTTTTATTTTAAACAACTGTGTTGGCTGTAAATTTGCATCTCAAGTTGCAATTCTTTTCCCATAAGAGGCAGCATGTGTATTTTTGAATTAAAATTTAGTTCTCCACCTCTCTAAACTATTTATAGCACACATTTGGTTGGTTTTATATGCACACTTTACCTCCCATGTTGCACTTAGTTTCTTGTACTTAAATAAGCATAAGAAAATACTTAATTGCAGAGGAAACCTGGTTGCTTTTCTGTCTATGATGTGTCCTACCTTTCAGAACTAAAAAAAAAAAATTAAAGGGTTTAGTTCAAGACGAGCATCTTTATTTTAAGATGAGATACCATCCTATATACAGTGCTTAGATTGTCTGTTCACATGGCACTCCATCAACTGAATTCAGTCTAAATTGTAGACCACGGGTGTCCAAAATTTTTCCATAACTGGCCACATGCAGAAAATGAACATATGACACCTCACTGTTAAGTGAAGATGTTAGGATTTAGGGTTGAGTAGGTTGTTCCTGCTCAGGATAAACGTAAGGCTCCATGCAGCAGAGAGGAGAAACGCTGACTGCTTGTCTTCAGTTAGACACAAAACAAGAACAACCTGCAATGAGCTACAAACCTTTTGGGACTGTTACTAGAACATGACTGGAGACATGGACCTTAAGATGCAGCAAATAAGCTTGATTAGTGCAGTTTGCTGCTGTAATCCAATCATTTGTTCCTCTTACTTTAGAGGGGCCCATTCGAAATGCAGCATGGGCTGTTGTTGACCCCATGCCCTAGTTTGGACACCCCTGGTGTAGGCTGTGAAGTTGCCACTAAAACTGAAGAACATTGGCCATTTAATGTTGATAAATCACAATGTAATCATATCAGTGTTCAAAAAAAATCCTCATGTTGATGTTTTGTCTGAAAGGATCCTGTTTTAAGTGTTCTTGTTTTGAGGTGTTTGTTTTTGGATTTTTTTGGGACCTTGGCTCAGTCCCGTTCATGTTATTACCCCTCCCCCTCATTTGTAAGTGTCCCATCACCCCTTGGAACAAAGATGCAAGTGGTAGTGGCAAAATCTTTAAGGTGGTACAGCCCTTCATGGCACTGATTTTCATCATCAGGTATTTCTGTGTATGCCAGCTTCAGATTTTTCTCACTCCTTAAAACTACTGTAAATGAAGGAAGTATCACAATCATTCAAACAGCCTGTTATGCCATTATAGTGAACCTTCGTTAAAATGATTATTTTAGACCAACTCATGGCCAGCTTTTCTCAAATTTCAAACATTTGTCAGTGGAAGTTG
This sequence comes from Scarus forsteni, assembly GCA_036419115.1. NCBI lineage: Eukaryota > Metazoa > Chordata > Actinopteri > Labriformes > Labridae > Scarus > Scarus forsteni. The sequence continues at coordinate 2,377,463 of JAZDUH010000007.1, read as the reverse complement.
ACTTCAGTTCTCTGATGTTTTATTGATGGAAGTTTCTCATTACCTTCACGTCATTAACTTTGCTGATAAAGGCTCTCCTGTGGTCTTTAAAAAAAGCCAGGAAGAGCTCAATTAATGCAAACTGTCAGGGTTCAGGTGTTCATTTTGTTGAGTAATTATTTTCATTATAGGTTTCACCAACAACCTTTTTTCCCCTGACGAAACCGAGACGGTAAATAATAAAAACGAGCACATCGACAATAACTGAAACTAAATTAACTGACATTTTCATCAACACATAGAAACTAAACTAAAATGTTTGATGGAGACTTAATTAAATCAGACCTTTTTTGGTCATGTAGGAAGTAGAGACAAGTTAGGAAAATATCCAATCACAGCTACTTTGGTTGTGTGGAAAGGTTGGGTGGGATAAGTTGTGGAGCGATCCAATCAGAGCTGCTCTCTTTATGAATTAATGTGTAGCAGGTTCACTGTTTGTTGTCAGTTCTGGTATTGTTACTGAGATGCTCTGCCAGGTAGCCTAAATAAAGGTGACTGCATTTCACATAAAAGTTAAGTTTATTTCTGTTAATTTATACATTCAAACTTTACTATCATTCAGTAAAGGGTTATTAAATGTTTTATTTTATCCAAGTGTAAAACATGATTTCAGAAATTCAAGGAAACAATGCCTTACACTTTACACTTTATAACAACAGTTTAGATGACTGAAGTATGACTAAACTGAAAGTTATTTTAGGCAAAAGCTAAAACAAGATGTAAAAGTGCTGTCAAAGTTACCACGGTGCTCCAGAGCTAACAAAGTGATTTGCTTTGTTGTGTCGTTTTTCTTTGTTGCCTGTCTGAACACTGGTGTTACAGATGTTGCTCCTAGTTGTTTAAAGTTGACGTTACATGTGTTAAATACCTCTTGGCCTCGTCAACCCTGTTCATGCATTAATGACTCATCGGGGCAGGGTGACATGGGCCCGTCTTGTCTTTAAGTTTTCTGTGACCAGTTTTTAAATCCTTTCTTTTTGTTCACTCGCTCTCTGGAACTCACTTTAACTAATCAAGCCCTTGTTTTGCAGGTTAACCTGGTTGGTATCGACATCTTCACCAACAAGAAGTATGAAGATATGTGCCCCTCCACCCACAACATGGATGTCCCCGCCATTAAGAGGATAGACTACCAGGTATCCAAACATCTCTGGAACTTTTCTCCACTCAAGTGTCACCGCGGTTAGCCAAAGGGTGTGGCGCTCTGCTCAGTCATGTGTCAGCTGACTGCTGGCTCTCCTCCAGCCTAAAGTTACAGCTTTAATTTGTTGTTAGTGCCATGCTGGAATCAAGTAGCTGCAGGCCACTTTTTTCATTAAATCATAATTTTATGACCTAATGTATCTAATTACAGGTGTATTTTCTACTAAATGCTCTTCCCTTCAGCTTTTTCATTTAATAAATATATATATTTTAAACGGTTAACTTAATCTAGCTCTTATTTTGTTTTAACTGTTTTTACTTTGACAAAGTGACTGAAGGGCAGATGGGTTTTTTTTGTTTCACTCAGAATTGGTGAATATGCAGAGACAGTGCTGAGTTGGGTTTGAATCTTAAATCCTTTTCAAAAGTATGAACACAGCAGATGAACTCCTTTAGATACAAAATGATCACTTCTTTATCACTGGAGCATTAAAAATGCTCTTGACCCAGTAACCAGCCCTTTAGTAGCAGCTAAAAGGGAAGAGCGAGCCTTCACAAGAACAGCCCTTTCTGTGGTTTGGGCCGATCTATGGCACTGCAGCATGACCACGATAGATTTTAACTAAAAGTGTTAACATCTTATATGCTAAGTGATCACATTTTTAAGCTCAAATTTTAATTCTTAATGTGGTTATAAGCTACAGTTTATTTCGAATTGTATGTTTAACTCCAGTTAACTAGAGATGGGAATGGAAAATCAATCCCAGTTGATCAATATCATCGGCGTTGCTGCTTTTCAGTTTCTTCTACTAAACTTTGCGTGCCCTGTGAATCAAAAGTGTCACATTCCCATCAGAGGCGGCCGGCATAAATGGTAAAGTCAAAAAATCATGACAGTCAATGGGCAGAAAATTTTTGTCAGACAATTAATACAAACTATTAAATAGAAATATCAGGAGCTTAGAAGTGACATTCATTTGACAGTGTCTGAAAACCTATTTAGGCTTACTTTAACCTCACTGAAAATAGGCAGGAATTGATAACTAAATTCTTAAATAACTGGATTGATGAGCAGATTTGTGAATGACATTGATATCAGTGACGTCTCAATGTCCAAACCTAAGTGGGAACCGGCTTTTCAGAGGTTCATTCACCATTGCAGTCTGCATTTACATGAGAAAAGAATGAAACTATTAACTGAGGTCCTGATATCAGCCGTATAGACATGTATAAAAACTAAAATCCCAAATAAGGATATTAACAATGTTACCGCAATCTATGGCTAGTAAAATCTTGAAAGTCAGGATACTTTTATATCTTATATTTATCTTCTTATATTCTTATATTCATATTTAACTTGTTTAAGCGTTGTGAGCCACATGCAACGGAATTTCGTTCACTGTGTACTGCTGGTATAAAGTTGAATGACAAAGAAATCTTGAATCTACTTAGTTTAGTTTATTAGTTTATTTTGATTATATTTAAAAGTATACCAATCAAAGCGACACCACTGAAAACCAGGTTGACCGAAAAGGTTTAGGCTGAAGCTACTTAGCTTATATGTGCCTAACCTTCTTATTGTCCAACATTTATACCAGAGCAAAACAAAAAGTCAAACAACAAAATCTCAACAACCCATGAATAAGTAATAATCCAAAAAAGAACTGAAAAGAAATAGAACTGAAAAAAATTGCCAAAAAAGAGCAGAAGCAAATACAAAAAAACTTACCTAAAGTTCAAAGTTTTTAGATTTATCTGCAGTAGCTGGTTGATGCTCTGGTTTGCAACCTGGTTAAATTTCTTTTGCCAGAACAGATTTGACAAAGACTGCCCCATCAACATGCAGTCGAACACACAAAGACTGCCTCATAACACCATAAAGACTGTGCAGTAAGCATTGTGTCCAGCAACAAAACAAAAATTAATATGCAATAGTAAACTGCCTTTTTTTAGTTATTGCAGGAAATGGTCCAGTTTTTTTCACGTGAAATTTTAAGAGTTCACAATAAGGCTTGAAATCTTAGTGTGCAGCTGTCTTGGCTTACACTTTGAGCTAATATTTAGTTTTATGTTGCACAGTTAAAGACGGTGCATAAAGATTTTCAAAAGCCTGTGTGGGAGTGGTAGAAGTCTGCTAATTACTTACATAAACCACACCCAAGAGACAATGGAAGGTACGTACTGAACCACTAAAAATAAAATAGCTAATAAGCTTTTATATTAAATCTCTGACCAAAAAAAAAAGATTTGTCATGACAATATGATTAATATCATGAGCACATTCATACTGGGACCAGCTACCATGCCACGCTTAAACAGGTAAACAGCAGTCATGAGCTTCATGGACAGAACTGAGCCAAAAGCAACAGAACTTTATAAAATATAACCTTAATTTAAATCTTTAAATACTGTACATGTCACATAGACTTTCAGAGCTACAGCAGGTGACACTTGGAAAAAAGACAAATAACAACATAAACAAAATACGTGCTGAAGGGTGGCACAAGTATCTTATCCTTTTAACGTGAACATCTGTGTAATGAGTAAATGTGCTCAAGTTTGATGCTGCTGGGCAATAAACGTTTTTTAAATTACTTGTCAATAAATCAAAGTCTTGTGCTTTTTTTGAAGTGTCTGCCCTTAAGTTTGACGTCTTCCTTGTGATAAAGTTCTTCTATGCACAAGACTAAAAGTCAGCAGCAGCTGCCAGAGATGCATTTCTTTAAGAAAAAACAAAAAAAACAAGACTACCACTGTGATGACCTACCGTTGTTTCATCAGCAGTTAAAGCTCATTGGCTCGGGGAAAGGCAGAAGGGAGAAACCAAAGGGTCTTAAATTTTTTAGCAGACTTGGTATTGAAGTGTTTTTCCTGTTTAGCTCCAGTACCATGGCGTTAACATGTTTTTTTCCTCCCCTCTCCAGCTGGTTAACATCAACGAGGGCTACATGTCCTTGATGAGTGACAACGGCGACATCAGAGAGGATTTGCGCGTCCCTGATAACGACGTCGGCAAGGAAATCGAGTCAAAGTTTGAAGCTGGTGATGAATTCATGGTGAGAACTTCACACATCTGTTTTGTCAAATATACAAAACTAACCTGCTTCATATTGATCTGTCAGTAAAACAGTGGTGTGATCAGACTGACTTTAGCTTAACTTTGTCAGTTATTAGAGTTAATACAGCTTATGTAAGTATTTAGTTATATAGCACATCTAAAAACTTTTAACCACAGAGACAAACAGGAATAAAAACCACCAGAAAGCGAAAACAAACTTAAACGGCACAATGGGACGAGTCAGCACACAACTAAGGTCTTTACCAACATGAAACAGCAACCAAAAACCACCTCAGACTTTCTAAAATATGTCAATACATATTTTAAAAAAGGAAACATGTTTCTGCCTTTACGCTGCTTTCTGTTTGTACTTCCTGCTCCAAATAGTTTTTTAACAGTTAAGATAAACAGTTGTTTTGGTCACGGTCAAACTCCTGGGTGAAAAGTGAAATATCTTTGATTGAAGGTAGATATTTGGCATTGAATGCTGTTTAAAATATAAAATATGAGAACCAGAAATGGTTTGTTCCTTGAGGGAGGATTGGGAAACTCATCTAGAGTGCATTAAGACTTTTAGTGTTGATCAATTGGTAGCCTTTTTGTTTCAGTTAATAAAAATATTCAAACTATAAAAGCATTTTGCATGATTAGTGTCTTTATGTTTTAATATTAACTTTAACTCCCAGCTCAACTGTTTGGCAGAGGTCAATAAATGAAGGAATATCTAATATGTTAAAAAAAAAATCTGTTTTTTAGGAAACAGAAATAACTGCAAACAAACCAAAATGTGTGTGGAATTTAATGATTCAAAAAATTAAACGATTTTATTAGAACTACCATAGTTGTTAATTTAAATACCGAACCACTTGCTGATTTTTATACAAAATCTGTTATTCATCAAAAAAATGTGTCAAACACAGTATTAAGTTTTATTCACGAACATTTTTGCCTTTCCTGATGGATTTTGTCCCAAATATTTGTGCATTTTTTTCATCACATTATCAAAAATTAACTTTTTAAACCTTTAAATCCCTCACCAAGAAAATATCTGCTGTTGTGTGGGGCTTGTTTGTAGTTTTTCTGTTCCCTGAATTTTTGACAGAATCATAACAATGATTTGATTTGTTCTTTTTTCAAACATTAAATGGCCCTAAACTTATTTATGACCCGACAAATGGCTAGTAGTTAAAGGGTTAAAGCAAAGATTTGGTACAACCAAGCAGTGAATCAGAAATGTCCGACACTTGTGGACATCTGTCCGACTAAAGACGTCTCCATACTCTTATGTCCCCCTGTGTGATGTCCCACCATGTTCAATTATTTTGCTTACATGAGTGGAGTCATGGTTTCCAAAGGGCCTCACAGCCATGTCGGGCACAGCAAGATGACATAAAAACAATGCCGTCCTCACAAAGCATGTGCGAGTTTTTCCTCTAAGGATTCTTTTGCACCCAAAGGCTTCACCTGGTGAACACCAGACTTCACGTCACATTGAAGCAAATCTTCACTTTTACAGCCGTGTCATTGGCTGCTGGTTAGCAGTAGGGCTCTGGACTAGGGCTGAACGATTTGAGAAAATCTAACTGCGATTTTTTTTTTTCCCCAATATTGCGATTTACTCTGCAATTGTATAAATGTTCCTCATCTTATGTATTCTTAAACAAACATAAGCAGTAGATCTTTTTATAGTAAAACCAATATGACATTAAATTAATCTAAGGATAAAAGATTTGAGAAAAAGTGGAGAAGTGAAGAACAGAAGCAAAATAGGTATGAAATTGTAAAAACTGGGTAAAAATGGTATGAAAGCGGAAAAAGGTAGTCTGTGCAAAATAGGTATGAAATTGGGGGGGGGGAAGGGAGGGGGGAATTTGCAAACAAATCTAAAGTGGCCAAGGAAAATTGATTATGGCAGCAAAATTGGGAATTAAGTTTTACATTTATTTTCCAAAGCCATGTAAAAATTCCAAAAATAGTTCCGACAGTGGCCAAAAAACGATGAATGGGGGCAAAACAGGCATAAAGCTCTAAAAGCTAGGTTAAAAAAAAAGGTTAATAACAAATCGAAAAGTGGGAAAAAAAGTGTATGAATAGAGGTAAAAAAAAAAAAAATAGGCATGCAATTGCAAAAAACTACATCACAATGCAAAATGTTCAACACATTTTGGGCTAAAAATATTGAACCTTTTGCGATTTGAAAATTGCAACAAGCCATATTGTGATTTAATGAAATTTGCAATTAATTGTTAAGCCCTACTCTGGACTGTGATCACTTTTTATATCAATCAAACTTTATACAGCACTTTTCATACATAAAATGTAGCACTAAGTGCTGAACATTCAACTACACATGCAGGGTAAGAGTCAGGGGATACAAAAGGGGAACCAATTAAATAATAACCCACCCCCCACCCATCCAGCCCATATGTAACACAGACATCCCCTCACACACATACCCAAACACACACATGGACCCAAGTGCACACACACACACACACACAGGGACACAGTCAGAACTATTCAACAGCCACAGAGGAAATGCTATCCTGAATTAAAATGAGGAAACACGGAGCTAAAACTAGACTGATTAAACCATGATAAGATAAGGGTTAGGGTTATATAAAAGATATAAAAAGATAATAAAAGTAAAGGTAAAAGGAAATAATAAAAGTAAAAGGAAATAAAAGTGTTAAAACAGGAGATGGTAACTCTGAAACTAAAATAGAGTAAAACCCATATAATGCAGATAAAGAGAAAAAAACAAAACTTAGCTGAAAACTGAACTAAAAAGGTAAATCAGAGCTGCAACAGATCAAACTGGTTGCAGGTCGGTGACAGATGTCGTGGACGTCATTGTTGCTGAGGCAAGATTTCAATCTGTTTTTAAATAAAAAGAGAGAATTGAATACAGTGAAAATACAAGACCCTGCCCACCCTCTCAAACCACACACCGCACACACACAGACATGAAGAGGAGACTCAAACAGAAAACAGCCACAAAGGACTGAATCTTGAATTAAAAATGAAGAAAAGGAGGGACCTCAGATTAAAATGACATTAAAATCGTGGGAAATTAGATTTAGGAGAAGAAACTTTAACTTTTACTCCTGATATTTAACTATTAATTGTTAATACTGTGTATTCCTTGACCTCATTTGGAGTCTCATTTCCATTTAATTTTTACTTATTTTTCATTATATTTTATTTAACTTAATTGTAGTGAAATTAATGCTCCTCTCTAATCTGTCTTCATCTGGTATTTCCGATTGCAGTTCTGTGTATAAGTGCAACTGAATCAACCAAATATCCCTTGGAGATTAATGAAGTATTTCTGATGCTGATTCTGAAATGTGTAATAAAATCTACTGAAGTTGGATCAAGAAAAGAAAATCAATTTGCAGGGAATAAAATTATGAAGAAGCAGAAAGGTACTTGGAGAGTGCAAACCTCCACCAGCGCCACAGTCCACACCCATATTGTAATTTTCACCATAAATATTAGTCCTACCTTTATTCTATCTAAATATTTAGGTTCTTTGACTATGAAAACATACCATAAGCAATTTGATTCATAATGATAAATATTAGTTCAGTAGTTATTCATGAAAATGGCATTTTTCAACATGGCAGATCCAGGCTGTGATCCGGATCACTCCCAAATTCTAATCATTTGTTCCTTATCCCAATTCGGACATTTCCTGCAAATTTCATCAAAATCCGTCCATAACTTTTTGAGTTATGTTGCTAACAGAAACAAACTGACTCTGGCAATAACATAACCTCCTTGGCGGAGATAATTAATCAGAACTGAAATGGAATAATAAAACCAGTTAACCGGATTGCAGCAAATAAGATTTAATGAGAATAAATGGTATCAACAAACTAAAAAGGTCGGTCTTTAAAACCAGGAGCGGTCGGTGCTGCCCTCAGGTCTTGGATTTGTGCTCTGAAGATTCAGGTGGTGACTCCGGTCTGTTTTGGTCTCCTGCAGGTCACCGTGATTTCTGCCATGGGGGAGGAATGTGCTGTCGCTACCAAGGTCCTGGCCAGCAAATAGGGAGACGGACTTTGCTGCCCAGGCAACAAGCACCACCCACAACCAGTCTCTTTGCATTCTCATTGGTTCTGTCACCAAAGCGTCGGCCTTCACAGACAACCTCAATCATTCTGTTGTGATTTCTCTCATCATTGATCTTTTGTTTTAATTTTCTCCTCCCCTCTTCGTTTCTCTTTTCCATTGCTGTTTGGGAGAGTTCTGCTGCAGCTCGCTGCGTGGTCCTCTGTCTGATCGCTGAGGTTTTGTTTGGTAACGATCTACTTTATATAAAACAACTTCAAAAATAATGATCAGTTGCTCATTCCTGCTTATTTTTGCCTTCAACGTGTTGGTTTCGCCACTCACATTCCTGAATGTTTAAATAACAACGGGATTCAGCTTTTGTATGATTATTTTTTTATATTCTTAAATATAGCAGGTTTAAAGCCTTTTAGAGGGAAGGGGACGGGGCGGGAGGGAGTGGGGCAGTTTTTGAGTTATTAAAGCAGTGGGTGGGTGGGCTTCCCCTGTACATACTAAATTCTGGTTTAGGTTGTCCCTCTAGCAGCCATACCGCTTTCCAGCATGGCCCGTGCTCTGGTTCCTGAGTGGATTGGGCACGACAAGGTCCGTTACTTCCCCCCTAATCACTGGGATTGATGGTGGCGAGCACTTCAGAGCACTTGAGGTCCACCGCAGCATGTAAAAACCTCTAAAACCAAGAAAAGAGAAGTGTTTATTTTTTTCTCCCCTCCCACTTTAAGAACAGAAGCAAACTTCAGTGATAAACCCTCGTGATGACAGTCTCTTGTCTGTGTAGAAGTTTGAGGGGCGTGAGCGTCCTGTGCACTCGCACCTCTCGTACGCCGAGGCGGTCGGGGGCTCGTCCCGCTGCCCGGCAAATCCCCCAATACAAAAGGAGTGTTATATTTTGTTTAGAGAGAGGCGTGAGTGTGTAGCGGTGTGGGCCTCCCAAACGTAGGAGGCGGTTTGCAGTGAGGTGTGTTTATTTTGAGGGACTCGTTCGGGACGGGGAGGGTGGTAGAGTTGCAAACTTTTTGTTCACTCGAGGCCTTTGTCACCTGACTGGAGATGGCAAAAATAAAACGATGAAACAAATGGACAAAAACTGCAAACTCTGTCTGGTTTTCTGTCTCTAATGTTCTCGTTAATGCAAAGAGAAGCTTGATGTTGAAAGAGCTCATTCAAAAATATAGGCATTGAAGTCTAAAAGTGTTGATTTGATTCTTTACGAAAACGGTTAAGAATGTTTTGAAATGGTAAAATCAATACATATTTTCCTACATTTCGCTATGATTTTAGGCTTTTATATCAATTGCTCTTTGTGGCCAATCACAGATAAGGTGCTGAAACAAACTTCCTCATGGGGATAAAAGTGTGGGGAGGGCATGTAAAGAGGGTCTGCTTCTGCATACATGCAGCTAAATAAGATAAACACAAAGGAAATGAAATAAAATTGGGTTCTCTGCTGCTTTGCTCATTAGAGCTGAAATGTCTCCAGCCTCAGTGGTGGTTACAGATGATACATCCAGCACCAAACCAATCTCAAGGCAGACTCAACAAAACCAGGGCTCCTGTTCATCCTGGAAAACCTGGAAAGACAAATTTCCACTCATGGAAAATGAGAAAAAAATGTAATATAAAATTATTTATCCTCTCTCTGCTTCTCTACCTGGTTAGGAAACATGTTAACATTTGTGCATAAGCTGCAAGTCTAGTCTCAGCTGCCAAAATGGAGCAATGGGGTTTCTTACACCCTGGATAATACATTCTAGACAGATCCATACATCCTTCTCGGAAATATTTCACTAGTCCACCTGGAAAAGAGCTCATGGAGAATGTTTTCAGGGGCAGAACCTTCAAAAACAACCCCAGCTGGTGATTGGACGATCTTTCTGCCACTCATCACAGACCAATCATATCAAGCATCAGTATGACATAGCAGCTCAACCATCAAGTAACCGGCATTGTCTGCAGAGGATTTCCACATCTCCCCCAGGCTTCTGATTTGATCGTCAAAAACAAAAATGGCTTCTCACAAGAAAAAGTTGAAGCAACATCCTTTTTTCCCCTAAAGAAGAAATTGAGCCCATTTCTTTTAAAACTGCAGATATCACCACATCCCCAGAGACCGCTCCAGAGGCCACCGCTTTCAGACACGCAGTCACTTCCTGCTGTCGTCACCTCTTCAGTTTCCGCCTTTCTTCCCTGATTGGACCGTCAAGCTTTTGGCCGTGATGTCATTGGAGATTGGAGCTTGGCAAGATGGACCTGTGTGATTTTAGAAAATGAATCCATCTGCATTGCAAGTTTAGAAAAGAATGGGAAACCTGAAAAGAAGTTACCTTTTATGTTTCACCCACACGTCATTTTATTTACAATTCCCTGAAATACAAAAAAAAATGAACTTTCACTAAACACATATAGAAGTAATCTATGTTTGGGATAAATTTGAACAACTAGTTGTTGGTTAGTTGCGTTAATGCCTAAAGGTTGTTAAAATTTCCAAGGCAAACCAGGTTGTCCCACCACACCATCTAAAAAGCATTTGCGAGGGCACATGTCAGAATCAGCCTTGACTTCCTGTATGGACCTAGATCAGCACAGCACTTGGACTACTATCTTTAAGTACAATACCTGTTTGTCCTCTCAGTTGTCTTGTCTTGTCCTATCTGTCACTGTTTCCCCTTCTTTCACACTGTGGTGTGGCACGGCCCTCCCCTTCAGCTCACATCAGGGGTTAAAGTTTGATTTGATGGAGTAGCCTACAGGGAGGGCTGGTAATGGTCACTATATCAGTGAATCATATTTACACATGTCTCACTGCTAGAAAAAAATGCATTGGTCTTTCCAATGCTGCCATCCGACAGTGCTCAGCTGTAAAGATGATGCAGACAAGGGGAAAAAGAGAAGGAACAACAACAAAAAAAGACTGTCATTGCACAAGAACAGAGAAACGAAATTTCTCTTTCCAGTTCAACCCATCCAAGAACATACAAAGACTGGCACAAGAAAGGGGGACTGTCAGATCGCTAGCAGAACACTGCTCTGTTTTCTTATCTGAAAAAAGGGCGAGGAGTAAAAGGAGGAAGGAAGAAAGGCCGCTCCCACATTGTTTTTAAGTTATACCAACGCACACAGTGCATCAGTCGTAGTACTCCCGAACCTCCAGTACAGCTTTTCTGACATTGAAAACCAAGTTATTACAGAGAATGTGGAAAACTGGCCCATCTGTGAATACAAAAAAATCTTAAAAACATGTTGAACCCCCATCGAAGTCAAACCCCTCTGTCTTCACTTGTCCATTGGTGATTTAATGAGTGATGATGAAGTTGGCTTCAACAGCGCTGTTAAATACTGAGGCTGTGGTGAAATTTCAACTTTATTTCTTCTTAAATACATGTTACTATTTACTGGTTAAGTAATATAAACAAATGGTGTTTGTAATGCATGAAAAGGATAACAGACTACTAAAGCTCTTTTTCGTGTAGATTTTCTGCTCATACAGTCTTTTGGGATGTTGCGAGTCGACTGGTTGGCTACATTCATGGTGCATTCAAGTTGTACTGGGAGGTAGGGATTTCCGAGTTCCGAGTCAGAAATTTCAACTGGATCACCACCCCCGAGTTGACAATCAAAGATGGCTGCCCCCAGTGTAAACAGGTAGCTCCTGTAATAATCCGTTTATTAGCACTTATGACTAGTGTGTGTTGCACTAAATCAGCCGTTTACAAAGTATTGTTCGACTTATATTATTAGAAATTCTGCCATAGTGTTATTTACCTTCTTCATGTGGCATTTGTGATCTACAACGCAGGGCGTGCTAACAACAGCTAACGATAGCCTGGTAGATTGGCATGTTTTTTCCAACTTTGTAGCTGGAACGCTGATAACTCGGAGATGACGTGACATGACACGAGTTAGCTTAGGTCCAGATAAACTTTATATTTTCGAAAGGTTAATGCACTTAAAAACACTCATATGTAGGGTACTCTTAAACTGTGGTATTACTTTTTGATTTGAGTTCTTGTAGGTGGAGAAAATACCCTTTGTATTTGGTACGGTACTTCCTGTTAGCGTCTATTTCTTCATCACCGACTTTTACAGACTGTGGCTTACTGAGGGAGAGGAGAGAACTTTCTAGTGCATCTGATGTTCTTAGTGACCATATGGAGCTCATACAACCCCACTTCAAAAAACTGAACTATCCCTTTAATGGACCATAGCATAAGGCACTAGGGGGCTGTAAAGGGTCCCTGGGCTGCCACTTGCCCACCCCTGATCTAAACAGTGCACATTAGTAATTCTAGCTCTAGTTTTTGTATTTGTCCTTGTTCTAAAAAGGTCTTTGAATGTGCAGCTGTCCTGCCTAGGTTCACGGCTGATTTTCATCGAAGGGATTTTTTAAAATTTATTATTTGTTGACAAATCTTCAAAATCAAAGTGTCAGACTGGAGTGAGAAATGGTCACAGGTTGATCTGGAGTTGCCACCTCATAAAATCAAAAATTAACAATTTTATTGTCACTAATGCTCCAAAATAAATCAGGATTTTGAGCATACATTTTATTTTATTTTTATTTTATTTTATTTTTTTAACACATAAGAGCATTAAAGTGGATTAGCAGAGATGTCCATCCCTCTGTCAGACAGGATGTTTGTATCAGACACTCTTGTGTTTTGAGTCTGTCTTTGGAGTCGTGGCAGCAGACGCACCCTGCCCAAACGCAGACGGGACGATGAGCCACAAACGGCGCAGAGATGGAAAAAAGGAGGCATGATTTTATTTCCAGTGCGGCTGTCCCATCGCTCATGGTTTCTCTGAGTCACACGGAGAATGAAAAATGTGCATGAGTTCAGCTGAGTGAAGAGCCGGTGTGAGGCCCGAGGTGGAGCGTGAATGATTGACCAGGCTCAGCAGGTTTATTATCAGGGCGTGTGCAGGCCGTGCTCGACCTTTGGACTCTTATTCAACACAAAACAACAAGCAAAACAAACTTTAAACCAGAAAAATCACTCAGAACTCATTTCTATCAGGGATGCAAGGGTAGTTTTTGCACATTAATGTTAAATTGAGAGAATGAAATAGGATGGGTTTTCTGTCAATAAGTAAATAAATAGGTGTTTTTGCTTAAAACAGGCCAAATTAAGCTTAATTTTACTATCAGAAATATATTTTACATATGATGTAGGTGTGATCTATAAAGAACCACTTTCAGTTATCACTATAAATTGATTGAACACAAAAATAATCCCTCAATCATCTGCATATCTGCAAAAACCCATTATCATGCATTCCTAATTTTTATAGCCTTACTTAAAAGAATATTAACAGTATTAAAATATAACTTAAATACTTTATATTCCACTTCCAAATGTGTAGTTAATCACCTGAGCACTTAACTGTTGATCAAATAAGTATTGAAAAATGGCACAAATGTTTATCTTGATGTGTTCTGTTTAAAGAAAACCTTGTTTACTTGTTTAAATTATTTTCCATACATCTATTTTAATGTGTATCATCAGCTTTTCTTTTGTCTAATTCTCCCATGATATACTTTTAACACCCTGGTGCACACTCTTTATCTCTCCTCTGTATTTACGTCCTTAGATTGAAAAAAAAAAACGTTGATGGCAGACGGGAAAAGACCTTCTGCTTTTATGTATTGCCTGAAAATGAATACTGCCATCCCAAAAATGAAGAATGCAAATAAAAAAAATGGCAAAAAATGTTATTAAAAGTGTGAAATGTTTATTCTAAGAATTAGCTACATCTGGGTGAAAAAGACTATTGACTGGTGAATATGGAACATATTCAAAAGAATAATTTAAAGGTTTAGAAATTATTTTTGTTTTAATTAATTTAATAAAAAACAAGGTACTTGATTAAAGGATAAGACCCCTCACACACTATTAGCATGGATATTTCTGTAATCAGCTGCACAGCCCTTCGCTGCCACAGCATCACCACCCTCACCTGACCCAGGCTCCGTACATGCAAGCTCCAGGTTGTAGTAAATCCTCTCCACATTGATTAATAACACAAAAATAGCTTTATTTATGTAGCACCTTTGAAACAAAGTGCTTTGGCATTTAAGGGCAGAGTTTCAGGTCAACCAGGTCAAAAACAAAATGAGCAGGAAATTTAATGAAAGCAAAATTTTACCAGAGAATCAACAAGAATGAAGAATAAAACAGAAAAAAGGGAATGGGTTGATGTTTGGCAGATACTGGGACGACAGTGCAGGAGCACGCCTGGGTGAAGAGGAGAGTGACGAAAAGTCACACGTTTAACACATGTTTGAAACCTGGAAAAAAGAAAAGCAACACGGACACACCACCCCAACATCACTAACCAGGACTGACAAAAAAACAAAAAAACAAAAGACATTCATGAATTATGCCTTACGTGGAACAAAGGATTGGACATAAAAGGTCAAATATGGACACTAAAGGACAGTCAAGAATTATGTCATACTTCTGTAAATGGAATAAAAATTTATAATAATCTGATGATATGTGAAAAAGAGGAGACTAAATATTGAGAAAATGGGGACGAAACTAGATAAGCTCTGCTTCTTCCATCTTCCCTTTCGGACATGTACAATGTGATCAACTATTGACAATGTGTGATGTTGTATAAGTGTGCTGACGTGACCGAAATAAATAAATCAATTCAATTCAATTCAATTCAATTCAAATATCCAGACAGTCAGAAATTTATGTGAAAAACAACATGAAAAGGGCCAAGACCAATAAAACATTTTATAATAGAATATACCCAGGTAGGGATCACATACATAAAATTATAATTTACAATGAGATCAATAAAAATACAGGAGACATCACATCTGTGGAGATTAACAAGGTTATAAAAGACATAAAAACAAATGAATAAGGGATGGGAAAATAAAGAAGAGTATAATGGCCATGTTAGGTAAAGAAAATTAGTTTGGGGAAGTTGAGATTAAAGTTGAAATTTTCAGATTCAAATTGAAATGGCAGGATTAGAGTCGAAATACAATTTGTGAAAATTGTCGAAATGTCAGGAAAAAGTTGAAATGTGAAGAATAAAGGTGAAATAAATTGTATGTTGACTTTTTTCTCAATTTTAGATTTTTCCTCGACATTTTAACATTAATCTCATTATTTTGACTTTTTTTCACGAAATTTCAATGCACTTTTATTTTCGACATCTCAACTTTTATCTCATTATTTTGACTTTAATATTAACCAGCTGAAAATATTTTTTTCCATCTCAAATGGCCATAATACTGCTCTATAAAAAAACAAGTGAGTAGATGAATATTCATTCATTCAACCTTTATCTAATCTCGAAAAATCATTGAGGGTGTTCCCTCATTTTCAATGATGTCGAGAGTACAGAGGACAACAATAAAACAACACAGTTAAAAACACTTACATTCAAAAGCAGCGTAATTCATTATCAATGTTCTAAACTGACCAAAAGAAACAAGTGCTTGTAGTTTTAATGTTTGTTGTAAGATGTTCCAGGTGAAAGCAGCAGAAAAGCTGAAAGCAGTTCTTCCAAATACAGTGTTTACCCGTGGAACTTCAAGCATCAGCAGGTCACTGGATCTTGTTGGATATTGATTATGAGATTGATGTAACAGAGATGTTATGTATGATGGCATTTTACCAAGTAAGGCTTTATAAACGAATAAGAACCAGTGCCTGTCACGTCTTATATTCAGGTGTGCCCAGCCCACTTTTTCATATAAAGTGCAATGGTGGGTGGAGTAACCTTCCCCAGTGATGAATCTGAGGGCTGAGTGATAAATGGAGTCCAAGGGTTTAAGAGTAGAGGCAGAGGCATTTCTATAAACAACATCACCATAATCCAAAACAGATAAATATATATAAATATATTTATCTGTTTTAATATAAATATAATATAAATATAATAATATGATCATAAAGATGGCGAAAGAATGAAACTAGATAAGAAACTAGAAAAATGAGTAAAAACAGTAGAGACTGCATAAAATCAAAGTAAAATACATTGTTATAATAAAAAAGGTCTTCAGAGGAAAGAGTGATTTTGAAGGGAGTTTATTTCCTCTGGTGATTTATTTTAAAATTTATGAGAAAAACTGTTAATTCAGGAGGAAATGAAGAAGCTGTAAATGTTAATTCTTCAACTTACGCTACTGATATTTTCAATTATAAGAATAAAATGTTGATTTAAGATCTGCCACTGTTCTTCTTTTCATGTCCTATTTAAGCAGATTAAGCGTGTTAACCATATATGGTAAGGGGCGGTCAAAACTCCACAACGTTGTTTCCGTCTACGTCACATCCGGTTCTCTCTTTTCCCTCCGATCTTTCAACATGGCGCCGGTGAGTCCAAGGCAGCTCCTTCATTCTAACGTATTTCCCTGTTTATTCCCCTGCCAAGTGGCTGCAGGAGTTGTAATCAGCTAAAATAAAGTTGTGATACTTGTGCTGAGTCTTAGTTCTTAAGTATGGAGTCGTTTTATTAGCAGAAAAGAGAAACTTAGCAGAGTTAGCATTAGCATGTAATAGCTTTGACGTTAGCTCACACGTGTCCCGTTCAGTGATCACTGACAGTCTTAACTGATGGAACAGGGATACTATTTCAGAGGTTTCATCTTCCGATTTGTCTGCTTTATGTGTATTACTCTCTGAATCAGAGTCTTAAAATCATAAAGTTTATAATTCAATAGTTTCGATTAGGGCTGGGTTATATGACCAAAAAAAATCTGATTTCCTCCTAAAAACTCAATTTTCTATTTAAATAAATTATTTTTTCTCCAGAAAACCCCCCAAGTGACACAAAAATGGCATGAATCACACCATATGTTATCCAAATTTGTTCCAAAATCAAACACTTTACTCTTATAGATAAGATGTACGCTGTATTTTTGACACAGTGTAGAATATATAGTCAAAATGTAGACAGCCTGTCTACATTTCACTGAAGGGTGAGCTGTTTTCACAGTACAGTAACATGGAGCTATCTGATCTATATTTAAGCTTATTTAAGAAATTAGTTAAAGCCTAAATGTGCTTTTGTGAAACGTGAAAAGGCCAACCACCAAGACAACTGTACATTTTTAACAATATTTTAAAACATTTCAAAAACTCTTTATTGGAGTAAGTCGAGAAAATGCTTCTAGATTTTTCATATTTAAGTCTTTCGCAACAAATAATCAGAATTAATTGAATTAATATGTATTGTATATTTTGTATATGTAGATATATACATTGAGAGAGACAATATTTGCTAGTAGTTTTATTTTTTACTTTTAGATATCCCATGTTCTTTTGTACCTCGGACAATACAGGCTGCTGGAAATTTAGTTTCCCTTAAAGAGCCTTACCAAGGGATAAATAAAGTTCTATCTTATCTAATCTTATTGGCCATATTTCAAAGTTAATGCGACTGTAACAGTATATAAATAAGTAAGAAATTGAACCATACCTTTAATTTGTCTTTGATCTTGTAATTCAGAGGTGAGCAGCCTTTTGTTTTATTACTATGACCTTGTTCCAATGTTTATTGTTAAAAACACTGTTAGTCTAATTCTAACAGTTTTGGAGCAGATGGAAAAACTGGAGTAGCCACAGTTTAATTTCTCTACCAGTGAGTAGAGCTGCCACAAATGACTATTTTGTTCGTCGACTAGTCACTTCATGCATGAACTGCAGCGTACTGCACCAGCATGCAGCTGGTGGCCCAAATCGCTTATAATAAGCAGACCTGGCAACTTTGGTGCCTGCGTAGTTGTGCATGCGCCACATGCATGAGTGTGTTTCGGGGTGTGTTGGTTTGATTTCTGCAGGTGTGATAACCAGAAAACAGGACAGATAGGCAGACAAGACAGCAGAGGTACGGCGGCAGTTTTGTGAGAAAACACACCTAAAAAACAAAACGACTAGTCGACTTAGTCACGACTAGTCGACTAATTGTGGCAGCCCTACCAGTGAGCATGTCTTTCTTTTTATTGTTGGTGTTTTATACAAAATAGAGGGTATGTAGCTGTTTCAGTAAATGCACAAAGGAGCTTGGTAAATATCGGTATATCAGGTCTAATGTGTTTCATGAAGGATTCAGGATTCATTAGCTCACATTTCTTCAAGCTTTTGTCTTTAGATTGGTCAATAGCAGAATTTTGTTTATTTTAACCAATGCCTACATTGGTCATAACTTTATAATGAGATGCACTGTTATTAAAACCAAAGACTGTACAGGAGAGTTGAAAAAAATAGAACTTGATGACCCTGTTTATATAAACAGATCAAACAGAAGAGGCCTGCTGTCAGCAAAAAGGCCAAAAAAGGAGCTCTGTGGAAGTTCACCTTGGACCTGACCCACCCTGTGGAGGACGGGATCCTCGACTCTGCCAACTTTGTAAGTTTCACTGCTGCACTTTCCACACTTGAGTATTTAAAGCATTCAGAGATATTTGTGGCAAACTTTCGGATCAGTTAATTAATCTTAGATGACAGAGTGTTGTTCAGCTTCAAAATCATGACAAATGTTAAAGTTAAGCATTCTCTGCAGTAAAATCACTTTACAGTTTAGATTTAGTGATTCCTGCATGTAGCTAACGTCGTGTCTGGACTAGGGCTCTCTTCCCTAGCTCCTAATCGACTAGGGTTCCCTTCCCTAGTGCGTCACTGTGCTCTGTTTGATAGGAAACCTTCCTCAAGGAGAGGATAAAGGTCAATGGAAAGACGGGGAACCTGGGTAACGTGGTCCAGGTCGGCCGCATGAAGAACAAGATCAACGTGTCGTCTGAGAAGCAGTTCTCCAAGAGGTGAGACTACGTGCACGTTTAGAGCAGCAAACACCTTAAAAAAGAGCATTAACATTTCACAGTAACAGTTTAATGAAAAACAGCAGGACTGTGTTCATGTTTTTATCAAGCCTGAGAGATTTCAAGCACTTAAACTGTAGTTCTAATAAAGTCTACCTCCCTCCTCCAGGTATCTGAAGTACTTGACAAAGAAGTACCTGAAGAAGAACAACCTCCGTGATTGGCTGAGAGTGGTGGCGTCTGATAAGGAGACGTACGAGCTGAGATACTTCCAGATCAGTCAGGAGGACGAGGAGTCGGAGACAGACGAGTGAACAGCTGCTGCAGAGTCTCATCTGTTTGTATGTTTGTGTCAGGAGAATAAATGTGGAAAAAGAACCTGTTCTGTCTCTGGTATTATGTCGGATATTAAAGATTTACAGACATATTTAACATCAAGGATGGAATTACGAGTGGCATCATTCTCAAGCACAGGGCTCTCCTGATATTCAATGCCTCTTAAATTCCTCTGCAAGTGTGTCGGCATTTCCACCTTCTAAAAGTAGTGCAGTAAATGTATGTCAAAGATTAAGCTATGCTTTTGACCACTTCTGACATGATTTATGAACTCTTATAATTTTGCAGACTACCTCTGATGACAGTGGGATTTTTTTAAATTTGCAACATAGGCAAAACAAAGTGGAATGAATTGATAAGAAAAAAGACTCGGTTCTCAACTGGTTTGGATTTGATTCCCATCCCAGTTTTACATGAAAGTGTGACAGTTTTGATCATAAAATCCAGAAGTCTTAAATTAAGAAAATCGGGTCAGTGGTACAAGAGAGAGGTCTGTATTCATCCAAGTACAAAAATGCTTAAAATGACGATTCTGCTTTCACCTGTTTCCACACATCTTAACCTCCATTCCTTTTATTAATGCTCACTTCGATGCTTTTTTAACTATCAAGCATTAACATTTTTGCCCAAAAGTTTGAGTTCAGCTATATTTCAGAAGTTGAATGAGAAATATAGAGCACAAGCTGATGCTGTTCAGTTGGTACTGATACAGTCATGCATTCAATGCACATGTAAGGATGTATGAATTAGTTTGTGTTAATTTTACAGGTTAGCAGGATATTTCTAGGATGTAATGTTGCTTCATGTGATAAATGTAGGCTTTATTTCAGGACTCTGATACAGGACTGTCTTTAAGACATTAGCCAAGTGTGATTTATGTTTTTGCCTTTTTTAACTGCATCAGTGAGATCTGCTTGTGGGACACATTTGATGCCAGGCTTCATGAGCTGTGAGTTATGGAGGACCAAAACTGACAGAATAAAAAATAAATATGTATATAAAAGCAAAAATTAAATAAAAATAAATAAATAAATGAAAATAAAAACAAAAATAATTAAAGAGACTGTGAGGAGTTTCTAAGTAATTACAAAAAAGTCTCACTTTTAGATATATGCCTGATGGAAATACACACTTTAAGATGAGTTTCATAGCATCAAAATAGGTTATCTATAAATGCTATTCCTTAGCCTTCCGGTCGGGTCGGACAGGGCTGGACTGGCCTGGATACTCAACTTCAGGAACAAGACAATTAAAACTAGAGCAAATTTATATTATTTGGACACGTCTTAGAGCACCGGGCTGTAAGTAGCGATAAATAGCCGGCTACAAAACTACGATACTAAGTTTTCCAAAATTTCCTTGTTGTCACACATTAAAAACTACCGCTACGTAACTAGAAAGAGATACATTACCTCGTCGCTTTGCATCCTGTAAGTTGTTGAAAAAACGAAGTTGTAAAGCAATGAAGAGCTCTGATTAAGGTCCTTATTGTATTCATTAGCCTCAAAACAAGTACACGCTGTGGATTGTAAACGTCTGTGGTGCGTTCCAGTTGTAGTCAGAAGTAGGAATTTTGAGCTCCAAGTAAGAAACTGCAACTGGAACGTCCCTCAGAGTCTGAATTTCCTACCAGGAACTCGGTGACAATGGAAGATGGATGCCCCCAGTGTGAACAGTTATTTAGCTCCTGTAATAATCAATTTATTTGCACTTCTGACTGGGGTGTGTCGCTCTAGATCAGCTGTATACATAGTATTGTTAGACATATATTTACAAAAATGCTGCCATAGTGATAATCACATTCTTCATGTGATATTTGTGAACAACAACGCAGGGCGTGCTAACAACAGCTAACAATAGCCTGGTAGATCGGCATGTTTTTTTTCTGATTTTAACTGGAACGCTGATAACTCTGAGATGATGTCACTCCCAGTTCCGAGGTTATTGGAACGCAGCATTACGACAGTCGCCGCGCGTGCTCATGGGTAGCAGAGTCTTTTACGTTGCCGGTAACAGATTCTCCTCACAGTCCCTTTAAATGTGTACATAAATATATAAATAAAAGTAAAATAAAAAGAAGAAAAAGATTCAAATAGTAAACATAAATACAAAAATAAATAAATATGGGCGGTCCTTAGTGTGTCTTGGGTTGAACTGTTCGCCTATTGGTTAATCGACAGGTGAGTGCAGAAATGGACTAGGTATGCCTGCTAACAGCCACAGTAAGAACCTGGGACAATAGTGGCGGAGTTAACAAGGAGGTTGGTGGCCGTGGCAGCCATAGACTGTAAAAAACATGGACGTCATGTCAGTTCAACCCAAGATACACTAAGAACCGCCCACTCATCTGAATAACATTTCCTTCTACATTTCATGCTGCAGCATGAAATAAATAAATATGAGAGCAGTGTTCTTTTATTTACTTAGTGATATATAATTCTATTTATTTATTTATTTTTATTATTATATTTATTTTTTGTGTTCAATTTTTTTATTTAATTTTGAATTTTTGTTTTTATATACATTTTTATTTATTTATTTATTTTTTATTCTGTCAGTTTTGGTCTTCCATAGTGAGTTGGCCAACCTGAAGGTAGATTCATGTAAATGCTTTGCTGATGCTTCCCCTCACACCCGCTCATATCTGGGATTGTAGTTGACCAACTAAACACTGGATGGCGCTGCAGTGTCTGAACAGATGTGGGACAGGAGAGCTCAATGATTAAAGCTGAGTGTGTTGTGGATCTTGAATACTTTTTCTTTGGTATTATTTGGGAAAATGTTTGAATACAAGGCATCTGCCATTCTCAAAAATGTTGCATTGTGAAATCAGTGAAAACAATTCCATTCAGATTTGATCACCACCACAATCATATTACTTGTCCATTTGTACCATGACAAATACTCACTGAAAATGTCTTTAAAATCTGTAGAGAGCTTGCTCAGTTATAAGTGATAACGTGGGAAACTCACAATATGGAAAAAATGTTTTTTTTTATTTTTGACAATTTAAAATAGTTTAAAACAGTGCAATATTTTGATATACGGATTGCAAAAGACATTAAAAAGTGACATCCAGGGAAATAATTTTCATGGACATCTGTGTTTTACAAGCAAAAAGAACAATAGCACTAACTTGGAAAAACAGTAAGAGGCCTGGTATTAAATGTTGGTTTCATGAAATGTCTGTGTTTCTACCCTTGGAAAAAATTACTTATACTCTGAAAGATAAACAAGATCTTTTTCACAGCATTTGGAAGCCTTTTATTCAATGTCTCAGGGACAATGACTTGCCTAGTTTGCTCGAGGAGGATAGGTAGGGAGAAATGATATATATTGCTAATGCTTGATTTCTCCGCAGAGGGAAATGTTCCTTTGAGCATGTACTCTAGAAGTATAAATATCTACAATATTGTTTTAACATTATATTTTATATATTTAATATAAATTAATTTATATTTGTAGTTGTTATTACTTATTTTATTTTTTTTCTACTTACCGTAAAATACCAAATAAACGCCCACTCCCAAATAAACGCCCAGTGTAGCAGTACATTTTGACAAATAGACGCCCGTTCCAAATAAACACCTGCTGTAATTTATTCGGCACAGCATACGAGCTACAGTCAAAGTTTACAGAACACACATGCGAACGCTGAGCTCACAACTGACAGCTGACACTTGAAAAGAAACATGATCAGACTGAACCTTTACAGTTATTTGTCTCTCTGGACGTCCTGTCGGCTCACTTCTCCTCCCTCTGTATGTCAACAAATGCATGTTGGTGTGAGGCGCTCTGTTTCACAACAGTGCAGCTACACTCTACGCCCACAGAGGGCACTCGATAACAGAAAGCCTGAATCTTACAAAGTAGGGCTTTGAAAATTCAACGAAGAAGACGTTGCCACTGCTGCTGTTTGTTTTTTGCCCTTAACTAACGTCAGGAGGCCAGTCACGTCAGTTAGCGGTACATTGCTGCTTATCTCCATGTCCCTGGTGCAGCAAAAAAAAAAAAAAAAAAGAAGTAAGACCTTAACTTTACTACCAGTCATTCCTTACCAGTATGACCAGACAAGAGTGTAACAACGGTATTGTAATCTTGCCTTGAAAATGTACAGGTGTTATTCATACTAGTTTAAATAAATAATTGGATTATATTTACCATATCTTTCATTTTTTGCCACGTAAAATTTTTGTGCAAAAGGAATTACACGCCTGTCCCAAATAGTCGCTTGGCCCCAAATAAACACCTGGTCTACTCAGCGATTGAAGCAAATAAACGCCCCGGCTAGTATTTGGTATTTTATTTATTTATTTTATTAAGTTAAGAATGGTTTAAAATGATTTACTATGTAAATAAACACATTGTTTAAAAAAAAGGTGACATCCATTCACAAACATTTGAAGCCAAGGGAATGTATGATTATTTTGTCATCTACTGTGGTTTTAGTTTCATTTGTGGCCAGAAATGACCCCAAATCTCATTGTTTTTAGTCCTCCAAGTGTGTAAATAAATACTAAATCTTGATAATTTCATCAGTCATTCCTTTGCTGTGGGGCAGTTTGTTTTTCAGTTTTGTAAAATGAGTCTTGCAGTTGTGTTAAACCCGATCTCAAGGATACTGAACTACTGAACAATGTTAACAAATGCTTTGGTGGATTCCTTGATCTGCATCCAGGTTACTACTTCTCCTTTGTGCCTTGACAAATGTTCCCACAAAATGTCGTCAGAATCCAACGAGGTCTTACTGAGTTATTCCTGATAATGTGGGAAGCTGCCCTCTCTCACAGTGTTGAAAAATTTGATTAATTCCTTATTTGACCACCAAAATCCAATCAATTGTTCCTTTGCCCTTTTCTAAACTATCCTGAACTTTGCATCAAATTCTGTTCTTAACTTTTCAATTGATCGTGTCCACAAACAAACAAACGCAGGCAAAAACACAACATCTTATTTTGCTTATGTCCATGGCGTGATGGGAGCATGTCTGTCTGATCTTTGTGCTTCTGTCCTGGTGGAGAAGGTTCAAGCTGCCATCCCAGACCTTTATTCTCTTAAGCAGAAAAGCATGTTTCAGTCCTCCGAGTGTCTGGATTCGCTCCCGCTCGCTCATCTGTTGTGTATAAAACACGCAGCCTCAGGAATTTACCCACCTTCAGCTGTTCTGCACCATCAGGCACTCGCACTTGTATGCATTTAAATTTCATGAAAAAAGATTAAAAAAAGAGAAATGATGCTAGAAAGTCAAGATTTGTCCAAAGGGAGACCAAAAAGTCAGAGAAGTTTCCCAAACCACCTGCTGATTTAAGTTTCAAAATGTCACCCTGTATTAAGATGGTTTAGGCTTCGTCTTCTCTCTGTTTGGTAACTAGGTGGAACAGTGGTGCAGCAGGTAGTGCAGCAAGACGGTTCGATCCCTGTGTCCGTCCTTTTGCAGAGTTTGCATGTTCTCCACATTCATGCATGGGTTTTCTCTTGGCACCCAGCTTCGTCCTACAGATCAGAAACATGCTCATTAGGTTGATTGGTGACAATATTTTCCTTGGGTATAGGTGTGAGCATGAATGGTTGTCTGTCTCTCTATGTGGCCCTGTGATTGGCTGAGAACCAGTCTGGAATGTCCCCCCCTTAACCTAATGTCAGTTGGGATAGGCTCCACCCACTTTGGCCTGGAAAGGGAGAAGCAGTATTTAAAATGGATGGACGGGAAGGATGGCCTTAACCTTCTGCTTTACTTGTTTTTCTTTCATATTAATGCATTTGGCATTGATGGGTTGCCAGATTGTCAAACATGGCAACCGGTCCGTCCATTACCTGACCGATCTGAGGCAGTTTTACCTCTGGGCAAATGTGAGGAATTTTCTGGGGCCATGTGATACAAAGAAGCCACAAGATGAAGTCACTTTAGAGAAGTTTGAAAAATGAGGCTTACCCACTTTATTAGGTACAACAGTTTAATGTTTGTTAATGCAAATAAGCCTTGCAGTGCAGCTGGATCAGCCTGGTTCAGTGTCGGTAATCAGGCAGATCCATCTTGCAAATATGGATTTTTTGAAGCCGATATAGTAATTTAGCAGAAAAAAATACAGATTACTGATTAATTGGCCGATTAATTAGAAAATTACTTACAGTAATGAATATATGAATTACAAACAGAACATTTTACTGTTTTACAATACTGTGACCCGGTGTTTCTGCAAAACAGAAGCCCAGATAGGACCATCCCTCTTCATGTTAGCGCTGGGAAATTGCTATATCCCTGAAGTCATCCAGATTTTCTTGATGAAAAACACAAATAGAACACTCAAAAACTTTGTCTGCAGTCAGTTATTTGAATTTTTGTTACTTTCAACAGAAATAAGGCTGCCAGATTCCTAGCCTCAGCAGCAAAGTAGCAGCTCTCTGGCTGTCCAGGCTTTTCGCTGAGGCCTTTACTGGGCTTCTAGAAGCCTTAATTAGGGTGTATCCATTCAGATTGTCTTTCGTGGCTCACTTTTTTAGATTATTTAAGGTCCCTCTTACAGTAATGAATATATGAATTACAGACAGAACATTTTACTATTTTACAATACTATGCAAAAATCTATATGTATTTGTTTAAAAAGAGGCCTTTTTGACCTTGTCTGGGATAATTTTTTTAAAAATTATTTATCAAAAATTCAAATTAAAACCTTTTTTGAAAAGAAATTTTAATGATTATTGATGAAAAAAACAAGATAGAACACTACAAACTTTGCTATAGTAAGGTAATTTTAAAGTTTGTTTATTGAAGAAGCTCACTCTCTTTAGTACAGTAGCACCTGCCTACTACTTTACCTGATTGACCCTTAATTAGGGCTGGGTATCGATTCAGATTTTCTGGATCGTTTCGATTCGATATTACAAGGTCTAAAATCGATTCGATTCACGATTCAATTCGATATTTATTCAGTCTGGGATATCTTAGTTAAAATAGTGCTGTAAATTTAAAAAGTGACTTTTGATCATTAAAAATTGTTTTAACATGAAGAACTAAACCCAAAGCAGTTACATTAATCATATTTTAATGATTTGCATTATTGCATATTCTGCATATTACTTGTTTTTTGTCCAACTCTTATTTTCCTTTGTATTTGTTAAATCTAAAATACTGTACATCCAAACATCAGCTTTTAAACTCGCCAGTGGTGCCCGTATAGTGCTTCCACCATGTTTGTTTGCAGTAACATCTCATGAGATCTTGTTCAGTAGAAAGCAACGCTAAACGCTGATCACACGAGACTAGCAGGGTTGATACCACAGGCTGCTTCTCTGCACATCCAAAGAAAAAACTACCCAAGTTAAAAGATCGATCTTTGGATTTTATGGATCGATTATGAACCAGTTAAAGGAAAATCGATTTAAATCGATTTTTTCAACCCAGCCCTACCCTTAATGTATGTGGATCATCTAATTACCTTCCAGATATGCTGCCAAAACTTCCTGCCCGTTTGCACATACCAGATTTTTTTTCCCACCCACAACCATCTCTCAAGTTTGAGAGAATGGTCTAAAATAGAAAATATCCAGTGAATTTTCAGGAAAATACTTTAATGACACTCCTCGGATTTGTGGAAAACTGCTTGTATTTGTTGTATTTCACAGGAAGTTTTGGAAGTTTGGGAGTTAAAAGTTTCATTTAACAAAAAAAACTATCATAGCTGTGATTCTGGTTCAGCTCAGAGCTCGAGTGCTGAGGACTGGATCAGATTATCAGTCTGAAAATGTGGACACCATAAGACCGTTCCTTCATATCTGTTTTTCTATAAACCAGCTCATTTTTGGAGCTAAATTTACTACCAATGGATCAAACAACTGGTTATTTATAGAAAGAACAAGCCCATGTTGTCCCAAAGTGTCTCAGTAAGTCAGTAGTATTTAGCAGCGTCTGCTTCCATGGCTGCAAACATTCATGTAACCACATCTGCAGGTAACTCTGTAACCTGACTCTTAGGATCAGGTAACACACACATCACAAACGCATTTCTCCAGAACATACAGGGAAGGTTCACACACTGGAGACGTAAAGCAAACGTTTTTTATCAAGAGGCAGAAACAGAAAATAACATCACTTCCCTCTTTTTTAGTGTAGAAGAGTTCAGGATTTAGGAGGGTCAGTCAGAATTCAGTAAGCCACACGATGGATCATCTCCACATTCAGATATAAAACAAGAGGAAACTGCACAAAGCTCACAGAAAGACATAAAAAGTTAAAAATGGCAAATTATAGTCCGAGAAAGTTCATTATGTCTCTGTGGAAAATATATTTATACTTACTTTTTTAACAGACAAGTTAAGGTTTTTAACTCATTCCTTTACACACCTTTAAAAAAGCACAAGACCAAAGTAAAGCGGAAGAGCTCCGTCAAAACGGGTAAAGCTATGAGTTAAAACCTTGCTTGTTTGTTAAAAAAAGAAAGTGTAAGCATAATGGATCATTGTTTTCATCATCCCATCCACACAAAGACAATCCGAGGTCTAAACGCATAAGTTTTTTGCCGAATCTGCGTATCATCCATACGAAGACGGCGTTTTGGGGGTCTGTAAACAGATCATTTTTGAAACCAGGTTCCAGAGTGGAAAGATTTTGAAATGCCGTATACGCAGCTCGGTGATTACTGGCTCTACGCAAGCTTTCAGATACACTTACGTCATAGTTTCATATCTTCATTGACACGCATGCGCCACACGCGGCAACGACAACAACAATGGCGGCGTACGTGAAGCATATGTGCTGATGAAGCTAGTGACCCTACTATCCCTGTTGCAGCAAAATCTCCTTCTTCTCAATCACCACCGAGTTGAACAAACAATTATGGAAGACACATTACGCCACTTTATGATCATTTTATCACAATCTCGGCACAGTTTCGGCATGTTTCCGTCATATCGTTACAGCGCCCCTAGAGGTCATGCGAGTGCATTCATGTAGACGCACACTTTTTCTGAGACGCCTTCATCTTTATGACGATTGTTTTTGAAACTGTTAAAGCGTTAAGAGAAGACACTGAAGATGAAAGTAATGACAACTGAGGAAAAATCTTAAATAAAAGAAGATCTAAAACTACAATAGTAAAACACATGATGATAAATTCAACAGTAATGATAGAAGAAAAGACAAAAACACTGAATGACCTATGGTAAAACCTACAATAATAATAAAACACTGAAAGATGACTGATAAAATATGCCAAGATGACTAGAGGTAATTTAACACAAAACAATAACCCTGAAACAAACCTGCAATTAAAACTTAAAATACAGAACTGAGTTCATGTTGTGTTTTGCTTTCGTTGGTTTTACTTTGGCCTTGTACTTATTTTTTTTATTATAGTTGTCAGTCTGTCCTGTCTCCCATCTTTTTCTTCACGCTAACACAGGACCAGTGTGCCGAGGACGAGGTGCACGAGCCACAGGGACGACCACGGCCTTCTGAGGATCATCAGGTAGGGCAAAGCTGGGAGGTCTGGGCTGGGGTCAGTGCTTCAGAATGAATTTATATTCTTCTGACTGTTTTCCTGTAGGTACACGAAGAGAAAGGAAAAACTCCAGATGCAAAACTACTTTTGTATCTCCTGAGATGTCGACCATGATAGCAGCAAAACATGGCTGAAGGATCAAGAAGATAAACGTACGCAGCAGCTGGATATTCCTGATTCAATGTCTGTCATCTTGCAAAGCTCCAGTTTACAATGATTGTGCTCGTCCCAAAGCGGAACTGTCCAATTAAAGTCCTTTCAAGCAGGAAGAGGAGGAGCTGCAAGGGAGACGACAGCAGGAAGTGACCGCATTAATGGAGATTAGCATAGAAGCTAACAGCTTCAATAGGACTTGTCAGATTTTGATTGCATTTATTCATCAAATGTAAAACAAATACCAACTTCAGTGTAGTAAGTATATTTTTACTCCCCTTCCGACATGCTCTGAAACATAGGTGCGGCCGCCTACTAGATTATCTGTAATGATGCTGATTGACGGAATGATCGTCCAATCATCTGCCAGATGTGCTTTTAAAGGTTCTGCCCTCCCCAAACACTTCCCATATGGACTAGTAAAATATTTTGACCTGGTGTGTCAGACTATCAAACCTATTTTAAGATAAAAGCTAAGTGATGTCTGTCTCGTCTAGTCTAGTCTGTTAATGCCTCTTGATTGATATTTCCTCTTTTTCAGACCATTCTCTGCATTTTGTGATAGTTAATTTCAGATAGTGGTCATTTTTTCTCTCAACTACAACATGTTTTGACCTGAGTTTGTTTTATGAAGTTTTGTGTATGGGTGTCTCGATCCGATACTGATATCGGTTCGATATCAGCAATAAAGCAAATATCTGATTATATCGGCCTGCATTTAAAATATCCGTATATAAACACTCCGATACAAGCAGTCCATTCTAATTTATTTTTATTTATTTAGTTTAGTTGTAGAATATGCATATGCTTACATTAAACACAGTGGTTATTTTGCCATTTAAAAATAAATGTTATTGTTTTTACTGGATTTCTTGAGGCTACTTTTCAGGGTCTTCTAATTTATTTTTCATTTATTTTATTTAATTGTATATTCTCTGTTTAAGATTAAAATTTATTGAACCCATTGGTTAATAACAAATGGGTCAGTTGTTCTCATCCCTACTATTGCTGGCTACTGTTCTCTGTTTGAGTAATCTCACCTGATCAAGCCTTTTCTTACAGTCCATACTTCAAAATAAGTAATAAAAGTATGTATGATTCCTGCTGATATCGTATCGGATTGATATCTGTATTGACTAATACTCAAGGCTGCGATATTTGTATTGTATCGGAGGTGAATAAATGTATCGGGACACCTCTAGTTTTCTGTAACACAGTAGCACCCACCTACTGTATTTTGTGATTAGCCTGTAATAAATGTTGATTGACGGAGCGATCGTCCAATCACCTGCCAGATATGCTTCTAAAAGGATGTGCCCTAGCCAAATACTCTCTATGGGCTTTTTCCCAGATGGACTAGTGAATATTTTTGAACAGCTGGTGTGTCAGGTTATAAAGATGAGAGACTGCCCTGAACTAAAGGAGACCCCCCTCTCCAACACTGTTAAACACTTCTGGATCAAAGTCGTCATGCAGGAAGGTCTTTCTAAACGCCAACAGACCCACACTCACTCCCTCTCCCACTCTGAACACACCTGGTGTGTTCCCAGCCCTTCACACTCAAAGTAAAGCCACATCACTGATTAAAGCTGCTGCACAAACTATTCATGCTCCAGTATGAATGAATGATGACACACACACTCACCTGCCCAGCCTCAGCATTAATAATGTATCAGCAGGTCACATGTTGTCGGCTCTGAATGATTAACGCTGTCGTCTCCTCTCCTCATTATTTCCTACAGCTCTGCAGAGGACGAGGCCTGGCCTGAAAACACACCAGGTGAGTGTTTACCTGTCTGATAAGGGTTTTTATCAGAATCTTCGTGCAACATTTAGAGATGTTTACGAGCTTTTTACGACTTTGAAAATCAAACCTGTTGTTGTGAATTTGGGGGTTGATTTAAGTCCAGGTGGTTGCGTTTCAGAATGAGAGTGCAGCTGTGTATGGGCACAAAATTGGTATTGGTGACATCAACCATAGTTCAGGCCAACTAGTCCTCAATTTGAAGTATATGTACTGAATCTTCAATAGGGCTGAACAATTAATTGCAAATTAGATTAAATCGCAATATGGCTTGTTGCAATTTTCAAATCAGAGAAGGTTAAACATTTTTAGCCCAAAATGTGTTGAACATTTTGGCATTGTGATGTAGTTTTGTGCAATTTCATGCCTAATTTTTACCTCTTTTCATACACCTTTTTCCCACTTTTGGACCATTTTTACCTTTTTTTTTTAACCCCGTTTTTACAACTTAATGCCTATTTTTCCCCCAGTCATCTTTTTTTGGAATTTTTACATGGTTTTTGAAATTTAATTTCAAATTTAATTCCCAATTTTGCTGCCATAATCAATTTTCCTACGCCACTTTTGGATTTTTTTGCCAATTTTTCCCCATTTTTTTTGCAATTTCATACCTATTTTGCTTCTGTTCTTCACTTCTCCACTTTTTCTCAAATCTTTTATCCTTAGATTAAATTAATGTCATATTGGTTTTACTATAAAAAGATCTGCTGCTTATGTTTGTTTAAGAATACATAAGATGAGGAACATTAAAACAACTGCAGAGTAAATCACAATATTGGGGAAAAAATCGCAGTTAGATTATTTTCTCAAATTGTTCAGCCCTAATCTTCAAGTGAGTAGACTTACTTACTCACTTAACTAGTGAAACAAAAAGTGTCACTAGTAGATTGAAAAATGTTCACTAGAACTACTAGTTAGCCTTATATGCTAATAAGGGGGCGGGAAAAAGCAAATTTAGGCTTCTCATTGGCTTTTGGAAATATTGCAACCAATCAGGATGCTGGGTTTGGTTATAATCCCTCCTACTACATTTGCATTAGGTCCACAAGAACTACTGGTGAGATATATTGAGTTTCGTAGTAAACAAAAATTTTGTTTAGTTATAAAGGTTTTTTGCACACTAGCAAACCAAATTTGAGTACAAGTAGAGCGGAACTATGGTTGATATCACAGACATTGACTTTATACCCAGATAGCTGTCATAGCTGTGGCTCTTTGGTAGAATTGGTCATTTTTTAATGATTATACTACCATTCTTTACCAACTACTACAGTCACATGATGTGATCCTGAGCATGATATTTGACTCCAAATTGCTCCAGCTTTGGCTTCAGTGGACTTTAAATGGGTATAAACACATGAGCGATTACTAGAGGCTGTCCTCTCCATCAGAGGATGAATGTGTGAGGAGTCAGAAGCTCCAAACGTCCATTTCTGATTGATCAAATTCAGCATGTAAAGTGGTTTTATTGTTCGCTTCTAGCTCCCTGGTCGTACCTTTCCGTTGTGAAATCAGATCTTCCCGGTCCTCATTAAAGTTTCAGAGGGGGAGTCTCGCTCTAGTGAGTGAGGAGAACAGCTGATGGTATCCCATCATCCTCTGCAGGCTCGAATCCTCCGCCTTAGCTGCATATATCAGCCCTTTAATCAAAAATCATCAGTCGAGCTTGTTTGTTACAGATTTCCATCCATTATCTGCACTGCTTATCCATTTTAGGGTCTTAGGGGGCTGAAGCCATCATGAGTGACATTGGGCAAGAGGTGAGATCACCCTGGACTAGTCACCAGCCAATCACAGGCCTAACATAGAGAGACGGACAATCATTCACAAAGAGGCACTTGCATGTAAGGACAGTTAAGAACCACAGGTGAAATCTCAAGGCGTAACGTACTACTTGGACTGCATATCGAAAATAGCTTTGTGCTATGTTCAGCATATTTACAGTGAGATGACACTATATGTTCATTAATTTGGACTGTCCAGTCCAAATAAATGATTTAAAAATGACATTGAAATCCATGAAGGACAGCTTCTGTGCCTGTGCAGTCCATTAATTTCTACTTCCATTCACCAATGCCTTTAAAATTTAACCAACTAGTATATTACGCATTAAATATATATTAATTATGAATTTATTTAACTCTTAGTTAAATTTCAAGAATACAGCAACATATGTTTAAACCTGACAGTTTAGAAATGTAAAGTTAGGTGGTAGCACCTCAGAAATGATAATATCTACCAAGTCAAATTTGCAGTCAAATAGGGGAATTAATGTGGACTAACATGCACCAGCTAATAAAGTCTCTGTTTACTTCAATTTCAGAAAAGTAATGTTTGTTTTATTGATATTTTTACGCCATGGTTTTTTGCATCTGCCACTGTTTGGATCTTTGCCTCCATAGGATCAGACCTGAACAATGAGAGTTAAAGAATGAAAGACAGTGACAGAGAGAAGAGAAAGAGCCACGAACACTCTTGAATAAACAGGAAACAGACGGGTGCAGTGATGGCGGCGTGGTTCAGCCGCCTGTCCCCGGGCGATGCCTGGTACAACATGTACTCTCGCCTCCTGAGGACCAAACCCGTGGGCTCCATGGCTCACAGCTCTGACGACCTCACCGAGCTCGGGGAGGGGTCCCCGGTGGGCCTCGCCAAAGTCCTGACCACGGTGGACTTGGTGTCCCTCGGGGTGGGCAGCTGTGTCGGCACAGGGATGTACGTGGTCGCTGGGCTGGTTGCAAAGGCGATGGCTGGGCCTGGGGTCATCCTGTCTTTCATCATCGCAGCAGTGGCCTCCATTCTGTCAGGTGAGCACAGGACATGGATGAACGAGAGAGAGAGAGGCTTTAGAGACTGTTCTGTGGTTTGTCTGCCTCTTATAGAGTAAACATAACCTAAACCTGGAGTGCTGCTTTGGCGGAGTGGTAAGCAACAAGGCATGACCCATGTTTAGGCTTCTGCCAGCCTGGGTTCAAACCCGGGCAGTGTCCAGATTGCAGACTGTCCTTCCCTACTATCCCCCACTCCCCCCTCACAAACCTGTCCACTGTCTCTTTCTCTGATCAACAAAGACACAAAAATGCCCCAAAATAATCTGAAATAAACTAGAAAAGCCCTCAGAGATTGTAGACCGCCAAGCAGTCGTATACACACAAAACATGTTTAAGACAAGACTAATGATTCACAAAAAAAATTGATGCAGTTTTCAAATATAAAACATCATTCACAAACGAATGTTTTGTTTTGCAAATAAGAAACGTACCTATCAAACAAATACATCATGCTTTGAAAACAAATACAGCATGTTTTAAAACATACAAAGAAACATATTTCTTCAATTACAAAAAAATTACTGAAAGTACAAATCAAAATCTTTCAAGTACAAAAAATATCCTTCCAGTGCAACACATGAATTCCACTACTACAAATACCTGTTTGACTCATTCTTACCACTGCCACATGACTTTTGGCACAATCTTACCGCTGCCATTGGACTTTTGGCACAATCTTACTGCTTTCACGTGACTTTTGGAACAACATTACCGCTGCCATGTGACTTTTGGCACAATCATACAGCTGCCACCTGACTTTTGGCACAATCTTACCACTACCACCTGACTTTAGGCACAGTCTTACCACTACCACCTGACTTTTGGCACAATCTTACCACTACCACCTGACTTTTGGCACAGTCTTACAGCTTTCACATGACTTTTGGAACAATCCTACCACTGCCACGTGACTTTTGGCACTCTTACCGCTGCCACATGACTTTTGGCTCATTCTTACCGCTTTCACATGACTTTTGGCACAATCTTACCGCTGCCACATGACTTTTGGCGCAATCATACAGCTGCCAGGTTACTTTTCGTACAATCTTACCACTGCCGCGTTACTTTTGGCACAATCATACTGCTGCCACCTGACTTTTGGCATAGTCTTACAGCTTTCACATGGCTTTTGGAAAAATCTTACCACTGCCACGTTACTTTTGGTACAATCTTACAGCTGCCACTTTACTTTTGGCACAATTATACTGCTGCCACCTGACTTTTGGCACAATCTTACCACCGCCACCTGACTTTTGGCATAGTCTTACAGCTTTCACATGGCTTTTGGAAAAATCTTACCACTGCCACGTTACTTTTGGTACAATCTTACAACTGCCACTTCACTTTTGGCACAATCATACTGCTGCCACCTGACTTTCGGCACAATCTTACCACTGCCACCTGACTTTTGGCATAGTTTTACAGCTTTCACATGGCTTTTGGAAAAATCTTACCACTGCCACGTGACTTTTGGTACAATCTTACAGCTGCCACTTTACTTTTGGCACAATCATACTGCTGCCACCTGACTTTTGGCACAATCTTACCATTGCCACCTGACTTTTGGCATAGTCTCACAGCTTTCACATGGCTTTTGGAAAAATCTTACCACTGCCACGTTACTTTTGGTACAATCTTACAGCTGCCATGTTACTTTTGGCACAATCTTACTGCTTTCACGTGCCTTTTGGCACAATCTTATCGCTGCCATGTGACTTTTGGCACACAAACACACATATCACCACCAAAATCTTATGATTGTTGAGATGGGCCATTATCAACATTTACTGAAAATTTCAGCAAAATCCATCCAGCATTTTTGCTTAATCTTCCAAACAACAAACAAACTTATATACAACGGCAGAAACATAACCTCCTTGTTGCAGGAAAAAAATATAACCTAAGCCTACTGCCTGGTGGTTGTATGCCTCTATGAGGAACATATCTGTTTTGTTAAACAAAGAAAAATAACAAATTCTAAACATTAAACAGCAGTGTCTATGTTTTATTTTGAAGGTGTTTGCTACGCAGAGTTTGGAGTGAGGGTCCCAAAGACGACCGGCTCAGCCTACACCTACAGCTACGTGACAGTTGGAGAGTTTGTGGCGTTTTTCATCGGCTGGAACCTGATCCTGGAGTATCTGATCGGCACAGCTGCAGGGGCGTCGGCTCTCAGCAGCATGTTCGACTCTCTGGCCAATCACAGCATCAGTAACTACATGATAACACACCTGGGCACGCTCAGAGGACTCGGTCAGTGCCTCCAATATGTGTGGAGATTTGAGATTCTGAATATCAATTTCTGCTTTAGAGGTTAAAGAAAGTTTGGTCTGATCTCATGATAAACAGCACTTTTCTCCCACTTTAAGTGACTTGATGAAGTGACTAGAAAGCAATCAGAGAGCACAAATCTCCACCAAGGTGGCTCTCATGTTGCTGTTACATCCATAAGCAGTAGTTCCATGATAAAGTTAACTTCATAGTGTGATTCATGACCCTGAAAACCAACACCTAGCACTCAGAATTATGTTGATATCATAATTAGTTAGACAGTTATGGCCCTTTTCCATTAGCCCTACTCTACTCTACTCTACTCTACCTGGCTCTACTCTACTCGCCGTGCGCTGCTTTTCCAATTAGCCCCAGTCGCCTGCCAAATGGGGTGCAGTGTCACTGTAAACAGCTGAGCGGCATTGCGGTGACGTCATTTTGAGCGCGACACAACAATCTGTGGCTTTTTGTCACAAACCGAGTAAAAAAGGGAAGCAGAAGAAGGCTGCAGGTGGTAAGAAGAAATACCCCTTGAGAAGCACAGGAGAGTTTTGGAAGCTATACAACAGAATGAAGCCGAGGACGAGAGCAATCGAGCAGCACAGAAAAGACGTATGAGGGTAAGCTAATGGTAGCTACCGCTAGCATGCTAGGTCGTCGCACTCATAACTCATCGATGACAATATTGTCTGACCGATCAGTTGCCGGAAGTCGGTGACGTCATCTTTTAGTATCGACTCAGCTCGCTTGGAACCAGAGCGGAGTAGGTACTAAGACTAGCTTGTTTTAGGAGGTACCGGGCTAGTGGAAACACGCTGCAAATCGAGTAGAGCCGAGTAGAGTAGGGCCAAGGTGTGCGAGTGGAAAAGGGCCATTACTGAGCAAAATTGATAGCTCGCTAATGGTGGTCACTGGATCACCACCAAAATCAAATTATTTCTGATATGGGTCATTACCAACATCTCCTGAAAATTTCGGAATAATCTGTCCAAGGGCTTTTGTGTAATCCTGATAACAAACAAACAAATATACGCTGGCAAAAAAACTTCCTTGGCAGAGGTAATAAAAAGACTGAGGTGGCACAACGCAGCCAGTTTGACCAATAGTACCAGGAACTTCTTTTAGTTAACAAAAGACTAAGGCCAACAATCCAATAGTGTACAAATTATTGATATTGAACTATGTTTTGAACAGAATCAACATCAAATGTCTCATATCCTACTCTCTTCGGAGAATCAGACTACTGGAAAGTTAGGGCACGTTTTGGTAAACTTTTGAAAGGATCGAACAGCAGTGGTAACTTCCATGGTCTGCGTGCTTTGTCACCATTACTCGGTTGAATTCAGAGGCAGTCGCACTGTTTATAAAGGATGGTCCGGTGTATTCTAAGCTAAAGGAGATAATAAAGGAAGCATTGAGCCACCTTTCCTAAGCATTTGGACTATTTGAAAAGTTCTTATCATGAACTACTTCCATTTCACTCCATTAGGAACCTTCCCAAGCAAGAAGGGCTATTCGACTGCAGCCTAAATGTTGATATTTCTTACCTAAATGGTGCTGCTCTGTCTCTGTTCCAGGTAAAGGAGAAGACACATATCCTGACCTCCTGGCTCTGTTCATCGCCCTGCTGGTCACCGTCATCATCGCCCTCGGAGTTCGTAACTCAGTGGGTTTCAACAACGTCCTGAACGTGATCAACCTGGTGGTGTGGGTCTTCATGGTCATCGCAGGGCTCTTCTTTCTCTCTGCCAGCAACTGGGGCAGCGGGAAGTTCCTGCCTTACGGCTGGTCTGGGGTGAGATTTTGAACAGTGTCAAGAGTCCTTGAACAGCTTCAGAAATGGTCAGGTGTCAGGACTAAACAAATGTATTCTGTTGTTCAGGTGATGCAGGGGGCGGCAACTTGCTTCTACGCCTTCATCGGCTTTGACATCATCGCAACAACAGGAGAAGAGGCGAAGAACCCAAACACCTCCATCCCATACGCCATCACCGCCTCACTGGTCACCTGCCTCACCGCTTATGTTTCGGTCAGTACACAGAGCATGTTTGATTGCAGCTTCCTCGCCCAACACGACATCGTCTGCATAAAACATAGATGTATTCTTTGTCACGTTACTCATTTATTTATATTTATTTATGAGTGAAGTAAAGTAACATGCAAGCTTTCTAAACACAGGGACTCACAAGGTTTTCTGTGGCACCATGGACTGTTAAGTAATGACTGTCCACCCTGGGATATCTCTTCTCAGGGACAAAGCTTAAAAGTTCCTTTATTTGGTGCTCATTTTTTGCTAGAGAAAGGGGCCTAGAGCAACCCCACTTAAGAAAACCAAACTAGCCCTTTAATGTAGCGGTAGGGTAAGAGTCAGGCCTGAGATGCTTTGTCAGCTTTCACAGTTAATTCTTATATTAATTATCATACGTTAAACAGAAATGCAAGTTAAAACAGTATTTTTTTCGTTTGTATTCATTGTCTACAGAGTAAAGGATTGTTTTACACACCCTTTAAGGGATTAGGCACTGCCTTTTTAAGAAGAGCACAGTAGAGACACACTGAAGAGAACTGTGTGTGGACTGAACGGACTGAAACAAGATTGTATTCAACTATCTGCATTTTTTATAACAGTCTCTAAAAAGATTAAGATGGACCTGTTTTTGACAGTCCATTTTCAGGGTGCAACATAGACAGCCCTGACTAATCTATGTCCTTTTTCACTTGGTCCTTAGTTTTATTAGAACTGGACAATATTTCATTACATAAAAAAACTAAAACACTGAAACCATTTCTGGAATTAGAGATCATTTTGCTCTACTCTTGTCTGGTTTTGGCAATAGTTTGCTTTTTGAACCAGGCTTTTTCAAAGGACTTACTCTAGGCTGAAGCTCAGATTGACAAATGAAATGTATCCTGTACTGTATACTGAACTGTCACTTGGGTGTGTCAGGTAGGAGACATGCCTCAAACTAAGGCTGTATTTAGCACATGAATGGTGTAGCCTACTGATGTCTGTTTCAAGGCATTCAAGTTGGCCTTTTGGTAGCTTCAATCTTTGCTTTTGTAAGCCCGGAAGCCAAATTTGTCAGGATTTGTCACTCTGGATGTCCTGTCCTTGAGTCCAAAACTTCTGGAACCCCTTTAGCACCTTGTTTTGACTCATTTGTCACTCCCTCTTCTGTTTTATTAGAACTGGACATTTTATTATATGAGGATCAAGCAACACTAAAAGCATTTCTCAATGGAAAAGATCAATTTTCGCCTCTCTCGGTAGGTTTTGGTGATAGTTTGCTGTATGAACCAGGCTTTTCCTAAATGTTTTCTACAGGCTGAATCTCAGATGGACTAGTGAAATATATACTGTATCCTGAAGTGTTAATCTGGTGTGTCAGAAAGGAGACATGCCTCAAACGAAGGCTGTATTAGTACATAAATGTGGAAAAAGACACTGGTGTGCTTATAACTGTTTCAAGACCTTAAAGGTGGCCTTTTGGTATCTTCAATCTTTGCGTTGTAAGCCCGGAAACCAAATCTGTGAGGAGTTATCTCTCTGGATGGCCTGTCCTGGAGTTCAGAACCTATTAAACCTCTTTAAAAAAATGTTTTGGCTTTTTGTCACTGCATCTTTAGCTTTATTAAACATTTCATCATACAAAGAACAAACAGCACTGAACGCATTTCTTGAAGGAGAAGATCATTTTGCTCCTCCCTCTAGATTTTTGATGAGAGTTTGCTGTATGAACCAGGCTTTTCCTTAATGCTTTCTACAGACAGAAGCTCAGATGGACTAGAGAAGTATATACTGTGTCCTGAAGCATTAATCTGGTGTGTAAGGTAGTAGACATAACTCAAACTAAAGCTGTATTTAGTACCTGAATGGTTTGCTGATAACTGCTTCAAGGCCTTAAAGATGGCCTTTTGGTAGCTTCAGTCTTTGCTTTGTAATCCCGGAAACCAAATCTGTATGGTGTTGTCTCTCTGGATGTCCTTTCCTTTAGTCCAGAACTTCTTGAACCCCTTTTACCCCTTGTTTTGACCCCATCTCCTCCTCTGCAGGTGAGTGTGATCCTGACCCTCATGGTCCCTTACAACCTGATCGACGGCTCGGCCCCTCTCATGGAGATGTTTGCCGTGCATGGCTTCCTGTGGGGGAAATACATCGTGGCTGTGGGCTCCATCGCCGGGCTCACCGTCTCCCTGCTTGGCTCATTGTTCCCCATGCCCAGAGTCATCTACGCCATGGCCCGAGACGGACTGCTGTTCAGGTAGAGACACTTAAGTATAAACTCAGGTCAGAGTTGGGGTTCTACCCCCGGCTAACCTTCTCTGAATGTCTCTGTAGGTTCTTGTCCAACGTCTCGGCGCTCACACACACCCCCGCCGTGGCCTGCGTGGTGTCAGGGAGCTTCGCCGCCCTCCTTGCTCTGCTGGTGAGCCTCAGGGACCTGATCGAGATGATGTCCATCGGCACGCTGCTGGCTTACACTCTGGTCAGCGTGTGTGTGCTCCTTCTGCGATACCAGCCTGACGAGCAGACCGACACACACCAGTACATCTCTGAGGACAGCGTGGAGGGACTGAAGGACCAGGACGATGGAGCCGTCCCCACCAAAGACGACCACATGTTGATCGGAGGCTCAGATGGAGATGGTTCGTCGTCGTACCACACTGGAGGGACCGAGGGGGAAGGAGACAGCTCAGATTTCCACACAGGCCACGCCTCCCTGCTGAAAAGGCTCCTGGGAGGTCATTACTACACCCTGCGTCTGCGCCTGGGGATCCCTGATGCATCGGCTCGTCCCACCCCGGCCACGGGCCGCATCGTGACCCACTGCACCCTCCTCCTCTTCTTCATGTCCTTCTTCCTCTGGTCCACCGTGATATTTGGCGTTGAGCAGGGGACAGGTGGGGGGGCGGTGTTTTCAGGACTCATGGCCGTGCTGATGGCAGGTTCATGGGTGAAGCTTTTGGTAACGATCATACAGCAGCCAGAGAGCGGGAGGAGGCTGCCCTACATGGCGCCCTATGTGCCCTTCGTCCCTGCGGCGGCCATATTGGTCAACAGCTACCTCATGCTCAAACTGTCTCCTCTCACCTGGGCCAGGTTCACTCTCTGGTGCTTCATCGGTAAGACCAATCATTCTTTATGGATAAGGCCAAAACCATCAAGAGGGAACACGTGATTTGTTTCTAATATTTTTTTATTGTGAACAGTGGCATCATGATATACGTCAGCAGAAAAACATTCTGTCTTCCTTTTTATCACAAACAGTATAAACAACAGTGAGAATGGATACTAATTATTTATATTTTCAACAGGATACATTATCCTCACTTTATGAAGAGAACACAGACCATAGAAAGAAAATAAATAATCAGAGGGAAAAAATCCACTCCCACTCAAACCCTCAACCCATTACTGGAGTGCTATCTAATGTTCAAATAGTTTAATTTATATACTGGATTTGAAGGAGTGCACTCCTTTAAACAGAAGATTACATGGTGCCATCTTATCAAATTCCTGGAGTTTGTTTCTCAGAAAAAATCAAATTCTTTCTACATGCAGAGTGTCTATTTACTCAGTAAACCAGTGTTTGACTGTGGGCTCTTCTTTCTTCTTCCAAACACGTAGAATGAGCTTTTTAGCAGTGAGGATTCCAGAGATAATAGATATTGCTGAGCTACCTTCAGTCTCCTTGTGCCTACTGAAACTCCAGGATTGGGTCTGGTTCTAAATCCACCCCAAGCATCTTCGAAAATGTCCTAATTATCCCAAAAGTTATGCAGTTTGGGACAAAAGGCATAGCTGTGCAGTAAATTTGCATCTGGTGAGCCACATTTATCACATTGAGATGAAATTTCTGGAAATATTTTGTGTGATTTTGTCTTTGAATAATGCAATCTATGCAACACTTTAAGTTGTATCAAAGAGGGAACAGTTGATTTCATTAATTGCTATTTTTTGGGGGGGCTATCCATCTCAGCCTGCCCTCAATGAGGACAAAGTCCTCTGTTCATGGGGTGCATTGACATAACCACAAGAATTTAGGATTTTTTCATTTTTTAACCCTTTAAAAATGCTATGAGGAGTTTCTAAGTAATTACAAAAAAGTCTCACTTTTAGATAGGGATGTATACCGTGGACCGGTACTTTTATGTACCGGTCCACGCTTGGGTCGGTACCCGAACACCGTAAAGAATCTGGGAAAACGATACCGTTATCGGTACTTGAACGTCTCTTCAACTGTCACGTAGTTATGACAGTACCGCCGCCCGGCTCAAGCATGTCGGTGAGGGTTAAGCGCTC
Organism: Scarus forsteni; assembly: GCA_036419115.1. Taxonomy (NCBI): domain Eukaryota; kingdom Metazoa; phylum Chordata; class Actinopteri; order Labriformes; family Labridae; genus Scarus; species Scarus forsteni. Next base: position 2,335,167 of record JAZDUH010000007.1, on the reverse strand, counting down.
GAAGGTCTGAGCTCACTTTAGCAAAGCTAATGAAAACTCTCTCTGTCAGAGAGAAGTTGCGTCCAAGGGGGGAAATACTAGCAACATCACCAAACACCTGGAGCGCGCGCATAGTATAGCTAAAGGAGTGCGGGCTGTTTGATTGCTATAGCAACACGAGTAGAGTTAGCAGCTCGGCTAACACTAAAGACTGCAGCACCGACAGAGACTCTATTATCCGCCCCTTCGGTAAAAACCCTGCCGAAAACAGCACAGTTACACGGGGTTAAACTCTTGACGAAGCCCCGCTGCACTCGGCTGTATAATTTAGATGAAAAGCCGACGGCATGGCTCTCTTCAGATGAATCGGAGCTAATAATGCCCGCTCGAAGCAGAAACTGTCTTTGTTTCGTGAGGCCAAGAGAGCACCGGATGTGATTGATGGTCAAACTGCGCTCACAGCGCCCTCTGTTGGATGAAACGGTCCACTGCTCCAGGCGCCCTGATGTGCTGTTACACTCAATATTTTACATTCAAATATTTATTTACTATTTGGTTACGGATATTTATCCCCATATTCGAACGGTTATAAGACTATCTAATATAAAGTGAGAGCCCTAGTAGTCATCTTTACAGCATCAGTTTACTAGCACAAAATCTATGGGTCTGCATGTACATGCAGTCTGTTGGGCAGCATGAAGGGGTTTTGCCATCTCCTTAGCTTTCTTTTTGTCTCTGAGAAGCATTTTTAATACATTACTTCTATTCTGTTGAAGCTTTATTATCACCTTGTGGTTATAAAAAAGGCTGAATCTTATAATATCTTGTAAAGTCTTTATTTTTCACACAAAATTACGTGTTGTAGTATCGATAAGAGTATCGATAAGTATCGATACCGATAAGGAGTATCGATAAGAGTATCGGTATCGATAAAATCATAACAATATACATCCCTACTTATAGATATATGCCTGATTGAAATACACACTTTAAGATGAGTTTTATATCATCAAAATAGGTTATCTATAAATGCTATTCCTTAGCTTCGCGGTCGGGTCGGACAGGGCTGGACTGGGCTGGATACTCAACTTTGGGAATAAGACAATTAAAACTAGAGCAAATTTATATTATTCGGACACGTCTTAGAGCACCGGGCTGTAAGTAGCGATAAATAGCTGGCTACAAAACTACGATACTAAGTTTTCCAAAAATTGCTTGTTGTCACACATCAAAAACTACTGCTATGTACCTTGGGTCACATTGTTTGGTGCGTTCCAGTTGTAGTCAGAAGTAGGAATTTCTGAGTAGGAAACTGCAACTGGAACGTCCCCCGAGGTCGTAATTTCCTACTGGGAACTCGGTGAAACCTCACCACCCCCGAGTTGACAATGGAAGATGGATGCCCCCAGTGTTAACAGTTATTTAGCTCCTGTAATAATCCATTTATTTGCACTTCTGACTGGGGTGTGTTGCTCTAGATCAGCTGTATACATAGTATTGTTAGACTTATATTTACAAAAATGCTGCCATAGTGATAATCACATTCTTCATACAACAACGCAGGGCCTGCTAACAACAGCTAACAATAGCCTGGTAGATCGGCATGTTTTTTTACGACTTCAGCTGGAACACCGATAAGTCGGAGATGATGTCACTCCCAGTTCTGAGGCTAATGGAACGCAGACACTCGCCATGCGTGCTCATGGTTAGCAGAGTCTCAATGTCGGCGGAAACAGATTCTCCTCATAGCACCTTTAAATAATCCTGAATTTATTGACCTCTGCCAGCAGTTGAGCTGGGAGTTAAAGGGTTAAAAATGTGTCAATATGCATTAATGAACATTTACATGTAAATGCATGGGATTATAGCCAAGCAGCTAATTTCCATCTCCAGTCCCATTAGCAGGTTGGTGTTAACACAATAAAAAACAAACATCAAAGATAGGAATAGAACAAACAGAAAAGGCCAGGAGTCACCAACATTTAGGTTTTGATCTTCTGGAAGACCTTGAAGAAATGTCTGATAGATCTTAATCCAACACACCAGATTAGCTGTTTCACATATCCATTTGATTAATTTGGTCTGGAAACTCCAGCTATTTGCAAATTTAATTAGATAAAAATGATTTCCTGAAGAGGGATGAAAGAATGAAATGTTCAAGAAGTAGAATCAGGCTCTAGTGCAGTGTAGCAGTACATAATCTAAAGTACAGCATAAATTGCAGATTGGTGTTTTTCTATTTTTTTTATCTAGCTGTTTGTCTCTGAGCAAGAAACTGAAAACGTCTTAACTAATGTTGAATTGATCGAAGAATCATATTCAGAAATTGTCAACTTTATGAGCCTTTTTTCAGCAGTTTTCCGCATATTCCCAATAACTCAAAACTATCCCTTTATTCTGGTGGCGTTTTTCTGGTTAGTCTGTCTGGATGTTCCTTGATTCAGGATTGGATACGAGACATGGATGTGGATCCAGGAATTTTCGAAGGATTTGTTGACATTGCGTAACATGTCAGTTTTCCACATTTCCAGCTGAGCACGTCAAAAGGCCTTGCAGAGGTTTTCATCTGTCATATCTACTTTTCTGACTTATTATTCTCTCCTGAACATAAAGTCACTTAACCCAACACTGTCTACTTATTACTTTCTAATGCCTTATGGTTGATCTTGTTGTTTTTAATCTAATCAGTTTTGCTGCATTCATCATCCCAAAACTCTTAGAAACGCAAAAGTCCAAATCAGATGCTGAGATATTTGACATCTTTCCTCTTTGTTTTAATCAATCAATCAATGTTTATTTGTATAGCCCCAATTCATAACAAGTGTTATCTCAAGACACTTTACAACAGAGCATAAAGCTCTTCATTTTATGGATACACATATATGCATAGATACATATATACTTATAAAAATACACATATACATATATATACAAATATATACATCCAACACCCAACATGAGTCCATATAGCCAATCATGAATCCCTCCATCATGGCCCAAGAAAAAACCTTTTGTTAAGCAGCAGGAAATCTTGAATGTGGATCCCAGTCTCATGATGAACAGCAAATTCACATGATGCTGTGTTGGGTGTGAGGGCGAAGGAAGGGAGGTAAGAGGAGACAAGTGGACTAAAGTAAGAACTAAAGTTAGGGACAGATCCATAAACGCAGACCTGTCATCTGATTTATTAGAGGGTAGCCTCTTGAGATGCTACATCTCGTTTTCAGGAGGGTCCTCATGTCTGAATGGTTGTAGTGATAATTTCATAGAAGTATAATCAATGATGTTGTTACTGAAAATAAGAATTATGGTAGTGACGAACTCATGGGTGCCCGGTAGAGCATGACATGGGAGCTGATTCTCACTCCTGTCCCGTCCCGCTCCCACAGAAAAAAATGCCGTCCTGTCCCAATCCCGTGCCGGAATAAAAAAAATTAATCCTGTCCTGTCCCACTCCCGTAGAAAGACTCCCACTCCCATCCTGCTCCCACTCAAAATTACTCCCACTCCTGTTCCGTTCCCGTTTGAATAAAATCATGTCACACATGTTGAAAAAATGTTGCATTTTTTATTTCAGGTAAAAGTTCAGTGCATATAAAAGGCATTGTCTTTGAGTTTCACATGCCTGACATTCGGCTCTCTTTTCGACGTGTCGTCTTCTCCCTCCATGTTGTTTTGTTATGTGTGTCGCCGGCAGCCGCTCTGTCGGTTTTCACTTCTGGTGGTGACAGGAAGTCAAACCACTTTTGTAGTTCTTTTGTGCTGCTAGTATGGTCAAGAGTGTTGGCTCTCACTGAGAGATGACTACAAAAATGGACACATCTGTTCATCTGGTTGTTTAACACGGCTGAAAATGATCATCTATTAATGTCGCTCCCGCTGCTGCCCGCTCCCGTTGCTTTTTTTTCCCGTCCCATCCCGACCACGGGATTAATTAAAAAATTACTCCCATCCCATGGGATTCCCGCGGGAATCACATGACCCACGGGAATTCCCGAAAAATGTCACCCTCTAGTGCCCGAATCACAAGTGCATCTCTACCATATTTGTCTACGTTAAGTATAATTGTATTAAAGGCCTCTTGAGATGTGACATCCCATTTTCAGAGGGACCTCTTGCCCATGTGGTGATAAAAATAGTTACTATAGATGTATCAATCATGGATAGAGAGATCATGCTAATATCTACATTAACAGCTATAGTGATTATGGGAATGGAATGTTTTGAGGGTCAGCGATAAGGAGCCTTTAGGAGCAGACTTTGTTTTGCGTTAGTTCTGCAGTTGGCTCACAGATGAAGAAGAAAGGGAAGGGTTTCCTGCTCTCTGGAACAGATGAAGGTGTATAAACCCCTCCAGCTGGACCGTCTCTCGGCCTGGCATTTCCACCGGCTGTCTCTCCCTCGGAGATTCTGTCTCTAACAGTAACCATGTGTCCATGTGTCCATCTGCAGGTCTGCTTATCTACGGCTGTTATGGAGTGTGGCACAGCACGCTCGAGCTCAACGCCCGGGAGCAGCAGGCCCACGCCAGCTCCTACCAGCGCTACGACGACCACCTGGACGACACCTTCTCCCCCGATGACAGCCTCTACCCGCAGGACCAGGATGAGAAACCGTACCAGGGCTGGGCTGCCCCGGAGGAGAGGGGATACCCGTACCAACATCATCAGCAGAACCAGCCGGGGGGGCAGTACGAGGAGCTGGAGGGGGAGCAGGGGCAGTATGAGGACAACGAGGAGCAGTTTGGAGACCAGTATGGGTACCAGTCAGCACCACGGGGCCAGTATGAGAGCAGAGGAGGCAGAGGACGGACCAATCATGGATTTGATGCAGATGAAGAAGACTAATTAAGGGGGATGCTAAACGTTTCTCCCAAAACAAACCAGAACAAAGGGACGATGGAGAAACACTGCCGTCTGACTCAAGTTACCTGAAAGACAATTGAAGTTGTAGCCGTGTCTTTTTCTGCTCAGTGTGAACTCCTTGTTTGGATGTGAGGGATGTAAGTGCAGGAGCAGATGCAACAACAGACCCCTCCCCATCACAGGTTATGAATGATAACAGTTTCAGTGGATCCAAGAAAACTTATGCAATCTCAAAGTTCTTTCTGTGTTGCTCACTTTCCCTTTGTCAAAAAACTGGAGAGAAACAAACTCATCATCTTCTCAATCTTGGCTCAAAAGTTCTCAAACATTTTGGTGTGTGATATCCAGTCTTTCATAACCCTTTCAGACTGGCCAAAAAACCTGTTTAAACCCGGTAACAATCTGCTCCAGTCGGCAGTTTGAAGGGTCTAATCAGCTTTTTGACGCGGTTTTTAACGGCTCACCTCCAATCGGCTTCAGTGGGAACATCACACCTGGGTTGACCCGCTTATCGTCGGCGTAACATGCCTATGGTGTAACATTGCGCCCGTCCCCTCCGTCTGTAACTTACGTAACTCTTTGCCGTCCCAGCAACAAATTCCATCCACCTTTATCATCAGTGTTGAGTTTGCTTATTTTTAAAGAGGAACAAAAGTACAAAGTAAAGAAGGCTGTGTCCACAGCTTTCTTTCTATTCTTTCTGCACCATTCTTCTATTGTTTGCATGGCCATGTTTCATCAAGTTGATCACATTGACATGATGACATCAGCTTGACGCGCCAGAGGAAAAAAACAGCCACACAGCCCATCTGCTGCCGGTTAGACCCGGGTCTGCTGGCAGTAGAGAAAGAGTCAGTTTTCAATTGTAAGCAAGTTAACCTGTATTGAAAAAACTTGTGTTGACCCACTAATTTTAGTGTGAAAACGGTAATAGAGTGCACTCGTGCATGTTCTAATTGCCTATTACCAACCCATAGCGCAGTCAGCCACCCGTCCCAGTTCCCTGCTGGTCTGTAATGGTTGCACCAGCTCAATGTATTTAATTTAATGTATTATTAACTTTAGGCCCTGTTCACATAACAACTAAAATGGCTAAAAACTGAGTTTTGTTGCGATTGCACCTTTTGCTTTCATAAGAACGGTGCCCAGAATGCCTGAATCCACAAACTTTGAGAAACCAGGGTGAAAAGTTTTGGAAACATTTTCTTATCTGTGTCTGGATTTCATTGTAAACAAGTTTCAGCAGCGTGAAGGAAAATGGTGACACGCTGTGCATGCGCAGTACTGTTTCAGATATAGGTTGCGTATACACTTTGAAACAACAACAACAACAGATACTGTGCAACACGTCGCCAGCCAGCTGTGCTCGGTTCATCATCGTTCCTCTAACAAAATGTGGATTTGCTGCGGTAATACTGAGTATTTGGCAAATATAACTGAAAAGTTTGTCTTCACCAGAGAGTGTTAGTGCGCAGACACATTCTGTAATACCGCTGTTACCACAAACTTATACCGCTTTCAGACTGGGCAAAAAAAAAAGTTTAAACCTGGTAACAATCGGCTCCTGTTGGCAGTTTGAAAGGGTTTTATCTGCATTTTGACTCAGGCTGATTGACCCTGTGGGATGTGGGTTTAATCGGCTCGCCTCTGATCAGCTTCAGTGAGAACATCACACCCGAGTCGACACACTAATTTACGGATGATGTCCGTGTAACGTCCCCACAGCATAACGCCACACCTTCCCCCTTCGCTGTTACTTACGTTACTCTTTGTCGTCTCAGCAACAAATTCCATCCACCTTTGTATCGTCAGCGCCAAGTTTGTACATCTTTACAGAGGGACGTCAGTACAAAATACAGAAAACTGTGTCTACGGCCTCCATGCTCCTTTCCATTGTTTACATGGAGGGGCTTTGTTGCACTGATGATGTCATGAACATGATGACATCATCTTGATGCACCAGAGGAAAACAAACAGCCACGCAGCTCGTCTGCTGCCGTTTAGACCGGGGTCTGCTGGCAGTGGGAGAGTCACTTGCTGATTGTTAGCGGGTTAAACCGCTTTGAAAAAACCTATGTTGACCCACTAATTTTAGTGTGAAAGTGGTGTTACATAGCCAACTTCTGGCCTGATGTGCACACTACGAACTCTGGTGCGGAGCAAACAGTCGGTCCGAGACCTCGCTGGAGAGGTGGTCTCGGTTCGCTTCCAAGTGAACCGTGGTGCGGTTCGCTTTATGTGTGAGGGCGTATTCAAACCAGGAAAGTCCATAGTTCGCTTGGACTTTCCTGGTTTGAATACGCCCCAAGTCATTCTAGCAGATCGGTATGAACCCGCATTTCTTTCACATCATCTCTGTGTGAATGCGGAGTGGCCTTGAAAACCCAAAGGAATAAGCTTTCTGTTTCTGGTGATAACATTGTTGTGTAGAGAGGCCTTAGCCTCTACATGGCTAGTTCCACACTTCACTGGTGTTTGACGTGGGTGAAGCGGTGGTGCAGCAGGTAGTGCGTGTGCCTCACAGCAAGAGGGTTACTGATTTGAACACTGTATCAGTCATGGTTTCTGAGTTAGCATCTTCTGCAGCTCCCTCCTACAGACCAAAACCATGCTTGTTAGGTTGACTGGGGGCTTTAAATTGCCCCTGGAGCAGAGGATCCTAGCACTTCTAGGAGTCAGCAGGGTGTTGATATGTTGCATCTCTCAAAGTCCATATGTAGGTGAATATTTTTGAAAACCCATCTTTTTTTGTGTTTGGCATTTTATCCTGAACAACAAGCACCCTCTCAAATCAAAATCCTCCATTTTGTATTCTTGCTGTGAGGTCACACTCAGGAGAGTATTTTCCAGGTCATTTGTCATGAAAACTTTGAGCGTTGGTTCTTATTCTTATTTCTTATTATCTTCTATCTATCTTCTAGTTTGGCCTTTTGTTTGTCCATCTGTCAATCTTTGAGCCTAACTACTCTAAACATTCTTGACAGATTTGGATGAAGTGTCACTGACAGGAGACAATAGATTGATTTTGGTGGTGATCCACATACAGACACATCTACAGGAGTTTCTTTTAACTCTTAAGAGATCCTATGGACATTTTGTGTCTTTCAGTTTTTTTACAGCCCCGTTGGCTGTTCAGAATGAAAAAATGCTCAAATTTGCCAGGGGTGTCATTTATTTTTTAATGTATTTTATGGGATTGTTGACCCAGTTTCTCAAATTAGCCTAAAATTGGCTACTCTACACAAAAACTGACACATTTGTTCCTCACAACCAAAAATGTCCTAATGAAAAACACCATTTTGATCCCACATTTACTGAGCAACTAATGCATTTGTTCATGCTAAGGTGTTATTTAAGGCCACCTCAGGACCATTTAATATTTTTATTATATTGTTAAATAAAAAAGTGATAGAATTGTGTAAAAATCTCAAGAATAGAATTACTATTTGATATGTATATTTCAGGCAAACGTAGTTTAAAAGACTATCTCATTGAAAGTACTTTACTTTTTAAGTTGTTATAATTGAACATCTGATTTTACGAAGCTGTCATCTTTTATCCCAAGGACCATAGGTGTGAGTTTTTATATATTTATATATTATTTAATCTGGTTCTGCAAAAAATAGCATCAAAATCAATGTTGCTGCCAATTTTGACTCATTTTAGGGCCTTATTATAAAAATAATCACATGCTCATTGAAAAGTATTTTATGGAAATCATTTTATGTTTTTTTCCCAATAGAAAAACTGGAGATATTTAAACACATTGGCATTTAATGGGTTAAAGCCCCCTTAAATATAGTTGATATTGAGATGTTTGTTTCAGGCTGAAGCTGTTTTAAAAGAAGTGGATAAATAAATATTGACATATATTATTTTTATTATGGGGAGGTTGACACTTTTTGTCATTAGGTATAAATATGTGAGTTTATTAAAGGAACTCTTAAGTGTTAAGTGAATTACTAACGTTACGAGGCCGGGCAGCTTTCCACATTCTACTGTATTCATAAATGAATTAAAAATATATATTATCAACTCAATAGCTTCCATTAGCTGAGCTAACACTGGTGTTCTGTACATCATCATTTACATCGAAGAATCTCAGAACAAAGGGAAAAGTTTTGTCATGATTCAAGCTGTTGATGTAAACTTCTTTATTTCAGCTAAAAGGGGAATTTCACGTTTATTTAAACAAAAAAAAATCAACCATGAAGCTTCAGGATCCACAATTATGTTCTTGTCATAACTTTTGTGTTTGTTTTTCTTGTTTGAATGTTCACACTGATGAAGGACTCACTTGACTTTACAGCTGCAGTTAAAATGTGTGTATATGAGAATGTTTGTATTTCTGTGTGACAGGAATAAATCTCCCATTTAGAGTGATTTTTTAACCTTTATTTAAAAACATTATTATTTGTTGCAATGCCCAGAAACATTACAATGCAAGCACAGGCTTATTGAAACATGGAGAAATAGGCAGAGACGTGTCACAAGATTATATCAACACAGATTTTTAAAGTTATTCTTCAGTTTATGCGATAAAATGTATTCATGCAATTAATAGTCAGATAATCAGCACAAGAACAACAGCAACAAAATGCAAAACAATTAACAAACAGTAAGCACCAGAACAAAACATTTTTCTATATGTCTTTAAAATCATATCAATGTTTCTACACAGACAGTGATTTGTCTTAAAATGCACATGGTAGGACTTAATTAACTGTCATTTTGTGAAGGTTTTGATTGAATTAGAGTCGGTGAAACGTGCAAAAAAGCCTTCTGCACATTTCAGAAAGAGGACAGTTTGATGATGTGTCCTGATGCAAAACCAAGGTTTTAATTTGAAAATTAAATTTGATGACAAGGAAAGTTGGGAAACAATCGAGAAGTGTGATATTTATGATTCAGTAATTCCCAGTGATGAATTTCTGTAAAGCTCACTGCCATCATGTCCACAAACAGAATTAAGGGAAATGAGAACAGATGCACTTCTCTTTTCTCTGCAGCAGAGTCAGCTGGCCCATAAGGCGATATAGGCGAATGCTAGGGGCACCGTGGCCTCCAGGGGGCGCCACAAAATCTGGAAAAAATTCAACTTCAATAAAACTAGGTTAAAAAATTAGTTTAAAAAAGTCACTCCTATGCTGCATTCGACAACCCATAACTCCAAATTTCCCAGTTGAAATCTCTGAGTTTTGACCTGAAAGCGTTCCAGGCAAATTACGACTTCGGTTTGAGCGCAAGGAATTCTGGGATGTAACTTCAGCAACTTGGCAGGCATTATAAGATTTATGCTTTATCAACTAGCTCATTTGAGTGAAACAGAAGCAGGGAAACGGTGCATAAGGTAACAGAAGCTTATACTTTACAGTGTTTGTCATTATTAAGAGGCTGCCATATTGTTTAGGCAGTGATGTGACGTCACAAGTCGTAACTCGGAGTACGTTGATCTGGTACGAAGTTACGAGTTTGACTGCCGTTCCAGTGAACTTTCATGAGTTACAGGTGGGAAAAACACGAGTTACAGGTTGCCTGGAATGCAGCATTAAAATAGCAAAGCTCATACTGATTCAAATGTAAAGCAATGTCCTATTAATATTACTACAGTGATAAAACCATCTAAATAAACTGGGTGAAGTGTTGTTTTATAATTCAAAGGAAAAAGTAAAAACTTTACAATTTGATTTCTTATGTAAGAATATGAAAATCATCAATGGAAGGACATGCCACATCGGGTACGGCTGGCTCTGTTCTGCAAGTTTGTAATTCTATCATTTAAAGGAAAAGTACGGTTTCTACAGCCTTCACATCGTTTATAGAATGAAGTAGAACAATATACTCACCCAGAAGGCTTTCCTGATCCAAACAGTGCTTCAGGAGATATTTAGATCCAAAATCGAGCGGCGGACATCCGTATAATGTTAGCACATAGGGCATGTATAGCTCCTAAAACTGCATTAATCGTCCAAAAACTCATTAGTTTCACCAATATTTCATCATGGTCCACTCGGGCTACTCCTTCATTACAGTCTGTGTCGCTCCAGACATGTTTTTGTGACTGTGCCGACCTCTGAACTGAAGAAGAACGTTTGCCTCCGCGCATGCGCAGTACGGCTCATTGTTTCAGGGGAAGACCGTCGGCTACACAACGGCTTTCTTCTTCCAGTTTTGTGCAAAATGGATGAATATCTATTGGATGAAGATGTTGTGGAGGAGAACTTTGAATATGATGGGTGTCCTTAAAGTTTTGAGCCAGAGTTTACAGATGAGGAGCTCAGGAGGACGTGGAGGCAAAGAGAAGAACAGCTCTCCAGAGAGTACTGCGCATGCGCGGAGGCAAACAATCTTCTTCTTCAGTTTGGAGGTCAGCACAGTCACAAAACATGTCTGGAGTGACACAGACTGTAATGGAGGAGTAGCCCGAGCGGACCATGATGAAATATTGGTGAAACTAATGAGTTTTTGGACGATTAATGCAGTTTTAGGAGCGGCACTATACATGCCCCGTGTACTACCATTATACGGATGTCCGCCGCTCGATTTTGGATCTAAATATCTCCCGAAGCACTGTTTGGATCAGGAAAGCCTTCTGGGTGAGTATATTGTTCTACTTCATTCTATAAACAATGTGAAAGCTGTAGAAACCAAACTTATCCTTTAAGGTTGTTGTCGTTGCAAAAGTTGAACTAGGGGTGCAGAGCCACACAAACGAAGATCTTTCACCTCATCATAAGTAAATTTAATCATTATCATTCTTGATGGAACTGTTGTTTGTCTTCCATGAATCTCTAATCACTGTCAAATTACTCTCAGCTAAATGCAGAAAAAGAACCTCCGGCTTGACTCTGACGACCTACAGTCCACACTGGACCTTCACACTCGGGCGCTCTTGGCGTGGTTGGCGGGAGGGTCCAGCGGCGTGGCCGTGCCCCGCTGTCTGGAGTAGTAGAAGCTGTTGTCCCTGCTCAGGGTCCCGGGGTCAAGCACGTGGCAGCAAAGGATCATGAAGCCGCCCAGGAGGCAGAGGCCGGCGCCGACCCAGCCGGCGTAGAGGGAGAAACCGAACGACATGAGGCCCTCGTCCTGGTGAGCGCCAACCGGGAACCAGATGGTGGATATGGCCCCGCACACCGCTGGGGACACAGAGGCAGATGTTAGACATAAAAGACAATAGAGAGTTAGAGTTTGAAACTGATGGATAAATGACAAAGAAACTCCAACTGTCAGTGAGTGAATGTGAAGATGTGACCTGTGGTGTAAAACAACTTCGAGTAGTCAAAGGCTAGAAAAGCTCGAAATAAGCTCAAGTCAATATTCTTCTCCATTTTCCTCAACTTCCTGCTCATTTTATCAACACAGAATAAGACACGCCCATCGATGATGTCATGGTTCATGAGCTGGAGCCAACCAGCAATTTTTTCCGTCTGAACATGCCGGCCAGTTCAAAACTAGGTCCAGGAACTGGAACTGTGCCGATATGAAAGCCTTCTACGTGGTCCTGTAATTGTCTGGCGACCAATTCAGGGTGTACCCCACCTCTCTGGATGGCTCCAGCCCCCTGCCACCCTAAAAGGGACGAGCGGTAAGATGTCAGAATCTTGATTCACAGATTCGTAACACCATAATGAATGATGACCTTGCAGAGCAGATGGACCTGACTGATTCTGAAATCCTACATCTTCGTCTTGCCAATCAACAGTGTCCAGAGTGCAGACGTGATGATGCCAGGAAGTGAAAACAATAGCGGCTTCTGAAGTGATCTCAATATCTGCGTTTTTTAAACAGTGATTCTTGGTGAAATCTGCTCTCCTCAGAAGTTTAGCAGGAAAACTTGGGAGAGATTGTCTTTGACGAGGTTCATGTCACATATAAGTGTTAAATGACACATCTATGTGGTATAGTTTAATGTAAGACTAAGGTAGTTGAAGCTAACTGGTGTTAGCTGTTAGCCGTTAACTGTGGCTAGCCGTTTGTATAGCCACTATGAATGCTACATCATATGTAGCAGCGTTGCTTGATATGATTGGTCTGTGATGAGTGTGACGAGCCAAGCATTTGTCCAATCACAAGCTGCTGTTGTTTTTGAAGGTTCTGCCATTGTAAAAATTTCAAACAGCTCTTTCCCAGATGAATTAGTTAAATATGTCCATGGCGGATATATGGAACTGTCCATCTAGCGTGTCAGGTTAGATGAATGAGGACAAATGGATTAAACTCATTTGCTCCACTTTCTGCATCTCAGTTTTTTACAAAATATGTTCGCTAATTAATCTTGAAGCAGCAACACCCAACAAAGTCTGTCAGCTTTGAGCAGTTTGTTAACTCCGGCAAGGAGGTTATGTTTTTGTCCTGTATGTTTGTTTTAGGTTTTTTCTTTTGCAAAATTATGCACAACGTACTGGGCGGATTTTGCTGAAATTTTCAGGACATGTTAGGAACGGCCCAACTTAAAAACGATTAGATTTTGGTGGTGATCCAGATAACTGCCACTTGCAAACAATCTTTTTGCCCAATAACTGTCTCTCTAACAATGATATCAACATGATTCTGAGTGCTAGGTGTGGGTTTTCAGGGTCAAGAAAACCATATTATGAGCCATCACTGTCTCTCCTCTCTGCAGCAGAACATATTTCTCCTCTTGATCAGGTGGATCCAAAAGGCCTTTCTGAAATCTGATTGGTTGCCCTTTATTACCGTCTGGTCAAGCCTTCCGAGAAAAGCTGATGTGTCGGCTTTACAGCTGAAATGTTGCATGTAAAAGTGTAACCTCATATTTTCCTCATCTTGGCCCTCAGTGACAAAAGTTTGGTCCCTGATGCAGCTGACAGGAAGTGCTCGTCCTCCAACAGGAAACAGGCGAGTCTGATGGATGAAGTTTAGTCTGACAGACCCTGACCCTCCAGCCATCCTTCCGTGCTCCTAAAAACAGCTGCGAAAGACCCGACCGATGTCCAGGTACATCCTGAAACTGTCTTTAAACCCGCCTCGAAAAATGAAGAAGTTTCTTAAGTTCAAAACTGAGGTCTCTGATAACTCAAACTTTACTCTTAGATTATCTGTGTCCAAATTTCCCAGGTTCCACTTTATGTTTTAGATAATTATTTATGGTTCCTTTATCCTACAAAGTATTATAGCATTATTATATTATTTTAATATATTTATATATTTACTTATCTTACCTTCTAGTATTTTCCAGTATTTTTAACTATCATTTTAGTTTAGGCTCTTGTTTTTCCTCATTTTTATTCAAAATAGCGTTTCCTCTGTCCTCTAATATAGTTTTCTGATAGAATTTCCTTTTTATGTCTTTGTGTGTTTGAGTAAGTGAGCGTGTATATTGAATGTGGATTTGGGGAATTTTCTGCTTTTTATTTCACTTATTGTTCTTTTATTTTTATCTTTTGTCCCCTGTAAAGCACTTTGTATTACAAAGTCCTGTTTGAAAACTGCTTTACAAATAACGTTTGATTGATTGATTGATTGATTGATATGCGGTGCAGGTTACTCACAATGGATCATATTTGGCAGTTTTTAGTTTTGTTTATTCGTATTTTCATTTTTTGGGGGAGGAGAGAAAACATGCTGCCTGGCCACAAAAAAAAAAGTCACCACCTGTATTTAACAAGGTTAATAGGTACGAGCCTCCTATAGGATAATTACTGCATGGACGATTATCTTTTAACATTTCTTGAACAACCATGTCAAAGACACATCCTGTGGTCATGAAAAAGATGTTAGTCTGATTAAGAAGGGTCAAATCATTGGCATGAAGCAGAGAAAACATCTAAATAGATTGAAGAAACTACTAAAACTGGGTTAAGAACTGTCCAACACATTATTAAAAATGGAAGGATAGTGGGGAACCATCGTCTTCAAGGAAGAAATGTGGTCAGAATAAAATACTGAGTGGTTGTGATCGGCGAATCACTTAAATGTTTGGCCAAATCAAATTAAAAAAAAAAAACAGCAGTAGAACTCAGGGGTGTGTTTAATAGTGAAAGTAAGAACATTTCCACACACACAATGTGAAGGGAACTCCAGGAATTGGGACTGAACAGCCGTGTAGCCTTAAGAAAACCACTAATCAGTAAGGCTAACCAGAAAAAAGCTAGGGAGCATAAAAATTGGACTGTGGAGGTCTGGAAGAAGGTCATGTGGTCTGATGAGTCCAGATTGACCCTGTTCCAGAGTGATGGGAGCATCAGGGTAAGAAGAGAGGCAGGTGAAGTGATGCACCCATCATGTCTAGTGCCTTCTGTCCAAGCCTGTGGGGGCAGTGCTGTGATCTGGGACAAATCTTAAGACACTGCAGAAGCTTATTGAAACAATGCTACAGCGAATGTGACTCAACGAAATATGAGAGTGTGTGACCTTGTTTTTGGTGTAATTTTGGTGTATTTGTCAGGCCACAATGAGTGAGGTGGAGGTGATGTTGCCACCAGGCTGCCAGTTACCCATCCCTGATACTGTAATACTTAAAGTGTATTTTTTACTCCAGGTACTTAAATAAAACATTCCTCCTTTATTTAGAATAAGCTCCCTCCTTTAAGGAAATCAAGTTTGCCTGATCGTGTTTGAAGTCTAATTCTGTGCGCTGCTCTTTTTTTCTGTCCTCTTGTTTCTCGTGCATGCATCAGTCAGCAGAGGCGTCGAAGCTACCCTCACCCATCAGCAGGAAGAGGACTCCTCCCACTCGGGCGCGGCGCAGTTTGACCGCAGAGGTGTCATTCTGCAGCCTGACGCAGGGCATGGACATGAGGACCAGGAGCATGGCAGGAAGGCCGAGGAGGCAGGCGAGGATCATCAGAGCTCGGGATGTCTGGATGTAAGCTGAGAGACAGAGAGAGACTCAGTGATTAAATACGTGATTACACACAGAATCAGAGTCAGAATCTCTTTATAGTCCCATGAGGGGAAATTAGTTTGCAGCAGGGCACACGAAAGGCATGGTAACAACATCAAAGTTAAAAAACTAAACAACACAGTATCAAAAAAAGACCATACACAAAACCACAGGGCCGTGTCCAGACTTTCTGAGGGTGGCCAAGCCTCCAACTGCATGGATAGAGGCCCTAAATGATGACATGCAGCCCAAAATGTTCAGTATAGGATGAGAAAACAGGGCCTCAGGGGATTCTGGAGGGTCAATCAGGATGTGAAGAGGCCCAGGACCCCCTTTGGACCCGCCCTGGCTTAAAGGAAAAGTTCAATTTCTACAGCTTTCACATTGTTTATAGAATGGAGTAGAACAATATACTCACCCAGAAGGCTTTCCTGATCCAAACAGTGCTTCAGGAGATATTTAGATCCAAAATCGAGCGGCGGACATCCGTATAATGGTAGCACACGGGGCATGTATAGCGCCGCTCCTGAAACTGCATTAATCGTCCAAAAACTTATTTGTTTCACCAATATTTCATCATGGTCCACTCGGGCTACTCCTCCATTACAGTCTGTGTCACTCCAGACATGTTTTGTGACTGTGCTGACCTCTGAACTGAAGAAGAAGAATGTTTGCCTCCGTGCATGCGCAGTACTCTCTGGAGAGCTGTTCTTCTGTTTGCCTCCGCGTCCTCCTTTCGATGAGCTCCTCATCTGTAAACTCTGGCTCAAAACTGTAAGGACACCCATCATATTCAAAGTCCTCCTCCACAACATCTTCATCGGATAGATATTCATCCATTTTGCACAAAACTGGAAGAAGAAAGTCGTTGTGTAGCCGGCGGTCTTCCTCTGAAACAATGAGCCGTACTGCGCATACGCGGAGGCAAACATTCTTCTTCTTCAGTTCAGAGGTCAGCACAGTCACAAAGACATGTCTGGAGCGACACAGACTGTAATGGAGGAGTAGCCTGAGCGGACCATGATGGAATATTGGTGAAACTAATGAGTTTTTGAATGATTAATGCAGTTTTGGGAGCGATGCTATACATGCCCCGTGTACTACCATTATATGGATGTCCGCCGCTCGATTTTGGATCTAAATATCTCCCGAAGCACTGTTTGGATCAGGAAAGCCTTCTGGGTGAGTATATTGTTCTACTTCATTCTATAAACAATGTGAAAACTGTAGAAACCGAACTTATCCTTTAACTTTGACACTGTGAGACATTCCGGAGTCGCATGAACAGCTCATGCTTAACAATATACTCTGGTTTGTTTCTTCGATGCTCAACATGTTATATTTATGCATTATTTTACAGAAGCATCACTGCATGCTGCACTTATGCATTCTTTAATCAGTTTGTCATTAAACAAACACATCTGAACAAAAAACAAATACAAAGAGTTTATGAAAAAAAAAAAATGAAAGTCCAATTTTTACAACCAATGTGACATTTACCATTTTAACTCTCCGCTCTCTTGTTTGCCAGAGGTCAATAAATTCAGGAATGTATGATGTGTTAAAAAAACATGACAATTCATTGTTTGTTTCTGTCAATATTTAGGATACAGAAAAAACTGCAAACAAACCAAAAGAACAAAAATTTCCTTTGTGTGCGATTTAAAGGTTTAAAAATCTAAACGTTTTATTATTATTATTATTATTATTATTATTATTTTATATATTTAACCATTTACTGATATGATGATTTTTATATATGTAATCTGAAATTCATCAAAATAAGTGTAAAACACAATATCATCAATTTTAACTTATTTCTGAGTGCTATTTATAATTTGCAAACCCTTCTGTCTTTTCTAAATGATTTTGTCCCAAATATTTGTGCATTGTTAAGTCATCACATATTTAACTATTAGCTTTTTAAACCGTTAAATCCCACACCAAAAAAGTAACTGGTTGTTGGTTTGTATATTCTGTGTTCTCTGAAATGTTAAAGGAATCAAACAATATTTTTTTTAATATCCCTGAATTTATTGATGACCTCTGCCAAACAGTTGAGCTGGTAGTTAAAGGGTTAGAAGGACATTTTAGTAAGAACTTTACATCAGTTTATGATTAAGTGTTCAGTATCCCACATGAGAGGAACCAAAAAAGGCTCCTCCACCAGAAACATACACTTATATATACAGTGCTTAAAAATTTGACTAGACCACCTGTCATAAAAACAAGAAAATATCTTTCAAAAGCTTATTACAACGAAAAAGATTTTCTCCACTGAACAAACATTTTGATTTGTCATTTTAGTCCCAAGTCTCTCTGGGCCTCTCTGAAAATCAGAAATTAGTTAATAGTACATTAAACCACTGAAACTGTTCTGTTCAGGAATTAAAGTAAATAAATATAATCTGACATCTTAATGGGGAAACAATGACATGCTTTACTATTTTCTGTGTTTTTGTAAAAAGACAAAAAATGGATTACAATAACTATAGGCTATATTAAGTATTAAATATTTCAGTCAAAGAGCTTCTATAAGCTGCATTAATCATTACAGAAACATAAAAATAATTTTGGTCATTAATAATGCTGTTGATTTAGGGTACCTGTGGCATGAACGTTACATTGGGTGGTGCTCTGTGAACTTGTTAAGCTCTTTCGATATATATATAGGTATGGGAGTGTAAGAAATAATCAAAGCAGCAATATATCAACATTTTTCTGCATAGTAAACCTTTTATTAAATTCTCATTTCTTCTTGATTGAGAAAAAGCAGAATTTGAACTGCGAATAAAGCAAGGAAGTGAGAATTGCTTGAAAAATGTGCCAAATAAAAAAACTATTCCTTTTCCTCCTCTCATATCCTGACAGTACAAACATTATGGACCGTGAGGATAAATTATTTTCACTGTAATTACACCAACAAGCTGAAAATAGCAGTTACTCTGAAAGTTGAGTTGAAGTTGTATTTGCAGAAAAAGCATTTTAAGATTTCTATCAGGAAAAACAGCCCTCTGTTGGAGGAGAATGACATGAAGTGGGGAAGAGGGAGTTTTACAAATTAATAAAAGAACACTTAAAAGTAAAGTATAAAAGTTTTGGTCTTCTTAAGAACAGAGCCTAAGTGAATGATTTGCATTCCACATCTGTGAGTGGAGACAGGAGCCAAAGAGGAGAGGGGGGATTCATGCTTTTCAATTCTGAAATCTTAGATATTTAAAATCTCCTTTTCCAAGTAGTGCCATAATTATTTCTTTATTTCTGGAATGAAAACTCAGCAGATTTGGGGTTAATACTGATTCATTCAAGAGATGAATGACAAAGAGCTTTAGAATAAGACATTGAACTTTATATGTTGACCATATGTCAGCAAGAAGAAAACTTTACTCATATTTCCCATCAGACAAAACGATACATCCAATTAGGAACTTTACGCACAAGCTTCAGACAAAACTTGGCCTTGAAAGTTGGAAAAAAAGACACAACTTCAACAAAGCATCTCTTAGTTAACAACCTTTAGCCCCCCGTTCACTCAAACTCTGATGTTAAGAGCGCTACCAATCAGGGTGTTCTTCGCTCTCGAGAACTTTACGCACGAACCAACGTGCGCACAAACCACAGCTCAGTTAACCCTTAACACGGGACAGTCATTAATTATGATCGATTATGATAACTGTAATGTCCCCCAGCCCTCCCCCCGCTCTCTCACCTGGCAGCGTGAGGATCTGGTTGAGTGCCACGCAGTGATAAAGCGCGGGGGAGATCACGCACTGCGCCCACAGTCCCCGCGAGCCCAGCTCCTCCATGCGCACGCACGTAGCCACCGTGTAGTCGCAGGTCCGGACCCAGTCGTTGGTGGCCGTGGCGACGATGAGTCCCACCCAGCCCGCGCAGCTCGCCGCGCTGCCCGTGATCTGTCTGCACATGTGCGCCATGGAGCCGCGGAGTGCGTCTTTACGCGCAGAGAGATATCAGCAAAGTCCGAAACAAAGGAGGTCACGGCGCTTGGAGCTTGGTTTCCTTTAAACTTAATGTGCAGCTTTTTTAAGTTGAAATACTTTTGCCTTGCTGAAATCGCAGCATCCGTTTACTGAACGTGCGTAAAGACGAAATTAAACAGACGATTGGTTTGAGATCACAAAAATGACCTTCTGTTGGAGACTTTGAGCTCAAAAAAGTACAAAACCAGAAAGTAATCCAGCTGCCCGTTAGTGCGTCTCAGTCTGATCAGCAGAAAAAAATGCCAGAATGAAAATTTATTACTGGGTGTGGTGAGACGGTGAAAAACAATCCCAACAGTGAACCTCCGGAGCCAATCAGAGCGCACGGGAGACCCTAACCCAAACCAGACCCGGGGAGACAGTGAAGAAGGAGACTCCATAAATCCATCAGAGAGGCAGCAGAAACACTCTGACCTGAGCATAGGGCTGGGAAATGAAGACTAAAATCAAGTGTCAATACTCTTGAGCTCAGAAGTACGGAAGAGTATTAGGGTCATTTTAGATGGAAAAAAAAAATTGGCAGGCTGAAATTAAAGCTGAAATGATGACAATAAAGTCAAATTTTGAAATAAAAGTCAAAAATGTCGACAATAAAGTAGAAATACAATTTTATGATTAAAGTCAGAATGATAAGATTAAAGTTAAAACGTCAGAAGAAAAGTCAAAAGTTGAGAATAAATAGACATACTAGAAAAGCACTTGGAGAGCGCAGACCTCCGCCAGCGCCACAGTCCTCATCCATATTGTGATTTTGACCATAAATATTAGTCCTACCTTTATTTTATGTAAATATTTAGATTCCTTGACCATGAAAACATACCATTAGCAACTGGATTCATAATGATATCTATTTTAGTTCAGTAGTTATTCACAGAAATCAACACCAAAACTGAATCAGTTCTTCCTTTTCCCATGCTGAACATTTCCTGAAAATTTCATCAAAATCCATCCATAAATTTTTGAGTTATTTTGTTTACAGACGGACGGACGCACAAACAAACTCTCCCGAAAACATGCTTGAATCCCTAGCGAAGGTAACAATGTATTTAGACTTCTCTAGATTTCGACTTTTTTCACAAAATTGCATTTCAACTTTAATCTAGAAATTTCTTCCCCAAAATTTTTTTCTCCCTCTAACATGACCTTTATAATCTTCTGTAGAAGAGTGAATCACTTAACATGTAGATTTATCCAGCCCACGTGGGGAATAGAGCTCTGAAGCTCTAACAGAGCATCACAGGTGTTCTCTGTAGATGAAAATGGACTTTTGTCACATAGGTAATTGTGAGGATATTCTGGATGCCATTAAAATAAACATTAGAACCAGATTTATGGGAATTGATGAGCTCTTTAATATGATTAAACAAGTAATAAAGCTTTATGAAGTTACCCCTTGTCAAACAAGTATTTGCCCCTCCCTACCTGTGAACACGTGCAAGTGAGTGCTTTCCAAATCTGTACTGTAAGGTATCTGCAGAAGGAACTTCTGATATAAATCCAAACCAGGCTTTAAAACCACTTACCTGGATCACTGTCACCCCCTGCTGGTTCCCGTCAGACAAACCCAAATTCCAGTGAAGCTGGGATGATGTGTAAAAACAGAATGCAATGATCTGTAAACACTTTTCAACCTCTACTCAACTGAATACATTAAAGAGGGAAGATATTTAATCTTCAACCTGGTAAACTTTATAGTTGTTTTGCAAATAGTCACTCATTTTGAATTTGGAGCTTGCAACATGTTCCAAAAAAGCTGGGACAGGGTAAGGTTAACCAGGTCCATGATGTCCAAAAACAGTCTGAAATGTGGACTTGATATTTGTCTTTGTCTTTGCATGGTAGAGTTTGACCTTGTAGATGTAGAGATGAACTGTGTTAACTGACAAAGGTTTTCTGAAGTTGTCACATCTCCTGATTTTGTCTTGTCGTTAACTGTTTTATTTTCGTGGTCACTTACCTTGTATTTCCTTCCCAGATCCTTCCTTCCTGCCCTCCCTTACCTGTTCTCCTCGGTCATCAGCTTCATGTATGTTACCTGTGTTGATTGTCTGAGTGTGTGCACCTGGTGATCCCTGTTTGTTGGTCCCTTCCTCTTGTATTTAAACCACTCACTCCCTGTCTCCTATGCGAGACTGTTTTGTTACCCCCCGTGCATACTTTCGAGCGTTTATTCCCGTCTGATTCCTCGAGTTTCATGACCCGTTTTCCAGTCTTTTGTTCTTGAGTAAACCTGCTGATTTTGTGCCTCTGCTTGATTGTTTTTGATCTACGGGGTACCGAACCTTTTTTGATTAAACGGACTGAAACTTACCTCTGAGTCTGCTTTTTGGTTCCATTTGGCTGGCATTCATTACAGAAGTGTTCCTGAGCCAATGTGCTGATATCCTTTACAGAATGATGCTGCTCTATAATGCTGAGTTGACTTAGGGATCGAAGGTCATGGGCATTCAGTGTTGGTTTTTGGCCTTGCCACTTGTGTGCAGAGATTTCTCCAGATTCTCTGAATCTTTTGACAATATTCTGGACTGTAGATGATGAGATTTCTTGCAACTGTTTTGCATCCCTTTTGGATTTTTTTATGCGCCATCATGTCACTTGCCTGTTTCCAATTAACCTGTTCACCTCTGAAATGTCCCAAACAGGTGCTTTTGTTGCCCCCTTGTCCCAGCTTCTTTGGAAAATGTTGCAGGTATCAAATATTAAATAACTTTGTATTGGATTCAATTGATTACTGTTCAAAAAGCATTAGCAAATCATTACCTCCGCCAAGGAGGTTATGTTTTCGGGAGAGTTTGTTTGTCCGTCCGTCCGTGAACAAAATAACTCAAAAAGTAATGGATGGATTTTGATGAAATTTTTAGGAAATGTTCAGCATGGGAAAAGGAAGAAGTGATTCGATTTTGGTGTTGATCTGGATCAGCGTCTGGCTGCCATGGCGAAAAATGTGATTTTGGTGAATAACTACTGAACTAAAATAGATATTATTATGAATCCAGTTGCTAATGGTATGTTTTCACGGTCAACAATTCTAAATATTTTGATGAAATAAAGGTAGGACTAATATTTATGGTGAAAATTACAATATGGCTGAGGACTGTGGCACTGGCGGAGGTCTGCGCTCTCCGAGTGCTTTTCTAGTTACATTCTGGTTTTATTCATTTCACAGGACGTACCTACTGCCATTGGAATCAGCCGTAGTATCATCACCCAGCCTTATTTCCTCCAAACAACACCATAAACATGACATTTGATTAATTATTCATTTATTAAATAATTTCAAGCAGGATACCATAAAAATGTGACGATTAAAGACACCAGTCTCTACCCTGATAGTGACTTTTTTTTAATCCACAGACATGTTTTTGTCCAGAATATAGTGATATAAAACATTAAACTTTCATTAATCACTTACAAAGCCTACCTATCGTTATCATTATTATCATTATTATTATGGTTTTTGTCGTTTTTTTGTTTGCTTTTTCTTTTACACACACTGGTTATGTTAGCTACGGGATAGATGTGTCATTGACGTCACGTTCTAAAAAAACTAAATAGACAAATTTCATATATTAAATGTTCAAAATCCTTCATGAAATAGCTTCAAATGTACACTCTCCAGCTGCATGTAAAATGTACACAAAGTTACAAAAGAAAAGGGACGCCCGCTCTCCTGCTACGATCAAAAAAACGATGAAAGTCTGTCCGGTGTGTTCATGCTTCCTTAACGTCCTCTAAGGCCACTCCTCGATTTGTAATCTCTTAAATTACCTTCAGCTCTTTTTGTGACTTTGTTCTGTCATCCTTGGTGTCAGCTTTTTGATTTTTGTAACATCAAACTTTTGCTTTTTAAAGACATTTCAGTCCCACGTGTCCTTCGGCTCACTGGTTCTTCAGTGCGTTGATGTGGGCGCAGATCTTCAGAGCTGGTCCCAGTTTGATGTTCATGCTGGTCATCAGGTGATCCTCCGTCAGCAGCAGCAGAGCCTGGCCGTCGATCTCCTGCAGGCGGAAAGCCTCGGCCACGTCGCTGCAGCCTGGAGGAAACAGAAGGGAGTCAGCTCTGTTTCAGGGAAAAAAGACGTGAGAAGTCTTTCCTCTTTGAGTTTAAGCGACTAAAAAGACAGTTTTTTGTAGCTTCCAGGTCTTCAACATTATTCACAATTCAAATGAAGGGATACGTCTATGAAATCAGGCCAAAGCCAAGGTCAGGCTACATGTTATTAAAGGGAAATGCCAACAATTTTCATGTCTTGCCTCACTCCCGAGTCCATAACAGGCAGATAAACAACATTCTTTGAATAGAGCTTGCCCACCACTAATTAGCTTAGCTCAAACACTGGGAGGTAATGGGTAGTGTTCGCCTGCCTCTGCCTACAGTCATCAGCTAAACTCTTCAGCAACTCTAAACAGTCCTGTGTGCTTGTTGTGACTAATTTCTTTTTTTACCAAAATATGTTACTTTGTTTTCAAACTAAGGTTAGCACTTTATTTAATTTTCTAAATAAATATATATATAAATAAACAGCACAGCACATGAAGGAACCACCGCAATGTGCTTGTAAGTAGGTCAACAAAACAAAGCCTCTGTTTATAAGTAGGAGATTGGTACCAAGGAGTATGGCCGACTTTAGCAGAGGGGATGAGGATGATTTCTTCACAGTTTAGTTTCACATGTATTTATTTTGAGAAGTACACATAGTACAAAACCCAAAACCAGTGTAGTTGGCACGTTGTGTAAATTGTAAATAAAAACAGAACACAATGATTTGCAAATCCTTTTCAACTAATACTCAATTGAATACACTGCAGAGGTGTACAAGATATTTAATGTTTGAACTGAGAAACTTTTTCTTTTGCAAATAATCATCAACTTAGAATTTAATGGCAGCAACTCATTGCAAAAAAGTTGTCACAGGGGCATTTTTACCACTGTGTTACATCGCCTTTCCTTTTAACAACACTCAGTAAATGTTTGGGAACTGAGGAGACCAATTTTTGAAGCTTTTCAGGTGGAATTCTTTCCCACTCTTGCTTGATGTACAGCTTAAGTTGTTCAACAGTCCGGGGCCTCCGTTGTTGTATTTTACGCTTCATAATGCGCCACACATTTTCAATGGGGGACAGGTCTGGACTACAGGCAGGCCAGTCTAGTACCTGCACTCTTTTACTCTTTTCACGCTGTTGTAACACGTGCAGAATGTGGCTTGGCATTGTCTTGCTGAAATAAGCAGGGGCGTCCATGAAAAAGACATTGCTTGGATGGCAACATATGTTGCTCCAAAACCTATATGTACCTTTCAGCATTAATGGTGCCTTCACAGATGTGTAAGTTACCCATGCCTTGGGCACTAATACACCCCCATACCATCACAGATGCTGGCTTTTGAACTTTGCGCCTATAACAGTCCGGATGGTTCTTTTCCTCTTTGGTCCAGAGGACACAACGACCACAGTTTCCAAAAACAATTGTAAATGTGGACTCGTCAGACCACAGAACACTTTTCCACTTTGCATCAGTCCATCTTAGATGAGCTCGGGCCCAGCGAAGCCGGCGGCGTTTCTGGGTGTTGTTGATAAATGGATTTGGCTTTGCATAGTAGAGTTTTAACTTGCACTTACAGATGTAGACGAACTGTAGTTACTGACAGAGGTTTTCTGAAGTGTTCCTGAGCCCATGTGGTGATATCCTTTACACAGTGATGCCGGTTTTTGATGCAGTAGCGCCTGCGGGATCGAAGGTCATGGGCATTCAATGTTGGTTTTCGGCCTTGCTGCTTACGTGCAGTAATTTCTCCAGATTCTCTGAACCTTTTGATGATATTACGGACCGTAGATGATGAAATCCCTAAATTGAGAAATGTTGTTCTTAAACTGTTGGACAATTTGCTCACGCATTTGTTCACAAAGTGGTGACCCTCGCCCCATCCTTGTTTGTGAATGACTGAGCATTTCAGGGAAGCTGCTTTTATACCCAATCACGGCACCCACCCGTTCCCAATTAGCCTGTTCACCAGTGGGATGTTCCAAATAAGTGTTTGATGAGCATTCTTTAGCTTTCTCAGTCTTTTTTGCCACTTGTGCCAGCTTTTTTGAAACATGTTGCAGGCATGAAATTCCAAATGAGCTAATATTTGCAAAAAAGAACAAAGTTTACCAGTTTGAATGTTAAGTATCTTGTCTTTGCAGTGTATTCAATTGAATATAAGTTGAAAGGGATTTGCAAATCATTGTATTCTGTTTTTATTGATGATTTACACATTGTGCCAACTTCACTGGTTTTGGGTAAACCATGTAAATCTCTATTCGGAACTACTATTTCCATGTAAACATGAAGGAGAAAACTTCAATTCTAACTTAGTTAATTCTGAATTTTAAAACATGTTATCGTGGCCATTGTAACAGAAATGAACTCTGCCCTTGACTCAAGAATGACGGTCCAGATGTTTGTGATGGAGAATCAGATTTTCATATCTCAAAGGTTCTGATCTGGAAACACTTCAGTTCATCAACAACATCATCCAGATCCAAAGGAGGATCTGATTTAAGGGTTCAGGGCAGATCACGTTAGTTTCTCACTCATTAACACATCTCTCTGAGTGAACCTTTCGTGATCGTTGTGTTTTCGTTCCCGTCAGCGTGTTTCTCAGTGATGTCACTCTCGCTGACAGCTTGTGGTTAAACGTCTGCGCATTAGCACACTCTGCGGTTCGTTTCGAAACACTTCTATTGGACGAGGAGCCGCCCGTCATCTGCTGCTGATTAAACGCTTCAGTGTTTTTATAAATCAGACTGACAGCTTCAACAGATTTAAAGCGGCCCCACATGTTTGTGTTTACCTGGCAGGGTGTGTATGAACGCCGTCACCTCCTCCACACTCCACTGTGAGGGGGCGGGCTTAAACGTGGAGGTGGGTGTGGAGGGAGACAACGAGGTCAGGGCGGGCGCGGATGCCCTACGAGCTCTCCGGGCCGCCCGCCGCTCCATCCTGGCTGCCATGGCAACTGCGGGATCCTCCTCCCCGCCGTCGTCCACCTCTTCTTCTTCCTCTTCTGCCCCGGGCCCCATGTCTTCATCCTCATCCTCTTCCTCCTCCTCCTCCTCCTCGGGAGCCGCCGCCTTCTCCTTCCCCTCCTTCTCTCGCCGCCCGGCGCTCCACAGGTCACGAGGCTGAGGGAGACATCGGGAAATGTTCTCATCCAGGAGAGCTTGTCGGTAACACTTTAGAACAGCGATCATTTGAAGACATTTATAAGCTAATAGCAGATGTTAGTGAATAGTTAACTAATCATAAACAAACCACTTAAATACATTTGTTAAAGAGGACATATCATGCTTGTTTCTCCTTTTCACTATGCCAGACTAGGATGCCTGTAAAGCATTTCTGCCCTCAGTACAAGTCATTTAATTCCTTCATTGCCCCACAATAGCGTTCTCAAAATCCTCATTTTAGGCCATTATCAAGCTCTCGTTGAAACGCTCGATTCTCAGGCTGACCTACAGTAACCTCGCAACGTCACAGCCCTTTGTGCTCTGATTGGTCAGTTCTATCAGAGCTGCTGAGGGGGCTGAGCCAGCCTGTCCTTCTTCTTCTACTGTATTTTCCGGCAGGCTCAAAGCAGCGACCGCGTACTGAGTCCCCCTACAGGCCAGAGCTGGTAATGAGTGAGTGTGAGCTAGGGAGCTATATACTGCTGCTGGGTGGATGTGTTCCTCGGTGACGGTTTTGTGGCTAACGGACATTACAGAGGAGGAAGTGTTTTATCAGATTACTCCAATAAAAAGAAATGTAGCCCGTGTCGTCACGATGATTTAAATCTCGCGGACATCTCGCAATGACCTATTTTCAGAGGCATCAAATCTCGTTCTAGGATATCAGAAAAAATACAATATCTCATTTTTTGAAAATTAAGGGAGTGTAAGGTCTTGTTTTCAAATTTATTATATCAATGTAAGTAATGCTTTTAAAATTCTCAATAAATGTTTTTTTAAAGTTACAAAATAAACTTCATTATTTTAGATAAAAGCCCAGCACTTAGCAAGTGTTTACACATAAAGCATATAAAAATAGATACTACATAAGAAAAAAATTGCTTATTATTAAAACCATAATAGAAAAGCAAGCAAGCTTTTTATCAAATTCTGAAGTCTGGTGTATTTTTTTGACTTAACCCTTAACTCCCAGCACACAGAGGTCAATAAATTCAGGAATATTTAATATGTTAAAAATGAAAAAGTTATTCTCTCAATTTTTTTGGATACAGAAAAAACTGCAAGCAAACCAACTGATATTCTCTTTGTGTGGGATTTAAAGGTTCAAAAAGCTAAAAGCTGTTATTATTATATAATTATTGTTTTAAATACTTAACCATTTACTGATATGATTTATATATATATAACATGTTATTCATCAAAAAAATTTGTTTTTGTTTGTCAATTCCAGTAGCATCTAATTTAAGTTATTTTGATTGCTACTTTATTTACAAACATTTTTGCCCTTCTCATGAATTTTGTCCTAAAGATTTGTGCATTTTTATGTCGTTATCAAATGTTTACTTTTAGAACCTTTAAATCCCACACCAAGTAAATATCTGGTGTTTGTTTTGTTTGTAGTTTTCTCTGTTTCCTGAAATGTTGACAGAATCATGTCAATGATTTGATTTGTACGTTTTTTTTAAACATCCCTGATTTTACTGATGACCAAACAGTTGAGCTGGTAGTTAAAGAGTTAACAGAAAGTTTTAAATCAGATGTTTATTACAATCCTTCATTTAGACAATAACTGTAAAACAGAGTTGACGTTAAAGGGGAAGTAAAATGCTCATGAATTTATGGATCTAGCAGTCAGACTGTTTTTGGGTGTAGTACTTCTAATGGCCACAAGAGGCTGCACCACAAACTTGAGCATCCATTCAGGTACAAGTGTTCACGCTCCCCTCAATCAACCTTTTCATCTGTTAAGACTTGAAATAAGGTGAAAAAAAGAAACTTATGGATCTTATAACCTATAATATGGTCAAACTTTTGTTTGCATTTAAAACATTTATTCAAAAACTTTTTAACAGATGTAAATATTGCTGTATATAGACATAAATGCTGTGTTTTGTTCTTCTTTGTGTGTGTTGGAATTCACTTAGGCTAGAAACAAACGTTTTGTCAGTAATGATTTAAGCAGCTGTTCTCGCTCTCTTTTGGCACACATGCAGACACATCTCTGATACTGTATGCCCTTAGCTTCATACGGATTTCCTGGCTTTTCATTAATTTGTCTGATTCTGTATTTTCTTGTACTCAGTGCTAATTTGTAAATGTAGCTGTTGGCTGTAAAAATGGTTCAGTAACACCCTCACAGGTTTTGATATTTACTTTAAAGTTTTTGTTGATTTAAAAATGAGTAACTGTCCAAAGAGAAGAGTAGAGTGAGTCTCAGTAGATGTTACGGAGGTTTTTGCAGAGTTCAGACTCGTGGTCAGCTCAGGTGACCTACCAGCCGCAGCAGCAGAGGTTTCCCAGGAACAGACTCGGCCCTGTTCAGAAGTGGGCGTGGCCTCTCGGACCGACTGCCTGCGCTCAGGGCTCGCAGACGCTTCGTCAGACGGACGTTGAACCTGACAGAAAGAAGAAAAGAGTCGTCGTTTCCTCGTTTTGCAGCTTTGATTCACACTCGTGTCTGCTTCTAACACCTCTGAGTGTTTCACACGCACCACACACACCACATCCTGTCAGAGCCTCGCCGCTGCGTTCAGAAACACCTTTAACCCCGCTGCGTCTCAGAAACCATGTCTTTAGGTCACAC
Source organism: Scarus forsteni (assembly GCA_036419115.1). Lineage (NCBI taxonomy): Eukaryota > Metazoa > Chordata > Actinopteri > Labriformes > Labridae > Scarus > Scarus forsteni. The sequence goes on along the minus strand of JAZDUH010000007.1, from coordinate 2,305,683 downwards.
TGAACAAAGGGCAGATCTTTGAACTCCAGGAAATAAAGCAAGGTCTCACCCGCGGGCACAGGAGGTGCTGCAGAAACGTTTGGACCGCATGAAGTTGTGGGCATGGCCTCGTTTGCCGCAGAACTGACAGTGCAGCACCGCCCGGTCCCTGTGGGACGACCCTGTGCAGACAAAGACATGGGGGTCATTATTTCTACATTAGAAAAATGAAGCTGTGCAGCGGAAGTGTTCAGTCTGACTGTTTTTACCTTCAGGTTAGCACATGCAATAAAAAAACTGCAAGGGATGCACGTTATTGAATTAGAGATACAGATACAGAGTATCTGATATGCAGATATTTCATTTTTTATAATTAATACTTTCTAGAACGTTTGATCAAACAGTATCACATCATAGTCTATAAACCACATGGTCTGTTCTGCATTCTTATACTGCTTTAAAAAAGTGTTAATATTACTTTTTAAACAATAAGAATATAAAAATAATGATAAAATATGAAGTTAAAATGATCAAACATTTACATAAATGTATATCTGCATATCATCTCCTGATATGCAGATTTTTCTGATCTAAATATCACAGACACATGGGGACATAACACATGCTGTATCGCTTTATGCAGATGACTTAATATTATTTGTCACAAACCCTGTTTCAACCATACCAGCAGTCTTTAAAGTTTTAGAAGAATTTGGGAGAATATAAGGGTTCAAACTTCATTAAAACAAAAGTGAAAACTTCCCAATGGCCATAAATGCTGAAGAATATCCTAATTTCCCATCTAAACTATCATCAAACTCCTTCACAGACTTGGGGGTAAAAGTAACCAAATCTTATTAAAGCTTATTCAAAACCAACTCAGAACAGTGCAAAAGAATTAAATGGTGGTTTATTTTACCTTTATTAACTATCTGAAGAACCAACTCTATGAAATGAGTGAAATTAATGAAAAACTAAATTCTTATACTTTCATTTGATACACTGGTCATTCATATTTAATAACGATAGTGTGCACTGCAAATCGTTCTTCTAAAACATTTTAAATTCTGTTCATCCAAGTTTTATATTTTGCACAAACTCAGATTTAATCTAAAAGCGAGAGATGTTTCAGAGACAGAGCTGAGGTGTTTCTAGAAAGCTCTTTGTATAGTTTTGTTGCACACTGTCACTAAATTAAATGGCCACAAAGTCTCCTGACTCCATGGCCTGAGATTTCTTTAGCTATTTTAAGAGCAAAGATTTTAATAACCCTTCTCAGAATGTGACCGAGCAGAGCTGAGTTTTAAGAGAGGAGAGGCATGTTGAAGAAAAACAGTCTGAGGTGATGGCCTTATTTCTTGTGGTTCCGTTACCAACACCCACAATGCAACTGGCTTCTTAGGGTTTGTTTATTTGTTTGTTTGGTGTTATTTGTTGGTTATCACTCTGACAAATGTCAAAGCTATCACGCAAAAATCCATTTGAGCAAACTCAAAACTTAAACAAAAGCCCTTCTGACATATTACACATAATGGACTGTTGTGCAGTCGCCTGTGACTGAATATAAATAACCAATGACATAAATAATGATGCGTTCGTACCCTGTTGTCAGTTTTATGAACCTTTGTGAGACATGAGATTAAATCTTATGTTCCTTTGTCTTGATGCACACTGATAAATTTTCATTTGTCATCATTTTAGGGGAGTAAAATCTTGCTCACGGCTCCCGTGGTTGTCCATGTCTCCGGCTTCATCGTCCTCAGACTCCGTGGAGTTTTCAGCTTTTTTCGCCGTGTCTGATACAGGCGGCGATGCTTTCCCATTGGTCCCGTTCACTTCCTGTGGTTTGGTCAACTGCTCTGGAACGAGGAGGGACGAGCGGTTCACCTGAGAGATAAGAATGTTGGATTATAAAAGATCAGAAAACAAGCTCTATGATCTGTAATGTTGACACTTTAGTAAAAAAATCAAAGCTGTTTTCTGTCACTGGTAGATTAATTCGAACAGTGTGTTTTTGCAGCAACTGATATGTTTCAGTCACTCAACTATGATTTGCATGAGTCAAACATTCACCTGTTTTCTCTGTGATTAAGTTTCCCCTTACAAACAAAACTAAATGAAACATTTCTACCATGAACGTGAGGATGGCAACGTTTTGCCTCTTGTGGCAAACACTGACAGATTTAATAAATTCATCACTGTTTTTTTGAGGTGTGAAAAAATATCAATACAGCAATATATCGCAGCATTTTGACCACTGATACAATATCGATATTTAAAATCGTAATATCCATTTTTTGGTAAAAACAAATACTCATATTCTATCAGAGCTGGAAATAAAATACAATTTATAAATTCTTATGTACAGTTTTTTTGTCATGCAGTATATTTAGTTCAGACAGTGATAAGTGAAATTGTGTGTTTGTTTTTTTTACTTACGGTTGTGCTGTCAGTAACTCAAAGCACTTTGTTCCCCATGTGTCCAATTACATCATGAGCTGCACTGCAGGTTAGAATGCTTTAAAGGTGCTATGAGGAGAATGTATTACCAACGACATTAAAACTCTGCTACCCATGAGCACGTGCGGCGACTGTCATAATGCTGCATTCCAGTAACCTCTGAACTGGGAGTGACATCATCTCCGACTTATCAGCGTTCCAGTTGAAGTCGGAAAAAAACATGCCGATCTACCAGGCTATTGTTAGCTGTTGTTAGCACACCCTGCATTGTTGTTCACAAATATCACATGAAGAATGTGATTATCACTATGGCAGCATTTTTGTAAATATAAGTCTAACAATACTATGTATACAGCTGATCTAGAGCGACACACCCCAGTCAGAAGTGTAAATAAATTGATTATTACAGGAGCTAAATATCTGTTCACACTGGGGGCATCCATCTTCGATTGTCAACTCGGGGGTGGTGAGGTTTCACCGAGTTCCCAGTAGGAAATCATGGCTTTGGGGAACGTTCCAGTTGCAGTTTCCTACTCGGAACTCGGAAATTCCTACTTCTGACTACAGCTGGAACGCACCAAAAGACGTGAGCCAAACCAAAGCGTGTGCTTGTTGTGATGCATTGCTATCACTTTCTAGTTACATAGTGGTAGTTTTTGATGTGTGACAACAAGCAATTTTTGGAAAACTTAGTATCGTAGTTTTGTAGCCGGCTATATATCTCTACTTACAGCCCGGTGCTCTAAGACGTGTCCGAATAATATGAATTTGCTCTAGTTTTAATTGTCTTGTTCCTGAAGTTGAGTATCCAGGCCAGTCCACCCCTGTCTGACCCGACCAGAAGGCTAAGGAATAGTATTTATAGATAACCTATTTTGATGCTATAAAACTCATATTGAAGTGTGTATTTCGATCAGGCATATATCTAAAATTGAGACTTTTTTTGTAATTACTTAGAAACTCCTCACAGTCCCTTTAAATATATTTTTCAAGGGAAAACAAGAATAATTTCTTTGCAACATTAGTAAGTGTATGTATGCAACTCTGCATTTGACATTTTTCAAAAACAGCAAAATGGAAAACTTTTAGTTCTGAGTGATATTGTGTGATTTACATACACTGCATCTCTAGTTTTTTCTTAGTTAACTGTAGAATATCGCAATATATCTCAATATTGTGATATATCGTGATATGTATCGTATCATGAGGTTCATGCCAATACTCACCCCTACTGTCTTTACTATCTTTACAAGTTAACAAGCTTGAACAGGTAAGTAAGCAAAAACTCCCTTTTCTTTACTGCTTATCCCTTTTAGGGTCGAGGGAGCTGGAGCCTACCCCAGCTGAAATTGGGCGAGAGGCAGGATACACCCTGAACCAGTCGCCAGCCAATCACATGGCTAGGGATGTCCCGATCCGATACTGATATCGGATATCGGTCAAAAAAACAAATATCGGATTATATCGGCCTGCATCCTAAATCTCCGATATCAGCACTCCAATACAAGCAGTCCATTCTACTATATTTATTTTTTATTTTATTCAGTTGTAGAATATGCTAATGTTTAAGTTCAACACAGTGGTTATTTTGCAATTGGTGAAATATGTTTTTGTTTGATTTATTGAGGTCACTTTTCAGGGTCTTCTAATATTTTTTATCCATGTTGTTTTAATTGTAGTATATTCTTATGTTTAAGGTTAAAATTTATTTAACCTATTGGTTGATAACAAATGGGTCAGTTTTTCTCATACCTACTATTGCTGACTACTGTTCTCTGTTTGAGTAATCTGACCTGATCAAGCCTTTTCTTACAGTCCATACTACAAAATAGGTAATAAAAGTCTGTATGATTCCTGCTGATATCGTATCGGATTGATATCGGTATCGGCCAATACTCAAGGCTGCAATATCGGTATAGTATCGGAGGTGAAATAGTTGCATCGGGACACCCCTACACACGGCCACATAGGGAGACGGGTAAACAGTCACACTCATACTCATACTGAAGGCCTGTTAAGAGTTACCAGTCAACTGAATGAGAATGTTTGTGTCTGAGGGAAGAAGCTGGAGTGAACGCACACATGCACAGGGAGAATATGTAAACTCCACACAGGCCACAATTACATGATGTTTTTACATCCAGAGTGAATTATTCAGTATTAAATAATTTGGAATTAAATTTTTCTTCTTCGTGTTTACATGGAAATAGTAATTCTGAAATGAGGTTTACATGGAGAACATTTTTATTCGCCTTTGTTCAAGGCCTGGGGGTTGGGAATGGTTCTGATTGGACAGGGGGAGGATGTAACAAAGTGACATATTTACATCGACCAGAAGAAAAATTCAAGTTCAGCGTCTCTGTCAGGTAAACCTCGTCCAACTTCGATGCTGCAGCTTTAAAAAGGTCCACATTTTAATGCTTACGTCCATCCACTCTTATTCCCAGACTCTTATTAAATAAACTGTCTCGGCTCAAGTCCAACGCTTGCTTCGTGCAGCATCCCATACCTCATCGCTGCAGGACAAGAAAACAATCATGTGCAGAACGACCAGAATTAATTAAAATGGAATGAACTTACACATGATCAACAAATTATTTCATTCAGATTTAAAATCAGAATAAACCAGCTACTTACTTTGGAATTAACTTTTATTTGGAATTATCGTTTTTATTTTTGAATTAGGTGTTTAAATGGTAATTTTTAATCTTTTTAAAGAGGATTTAAGTTTTATTCAGAATTAAAGGGGAATTAAAGTTCTCATGCAAACGTGATGTCTGAAAGGTCTTGACAGTAACCCTCATGCTGTGAGCGATGCTTTCAGTAGACAAAACGTAAGCAGGAAAATCCTCTCAGACGTCTTCCTTGGTCCTTTTTTTTAGGTTATTTTTTGGGCGTTTTTTACCTTTATTGACAGGAGAGAGTGACAGTGGATAGGTTTGTCATTTAGGGGAGGACACTCTGCAAACATGCCACAGGCTGGATTGAATCCAAGCCGGCAGAAAATGTATATGGGTCGTGCCTGGTTGTTTACCACTCCACCAAACCAGCACCTTTTCTTGGTCCTTATTTATTTTAGTAAGAGTAATAGGACAAAAGTAACCTCACGCTGCATTAGCCCGAGGCTGCTAGGTCACTGTTACCAGAGACAGTAAACTCAAGCAGATTTTATGCTGTTTATGCTGTCAGGAACTGTGTTAGTGTCTGATAACAGCAGAGAGAGAATCCCTGAAGACTTCAATCTTTTATTTTAAGACGGATTAGTTCGAAACAAGAAACCACAGTTTCATTACAGTCCCCTGAGACCCCAGACTGAGCAGACAACTAAAACCATCAAGTTAAGTTTTTAAAAATGTTCCTCTTAGCCAGAGTTTTCCAGAACCTGCTTCTTTAGTGACCTAAAATGCCTTTTATGTGCTCTGGAGCGTATTTTGTTTACATAATTGAGACCCCCTAATTTTTTCTTTTTTTTTTTTTTAAAGGTGCTATGAGGAGAATCTATTAGACTCTGCTACCCATGAGCACACACAGTGACCGTCGTAATGCTGCGTTTCAGTAACCTTGAACTGGGAGTGACATCATCTCTGACTTATCGGCGTTCCAGTTGAAGTCGGGAAAAAGCATGCTGATCTACCAGGCTATTGTTAGCTGTTGTTAGCACGCCCTGCATTGTTGTTCACAAATATCACATGAAGAATGTGATTATCACTATGGCAGCATTTTTGTAAATATAAGTCTAACAATACTATGTATACAGCTGATCTAGAGCGACACACCCCAGTCAGAAGTGCAAATAAATTGATTATTACAGGAGCTAAATAACTGTTCACACTGGGGGCATCCATCTTCGATTGTCAACTCGGGGGTGGCGAGGTTTCCATGTAAACCTGAATTCAGAATTTCTATTTTCATGTAAACACAAAGGAGTAAACTTAAATTTGAATTATTACTTCTGAATAATTGATTCAGAATTTAAAAACATCATGTAACCATGGCCAATGTGGAAAGCTTAGGAATGACTCTCACCTATGATCTATTGTTGCATGTCTGTCCCCCTTAGTTTTCTATCCACTTTCTCCATTTCAGATCAAGAGAATAATGCCAAAGCAAAAACTTAAGCTAAAAGAGCCCTGAGAGCACAGACCGTCACCAAGACATTTCCAACACTGCCCAGCCCTTGTTACTGCATGTCAAAAATATGAAAACTGAGCTTTCCCTCTCTGTTAACAGGCCTTGAAAAGTTCCTGGATCTGCATTGAAATTTGGATCACCACCTCAATCTAATCACTTCTTCCTTTTGTCATGATCAACACTGCCTGAAAATGCCTTTAAACTCATTCTGAGTGATCCTAACAAACTAACAAGAGGAATAAATGGATGTGTTTTCACTCGTCCTTACAGGAAAAGGCTGCAGGCCCTCTTGGATGACGAATCCTTCCACCAGGTGAGTCAGAACCTGTCGCCCCTCAGGCCACGCCCTCGGCTCCCAGGGGCTGTTCAGGGATTGGCTGAAGTCGTCGGACTCGTCCTCTGATTGGTCGAGCGGCTCCATCTCCGCCTCATTTTCGTTAAGGTGCTGCGTTTCTGCTACGACCGGTTTGTCGACCTTCTCAGACTCGCGCTGTGATAGGCTGAGATCAGTCGGGTGGGCGGTCTGAGCAGGGAGGAGGGGAGGAGGGTGGTCCGCTGACGGGGTGATGAAGGGTGAGGAGGGCGGAGACTGAGAGGAGAGGCTGGAGAGAGCTAGAGGAGAGAAATAATAGTCAGTGTTAGCCCCAAACACTAGCTTTAGTGGTAAATATATTTAAAGGGATACACCACCATTTTTTCCTTTTCGTGTCTTGCCTTACTCCTGAGTCCACTGCAAGCCGATAGACTAGGGATGGGACTTGATAAGATTTTATCAATATCGATGCTGTTAACGATCCTGCTAATCGATCCAATTCTTTAACAATTCTTCCCTTATCGATTCCTGCAGATTTTCCATGTGAGCAAATGTTGGTCGGGTTTTCGTGGCAACAATGTCAAACACATGTCACAGCATGTATAACTGCCTCTGCAAATTGCTGGTGTGTCCACTCACTTAAGGGTGTGTAGTAGGTGCAATTAGGATTAAGCCACAATTCTGATGCGTCTGAACCCTGTCAGTGGATGGAATTGATAAGGGAATTGATTAGCAAAAAAATTAATATTATCGATTCTTTGATGGAGCTGTTAACGATTCTCAACTGGAATTGGTTTTCGATTCCCGATAGACACCATTTTTCCAACTGTGCATGGGACAGAGCTCACACATTGCTAACTAGCATAGCTCAAACACTGAGAATCAATGGGTAGTGGTAGCCTGCCTCTGCCTACAGTCATCAGATAAACTCTTTAGCAACTCTAAACGGTAATGTATGCTTGTTATGACACTTTTTTTTTTTTACCACATTATGTTATCTTCTACTATCATTGTGTTTTCTTCTTCTACTCATAAACAGAGGCTTTGTTTTGTTGACCTTCTGCGGTTGTTTGGGCTAGAGATGTGAGGTTCACGAATGAGTTATGTCTTTTGAACAGCTCTGTGAAGTGAACGATGAGAACTGATTCACAGCTGTGAATGAGCCTTTGTTTGTGAGCTATTCTTAAATTTGCAGGCAATCTGCATTTAAGGAAGCTAACCCTACCCATTGACCCCCAGTGTTGGAGCTAAGCTAATTAGCGGTGGGCAATCTCTGCCCGTCTCTTCCTTGTTACTGCATGATTGAAAGTATGGTTTCTTTCTGCTTGTCATGGACTGTCATGGAAGTGAGGAAAGGCACTGAAATTTTAAAAAAGGTGGTGTATCACTTTAAGGCAGCAGAGGAAGTTCAATTTTAGACTTAATTATAGCTCCTTTGTGCACCCCGAAAACAGACCTAAGCATCTTGAATCGTGTCCTAAAAGAATGCAGCACACTGGAGCACAGTGAATCATGACAGTCCATTAATTAAATTGTCTCTATTTTTCCCAACCCTATATCACCAAGTAAATTTGATTGACGGAACAATCGTCCAATCCAGTGATAGTTCTAGGGATCTGGCAACAGTGGCATTGGCCCAACCTAAAATCTGATTGGCCTCCTGAAGTGGCCCGTACTGTCACTCATCTGTTGTTTTACTTGAGAATGAATCAGATTTTCAAACCAAACGTTGGTGGCAGTATGTTCTCCAAATAGGCAGGTCCAAAGCTGACAGAGTTTTTTTTTATTTAACATTTATTCAAGCAGATAAAAACCAATTGAGATCAAGATCTCTTCACAAGCATGACCTGGCCAAGAGTTCAGCAGCACACTTCATGGAAATAATATATTGATAGTGATAATAAACAATAATTTAGAAGACACATTTTTGTGATTTTTTGTGAGTGAGTCTTGCAGTAAAGTGCAGAAGCTTTTTTAACATAAATAACAATTCAGACACAAGAACTGTTCAGTGGTTTCATGCTGTTTATCAATCAGCTTGGACCAAAAGGCTCAAAATGAGATGAGCTCTGACAGCTTCAGTTCAGTCTGTAAAGAGGTCCATGCTGAAGACTATTATTTGAATGAATACATAATGTAAGATGAAAAGTGTGTGTTTTTGAATATGAATTGTGAAACATGTTTTTGAACACTATTTTATTTCCTCAGAAGTTGCTCACATCCTCAAATGTGTGAAAACAAATTTACTGTCTACACTTGTATAACTACAATGTTGAACAAGAAGTGACTGGGTGTTTATCATAAATGTGTTTGCATGCATGTTGGACAAATACTTTGCTCCTCTGTGAGAAATGTGGCCCCTAAATGGCCCCTAACATACGCCATGTTTACACACAGACTTTTTTACCAGAAACAGAAAGATTTTTCCCATGCGTCTTCAAAAACAATCCACATTCACATAGAAATGCAAGAACGACTGAAAATGCTGTAGTGTGCATGCCAGTCCAGTAGATGGCAGATTGCAGAGGAACAGCGCTGTTACAACACCCGTACGAAGAAGAAAAGCTTTTCACAAAGAACGATGACGAGTGGACGCACAAAGACGAAGGAGTTTCTTGTCTGGACTACAAATCTGTCTGGATAGTTTTTTCTGGAAAACAAACCGAGCACGGTAAGCAGCACACACTCTGTAGACGACTAAAGCTGTTGTTGTTCCTGGTATACACGTGCAGCCTTCATGTGAAAGAGTACTGCGCATGTGGTGACGTCAGCGTTTCACCCTCTGAATCTTGTCTACATGGAGCTGAAACAAACCAGTTTTCAAAACTTTCCACTCTGGACCCTGTTTATAAAAGTTTGTGGATTCAGGCACTCCTGACACCGTTCTCGTGTAAACGGGAGGTGAATACTAGGGGTGTCCTGTACAACTTTTTCACCTCCAATACAACACTGATATTGCAGCTGTGAGTATTGGCAAATACCGATATTAATCCAACATGTCAACAGGAATCAAACCTACTTTTATTACTTATTTTGTAGTATGGACTGTAAGAAAAGGCTTGATCAAGTGAGATTACTCAAACAGAAAACAGTAATCAGCAATAGTAAGCATGACAAAAACTGACCCATTTGTTATTAAATAATGGGTTCTATAAATTTTAACCACAAGCATAAGAATTTAGTACAATTAAATAAAAAAATAGAGTATCTTGAAAAGTAACCTCAAAAAATCCAGTAAAAACAAAAACACTTGTTTTTAAATTGCAAAATAAGCACTGTGTGTAACTTAAACAGAAGCATATTCTACAACTAAATTAAATAAATAGAAAATACGTTAGAAATGACTTCTTGTATCAGAGTTTTTATACTGGATATATCTTGTATGCAGGCTTATATAATCCGATCCATTTTTTTGCTGATATTGGACCGATGTCCGATATCAATTTCGGATCGGGACACCCCTATTGAAAATGCAATGAAAGCTCTCCGGATTCTGCCAAAAACAGAGCCGAGTATAAATGGCCCCTTAGAAAAATTCTATTTCCATCACTGGTCCAATCACATGCTGAATATGCTTTTGAAAGCTTCTTTCCCTCCTCAAACAGTTTCTAGGTGAAATATATTGAACTTTCAGGTTAAAAAAATGTTTAAATATGAATAATGTTAGGGTGCTGGTTTGGTGGCGTGGTAAGAAACCAGGCACGACCTTTACATCTGTCGACCCAGGTTCGAATCCATCCATCAATAAAGGAACAAATGACCAAAAATGAAATATAGATAATTTGTACAATTGCTATGTTGACTCTTTGGATGTTTCCTTGCAGGTACCTGATTGGTTGTCGGACTGCGTCGACATGTTCTCACAGAAATCCTCCTGGCTGCCTGGCTGGACGTCCCGCTCTGGAAGCCTCTGACTGTGGACGGACGACTCCTGGACAGGAGCTGTTACTGGGATGACTGGGACCATAACTGGAGCTGGTACTGTTACTGGGACTGTTACGGGGACTGTTACAGAAACTGTTGCCGGGGTTGGGGGTGGGGGTGGGGTAGGGGGTGGAGCAGAAATGAGGGTCTTTACTGGTTTCTGCTCAACGTTTGAGTCTTTAACTGGATCGCCCAGCTTTGGGCTCGGTTCTGTTCTCTGGGGCTGATGAGCCCGACTGTCCAGGTCCTCAGACTGGTCCATCGCAGTCTCTCCTTCTTCTTCCCTCTTCTTCTCCTCTTCCCTTCCCTCCTTCACTCTGTCTCGCTCTCCTTCCTCTGTCACCTCCATCTCCTCGTCTCTGCCTCTGTCCACCTTCTTCTGACTGACCAAGTTCACTTCCCTCACCGGGGAAATCCTCGGTCTGTCCTCCCTCTCTTTCTCTCTTTGGTCGTCCCTCTGCACCTTAAGGTCCCTCCCCTCCTCTCTGACTCCTTGTCTCCCTCCTCGCGGCCTATCCTTCGACTCCTCGCTCTCCTTCACGTCTCGTTTCTGGACCACAGTTTGCGTCAAAGGGCCCGGCTGGCTCGGAGGAGACGCCGGACTCAGGAGGGAGGGCGGCGAGGGAAGCGGGGAGGTGTTTTTTGGCAAAGCTGGGTTTACAGGAAGAGGAAGCACATCTTCACCGCTCAGAGTCCGCTTTGATTGGCCGGACAGCTCGGGGGAGTCCGGGATACGAGGCGGCGACTGCACAGTGTGGGCGTAGGTGCCGGGTTGTGTCTGGCGGCCCGAGGAGAGGGCGATGATCTGCAGCTGCCTCGCTGCAGAAGGCGAGCGCTCGAAGTGGGAGGAGACAGACATGGGGTTGGCGACAGATAAGGGGCCGAGCTGCGATTGGCCGTGCCCGAGCATGCTCTGAGACAACGGACAGCCCTTGAGGCCGGACAGCGGCCTGCTGACGGAGGACGCCTGACTGGACGGAGCAGCAGTGATTGGCTGGAGGGTCGAGGTTTGTCGAGGGGACGTCACTCTGTGGCCATTTGGAGAGTGGAGTCTGGGCCTCAGAGGGACGGCCCGCACCGGGGAGTACAGAGCTGAAGGAAGAGGAGGGAGAAGAGGAGGAGGATCAATCAATTAATCAATAAAACTTTATTGTATATCACTTTTAAAACAAAATTCTGTAGCACAAAGTAGTTCACACAAAAACGAAGAATCAAAATAAAAAAATAAAAAGTAGGAAATTGAATATAATGAAAAATAAAATCCACCCTCACAGTCAACAAACAGCACAGGCACTCGCTCACACACAAACAAACAAAGACATAAGGAAGAGATCTGAACAGAAAACATAATAAGAGGACTGATTAAACGCTATTTTTCATTAAAAAGGAGGAGACACTGGATCTAAGACTAAAATAACATTTGCAAATAAATTAAATGAATAAATCCTGATATGAAATTAGAATAAAAGAAATAAGTCAATACCATAATTAAAATTTCTTTTTCATTTATTTAATTTAATTGTACTAAATTCTTATGTTTAAGGTTAAAATTTATTGAACCCATTAGTTAATAACAAATGGGTCAGTTTTTCTAATACCTGCTATTGCTGCCGACTGCTCTCTGTTTGAGTAATCTCACTTGATCAAGCCTTTTCTTACAGTCCATACTACAAAATAAGTAATAAAGGTCTGTATGATTCCTGCTGATATCGTATTAGATCGATATCGGTATCAGCCAATACTCAAGACTGTAATATCGTTATCGTATCAGAGGTGAAAAAGTCGTACGGGGACACCCCTACTTATCATTATTTAATTACTGTTACTATAAATAGTATATATGTGCATTTTTTATTTAATCACTTATTCTCTCTGGATTGGTGTCGAACATGTTCTGGGGATGAGAAGGGTTGGTTAAAGTTAAAATATGAGCATTGTGATTCCCTTATATCTGTATCTTTCTACGATACAAAAACATTAACAAAAAAAAAAAAAAAAAAAGGTTACGCCTTTTTTCCAAAAACTTTTTATGGGCTGGTGAAGTACATCCTGTTTATTGAACTGTTTATCTCTATTGTTGGGTCAGGGTAGGGAACCCAAGCATGGGCAAGGAGAACATACAAACCCCACACAGGGATGCCGTGTATAACGAACGTCAGTCACCGATGTTACACTAGCTATCCAGCAACACAGGTTGTTTCAACGCCGGTTAACCGGCTAACAATCGGCAAGTGACTCTTTTCCCACTGCCAGCAGACCTAGGTCTTATCAGCAGCAGATGAGTTGCATGGCTGTTTTTTCTCCTCTGGCGCGTCAAGCTGATGTCATTATGTTGATAACATCAGCTTGACGAAACATGGCCATGCAAACAATAGAAGAGAAGAATCCAAAATGACACCAAGGTACTTAATTCACATACATCATTCACACAGTATTCTTGGTGTTTTCTTTTGTATTTGCTGCTTGGGTAAAGATTACAGCATCATCTGCATACATTTGGAAACGAACATCAGAGCAAATGTCCGAGTATGGAGCCTTGTGGGACTCCTAAGGGGCACTCCAGGTATGGGGATTTGACACACCTTAGGCTGTTTCTCATACTGCTTTCACACTAAAATTAGCGGGTCAACACAGGTTAACCTGCTTACAATCGTCAAGTGACTATTTTCCAGCTTCCTGCAGATCTGGGACTAATCGGCAGCAGACGAGCTGTGCGGCTGTTTATTTTCCTCTGGCGCATCAAGCTGATGTCATCATGTTCATGTCATCATCAGTGCAATGAAGCCCCTCCATGTAAACAATGAAAAGGAGCATGGAGGCCGTGGACACAGTTCTCTGTACTTTGTACTTTTGTCCCTCTTTAAAAATGTACTAAGTCGGCGCTGATGATACAAAGGTGGATGGGGCGGGAGTGATATTATGCCGTAGGGACATTCCACCGATGTCATCAGTAAATTAGCAGGTCAACACAGGTGTGATGTTCTCACTGTAGCAGATTGAAAGCGAGCAGATTAAAACCTGTGTCGCTTGCAGGGTCAATCGACTGGTGTTGAAATGCCGATTAAACCCTTTCAAACTGCCGACAGGAGCCAATTGTTCCTGGGTTTAAACAGGTTTTTTGGACAGTCTGAAAGGGATATATGTCTGTTGTCGTGAGAGTACATTTGTACGGGGTAAACTAAACCCCAGGCACAATAGAAACTCCCTATTCAGTTGTATTCGCAGGGAAATAGGTATTTCATTTGGATCACTAGAATATTATTACAATTTCTGTTTCTATCTTCCCTTTTTGTCACTGATTGTAATTCTAAAACAAGTTCCCACATCCATGATCTCTCTCTTGCACCATCCTGACACCTCAGTCAACCTCGAGGGACCTACTTGGCGGGGGGACGGAGAGGTGGCGGCTGGGCGTGGTCGAGCTCTCGGTTGCCGTGGTGCTGGGCTGCGGTCTCGGCCTGAGAGGTGGGAAGAGAGGGGCTTGAGGGCGAGAGAGGGGAGGCGGGTTGGAGGAGGGCGGCTTAAGCCGAAGGGAGGGTGGGATGGTGAGGGTCCCGGGGGGAGGAGGCCTCAGGGTGAGACTCTGGAGCTGCAGAGGTGAGAGAGAAGGTGAGATGATCATTTGGACAACAGGAAAAACATCTTGCGGTTTCAACAACGACAACAACAAAGGTTAAAAACGGCAGCGCTCACCTGGGCAGAGGCAGGGTTAGAGGAAGAAGGAGAGGAAGAAGAGGTGGAGGAGGAGGAAGAGGAGGGGGCAGGTCGCATGGCAGACGTGAGAATCAGCTGCAGGAGGAACAGCAGAAAATCGGACAAAAGTTTGAGCAAAAACAGGAGGAAATAAAGCGATTAGAGAGGGTGAGCAGGGATTTAAGTCTGAGAAGTGGAAGGAGCCACACTAAAGATGTTGGTGAAGGACTTGTGTCAATATGGTGTGTTATTGTATTGTTTGTATATCTGTTGTACTTGTAAGGTGACCCTGAATGTCTTAAATAGAATGTATAATTATTATTATTACTCTGTCAACATAAAATACATCTAGAGGTGTGTATTGGCAAAACTCTGTCTGTATGATATGAGCCTTTATATATGGGTGGCAATAAAATAAATCAAGATTTGTCAAAAAATCCAATTTCTAATCAGTGTTATTTATATAAATCATGGTTATTTCAACATTTAGAAATAACAGCAATAATGTAACAGTGTGGAAGAGTTGAATGGCTTAATGTCTACTGCCAACTAGTGACCAAAGGGGGCACTGAAATCAGATCAAATTCCCAAATTTCAATAAATAACTGGAAAAGCACTCGAAGAGCGCAGACCTCCGCCAAGCAGCACAGTTCCCTATCTCCCAATGATAAAGAATCATTTGAACAATTCCTGGATCCAGACGGTGATCCGGATCAACACCATAATTAAATCACTTCATCCTTTTCTCATGCTGAACATTTCCTGAAAATTTCATCAAAATCTATACATAACTTTTTGAGTTATTTTGTTCACAGACAGACAGACAAACAAACTCTCCCAAAAACATCACCTCTTTGGCGGAGGTAACAATGTGATGTGAGCAGATAGATAATTCAATACACAATATTTAGTCTTTATAGCACTAGTCTATCTGGTCTGCAGTCTAAAGGAAGTGATTGAGGAGGGCATTTCACTTAATTTTTATTTAAATCTTGAAGAATTATTGAGGGAGAGCTCTCATTTACAGTGATGTCAAGAGCACAAAAAAATCACAAGAAAACAGCCAATAAACAATCACTAGAATACCATTAAAAACAATTACATTCAAAGGTCCATTAAGTGATGATCATAGTTTTAAATTGACCAATAGTGACCATTTTGTTGAGTTTCAGTGTACGTTGCAGGATGTTGCTGCAGAGGAACTAAAAGCAGCTTTACCAAAATCAGCAGAAATGTTCAAAAACATATCCAAAAGCTGACTGGATGATCGTCCTGTCAATCACATTCATAAAGAACCAATCAGATGATGCAGTAGGCGGGCCTAAACTAAACCGGAGCTGTTTCATGCAGCGGTCTCACATGTCAAAAGTGAGCAAAATGGTTTCTGTATTATTGTTTATTGTATTTTTTCCAGATCTGACAAAGCTGCTGGTGAAGTGATTAATAGCTTTACATATATCAGTAACAGTGGCTGCTTCTCACTGGAGGGACATTTGTTGCTTTACTGATTGGTCAGTGTCTCTGCAGACTTGACTGAGCTCAGAGCTTTGCAAGATGGATCTGCCTGATCACAGACATTGGATCAGGCGGATCCAGCTGCACTGCAAACTTGAATAAATTACACAATAATAAAATATCATGACTTATTGAGGTATCAATATTTCCTTTCTCCCCTGACTACATTGCTCAATTAAATCTGCAATTCAGAATCAGAAATACTTTATTTGATATTCCTACTGCTATACTGTGTATTAGAGGAAATGAAAACTTAATTTCCCCTTGGGGATGAACAAAGATGTTTAAAACTTATAATAAAGCTGTTATAAAAACATTATTATTAAAAACAGAGCAGTAAACAGTGATTAAGATCCTGTAATATTCTGTTTATTAGCACTTCTAACCAGTGTTTGTTGCACTAAATCAGCCGTATACAAAGTATTGTTCATTATATATATATGTATGAAAATGCTGCTATAGTGTTATTTACATTCTTCATGTGGTATGTGCAAACTACAATGCAGGATGAGCTAACAACAGCTAACAATAGCATCTGAATACAGTCAGATAAATGATAAAAATGTCCTCAAACTGAATTATCAGTTGCCAAAAACACAGAATGTATCAAATCAGATACAAAAAAATCTATATGTTGAATTTTATGGACATTTTGATTTTTATGGATTTTAGCAGAAAGTGAAACAAACATTTCAGCTCCAAAAAATTGAATTTTCTGGCTATAATCTATGGTCTTGGGCCTTAAAGGGTTAAGTCAAAACATGACCATTTCAAGACATTTCCGAAGACATTTTCATGAATACCCTTTGCCCATCTAGCACTCCCTATATCTCTGTTTGCTAAGAAACAAAGAGAAAAAAGATTAATAAATAAGTGAATGACAATAAATAAATAAAAGTAAGTCAATAATTAATTTCATCAATGTATATTATAATTCAGACTAAAAGATTAATGGATACATAAGTTAATAAAAAGATAGGTAAGTAAATGATAAATAGTATAAATAATCTGTCCTTTCAGATATTGACAACAAGCATTACTGGCTGAAATTCATTTTATATGATGTATGAGGACACTAAACAACTGAATTTCCCCTTGGGGATTAATAAAGATATTTAAAATGTATGCTAAAGCTGTTCTGAAACATCATTATTATTAAGAAAACAGAGGTGCAAAAATTTATTAAGATCCTGTAATATTCTGTTTTATTAGCACTTTTAACCAGTGTTTGTTGCACTAAATCAGCTGTATACAAAGTATTGTTCATTGTATATATGTATGAAAATGCTGCTATAGTGTTATTTACATTCTTCATGTGGTATGTGCAAACTACAACGCAGGATGAGCTAACAACAGCTAACAATAGCCTGGTAGATTGGCAAGTATTTTATCCGACTTTAACGCTGATAACTCATATGACATCATTCCTACTCCAATCTTCTCAGGTCTTATAAAAAAGGGAACGCAGCAGAAGAAAAATGAGACTATGGACAAAAGGAATTTATAATATTTATATTATCATATATATGAATATAATATGACAGCACTGTTTAAATCATCCAATACTTGGCGAGTGCACTTTTACTGAACAAACAAAAGAAAACAGGGTTTGACTATTTTTATTTTGGAATAATATTTAATCATAACAATGACAGTCTGTTGACCTCTAATATTATCAGTGTGAATATTCAATATAATAATTCACTGTTGTTGCTGTTAATGCTGAAGTGATGTTATTTCTTTGTATTTTTTGACCACAGCTGAAGTAAATTTAACACCAAAGTCTTTAAAAACAGTTTCAGTCAATGCTCTTATTTCCCACACACCCTAAATCTGATCTCTTACTGTAATTTAAATACTGGTCATCTCTGCGGCGGCTGACCTCCCTCCTCTGAACGAAGCTCACAATCTGATGTTTGTATGGAAATGTGGTCTGAGTGCCTCTGTGTGCATGTGCACATGCAAATGTTTTGTGTGTGTTTCTATGTTTACCATCTGAGCTCTGAGCAGCACCTGGTCTTGGCCCGACCCTTTGAGACCTTTCCCCAGGAGCAAGGTCTGCTGGGATACCCTCTGCCTGACAAGTGACGGGTTCTGATTGGCTCTCACAAGACCAGGTGTGCCCACAGGATGAGCCTGTGATACCTGGAGTGGTGGGGTGGGGGGTGGGAGTGGGGGGTAAAGGAGAAGAGAGGAAAGGACTCAGGATACCAAAACCATGACATCAGTGTTGTGCTTGTTAAAATCAAATCAAACAACAAGAACTAGAAGATAATGTTGTGCTACTCAAGACCGATCTTGTTCTCGAGACCACATTTTTTACGGACTCAAGAGCATTTTTACTCGTTCTTGTCTCGGTCCCAGACTGGCCGGACTCTGGATTCGCCGTCAAGACCGATCACGACCAGCACTGATCTGCTGTTCTTCAACATCATAAATGTTGACATGGAGGAACACTTGGTAAAACAACAAAAAGCTTCAAAACATGTGTTATTTCTCCCTGCGATGACTGAACCTTCCCGTTGTTGTGACACCCACCACAACTGTTCAATCTTGTCATGGTTTTGAAAATAGATTTTGATGGTCTTGGTCTCGACTCCCAAAAGTCTTGGTCTTGTCTTGGTCTCGATGCGTTCTGGTCTCAGGCAAGTCCTGGTCTCGGATAGTGTGGTCTTGAGCACAACACTACTAGAAGTTCTACACATCACATATTACGTTTTTTTCTTATTTCTAGGGGTCACTAATTTCAGGAAAAACTCCTAAAGCCAGATCGGATTTTTGTTTTTGCGTTGTAAAAAAAAGTTGGTTCCAGCTTCAGTGTCAAGTCGAGTGAGGAGAAGAAATGTTTGAAGGTGTCACCAGAATTTCAATTGATGCACGAGAACAGGTGACAATGAAAAAGGATGAAAAAAAATCTTAAATAAAGCAAGAAACACTTTTAGAATATCAATGTGAACACTTGTTGGTTCACTAAAAAGCAGAACAGAACTGATTCCAGAACAGTGCCAGTGTGAAAGCCCTCAGAGTGGAGCATTGCGTGTTATAGGTGTGGTAAATAATAATGGCATCAGGATGCAGTTGTTAAAATCAGGTCAGGGTGTCAAACTAGGTGGAAGAATGTAAGAAAATTCAGACATGGCAATCTTTTTGAGTCAGAGTTTTTGCAGTGCATTTACGAAAAGGTGCCGCAAAAGTCCCATCATCATTACACCTTAAGACATTTCCACTTACTCCGCGAAGAAGTACTATTTGTCTCAAATCATGGTGTAAGACGTCCTTAATGTGAGTGCAAAAAAATGGAAAAGGAGAAAAGCTGCTGCAGAGGGTCTGCTAGTCTCTTAGTTTGTTGCTTACTTACCTCCATTACTTTATCTAAACAGCTTTATTGTACATTATATGTATAGTTATGAGCCATGTGCTAAGAGACAAGCAGATCATATTTTAAAAAGCTTTTCTCCTCCATTCTGACATAACTATACATCTAAGGGACTCTGCAGTATCCCTTTTAAAGTGTTTTTTTTTTCTTTTTGTGTCTTGCCTCACTCCCAAGTCCATGACAAGCAGGTAGATTCCTTTTTTTGACTGTGCATACAGTAACAAGGAAGAGAAGGGCTCCACCAACGCTAATTAGCTTAGCTCAAGCAGTCAATGGGTAGTGTTAGCCTGCCTCTGCCTACAGTCATCAGATAAACTCTTCAGATATTCTCAATGGTCCTGTGTCTTTGTTGTGACTTGTGTTTCTACCACGTTATTTTAAACCAAGATTAGCACTTGGTGTTCAAAACAAATACATAAAAATACATACAAATACTAGAAAAGCACTCGGAGAGCGCAGACCTCTGCCAGCGCCACAGTCCTCACCCATATTGTGAATTTCACCATAAATATTAGATCTACCTTTATTTATTTGAAATATGTAGATTCCTTGACCATGAAAACATACCATTAGCAATTGGATTAATAATATCTATTTCAGTTCAGTAGTTATTCAAAAAAATCACATTTTTCATCATGGCGGCCAGACGCTGATCCAGATCAACACCAAAATCGAATCAGTTCTTCCTTTTCCCATGCTGAACATTTCCCGAAAATTTCATCAAAATCCATCTATTACTTTTTGAGTTATTTTGTTCACAGACGGACGGACGGACGGACAGACAGACAAACTCTCCCGAAAACATAACCTCCTTGGTGGAGGTAATAAACCACAGGGAGCATGCACAAGCCTCTGCAGCTGTGCTTGTAAGTAGGTCTACAGAACATGTATTTCTTTCAAAAGTTACATTAAGTGTTAATCCTAGTCTAAAAATAGAAAATATGACATCAGGCGGGAAAAAGAATGCGTAACAACAAGCACACAGAGCTGAAGAGTTTATCTGATGACTGTAGGCAGAGGCAGGCTAACACTACCCAGTGACTTCCAGTGTTTGAGCTAAGCTAATTAACAATGGGTGAGCTCTGTGTGTCTCTTTCTTGTTACAGCACACACAGTCAAAAAAGAGGAGTCAATCTACTTGTCATGGACTTGGGAGTGAGGTAAGACAAGAAAAGAAAAAACAGTTGGCATATCCCTTTAAAGAAGAGTTAAACTTGTGGGGTGTTGTGACATCGCGGATCGCAGTCACCTTCTGAGTGTGTGCCTTTTACCTGTCGGCCAGGTGGGCTGGCTGGTGTGTGAAAGGGCTTGATAGGTGTGGAAGTCGATGTGGCAACCGGCCTTGTGTTCCCATTGGTCAGGCTGGTGGAGGTCTTGGCTGCCATGACGCTGCTGCTGCTGCTGTGCACCGCAGTAGAAGAAGAAGACGGGAGTGGCGAGGTGGTGCTGGCTACGACAGGTGAGGATGGCGAGGAGGAGGAGGCGGAGGAAGGGGAAGAGGAGGGGAGAAAAGAGGAGGAGGCCGAGGACGTTTTGGAGACGCCCGCCGGGGAGGGAAGAATTGGGCGAGAGTACGTACGGAGGGCGGGGGCGACGGTGGAGGTGAGTTTGGGTAGAGCGGGGACCAGAACGTGGGGGGACGGAGCGGACGCCGCCTTTGGGACGTGGGCCGCTGTGACGGAGGGAGCGGGGGTGAGGGGGGGAGGAGGGGAGGAGGTGGTGGGCGTCAGCACAGGGGCCGGGGAGTCCAGGAGCATGGGGTTCGGGGTGAGGCGGGGAGGGGTGGGGGTCGTGGGGGTGGAGGGGTCGGATGTGACGGAGGAGGCTGGCGGGCTGGTCTCATTGGCGGCCTCGCCGTGCTCTGATTGGCTCTGACGAAGCAGCTCCCTGTCCATCATTTGACGCTGTAGCACACTGGAAGATAGACAATGATACATCAGACCATCGGCCACTTTATTAGGGACACCTGTTCATCTGCTTGTGGATGCACTTAGCTGATTAGCAAACTACATGGCAGCAACTTAAAGCATTAAGGCAAGTAAACATGGCCCTGATGATCTGCTGAAGCACTGATTGATAGATATCTTTATTTTGATCATGTAAATGACAACTTAAAAACAGTTTAAAATAGGGATGGGAATTGAAAACCAATTCCAGCCAAGAATCGTTAACAGCTCCATCAAAGAATCGATATCATGAGTCTTTTTGCTACTCAATTCCCTTATCAATTCCTTCCTCTGACAGGGTTCAGAAGCATCAAAATTGTGGTTTCATTTTTAACAAAAGCCACCTCCTGCACAACCTTAAGTGAGTGGAAACACCAGCAATTTGCAGAAGCAGTTATCTATGCTGTGTGTTTGACACTGTTGACACTGAAAATCAGACCAACATTTGCACACACAAAAAATCTGCAGGAATCAATAAGGAATCATTAAAGAATTGGATCAATTAGCAGAATTGTTGATAGCATTGGTATCGATAAAATCTTATCAATTCCCATCCCTAGTTAACAATACAAATAATCAAAAAATGAAAACAAAACAAGACTATACCTAAACGTATGTAATCCAACTCCCTTTAATTTGACTTTCCTTTCTGATATCATAACACTGTCTTAAATTTGCCAATAGTTTTGAAACATGCACAGTGAATACACAATGTATCACACACAGAAAAAAATATGATCAAACCTACATTTTCTTTACAAATGCATCTACTATACCCTGCAAAATATTCATCAAAATATAAGGCACCTTGTGGCCTTTATTGATTTTTCACATGAACTGGTTTTCAATGCTTATCTCTTGTTATTCCACTCTCTCTCCAATTTTCAACTGTATCAACTGTTCTGCCGCTCAAATTGATGCATTAAAAAGAAAGAAAAATATAGCAAACCAAAATTTCACTATGCAAACAACACTTTGAATTGAGCAAACAAAAATGAAACAAAGTTTTTAAAAAAAGCATTAAATATATAGATTTAATCTTTGACAACAGTTGCATTTTATTCGTTGCATTGCACTGATCAGAATTTTCATTTGCACCGTCTTTTTTTATTTGTATTTTAAAACTCTTTTTTTTCACTCCCTGGTTTTTTGTTTTGCAGTTCTGTCCCATTCTGGCCAAGTAACCAATCAGCAGGCAGCTCCTGATTAATTACATGATCAGAATTGCAAACAAAAACAAAAAATGGCAACGAAACTAGTCTGATCATTGCAAACAAAAAGTGTTTAGATAAAAAAAATAGTACAATACTTTAAGAGATTAAATCATTATTTTGTTTGCAATTTGTGTATTTAGACTTTAATTGTTCACCTTTATTCTTTTAATTCATAAAGTTTTAGTTGATAATACTGACAGATTTAATTCCATAGATGTGTGGTGTGAGTGCTGGGAACATTCAGGTCTTATTACAGGATTGTGCCAACTGTTGCATCCCATTTACAGCTTTATTATTACAATAATATACTTATTTTTCTGCTTTAATAGGAAATAGTGAATATTTTGGTTTGAAATAATATGAAATCATGGACCTATCTTGTCTTTACTAACCTTCACGGGCCCCTCCATGACTGTGGGCCCTTGTCCCCTCATATATCCTCTCACACATGATAGAGCTCTGCCCATCAGACATGTGAGCAGCAGCAAATTAAACAACAAGTGTATTTACTGGGGGAGGTCACTGGTCCGCCTGGCTGGCTAAGCCTCCCATTGGTTGACAATTGCATGTGTTATAAAGACCGGACACTCAAAATTTTGCAGAAATTTTGCCAAACTTTTTGTTAATTTAAGACAGTGTGCAGGAGTTTGACTGTATTTCGGCGAGTATGAAAATAACAATAATAATAAAAAATCTCCATAGTGGTTATCTTGGGCTTCTGGTGCCAGACGAATATTTACTTAAATTATTGTTATAAATGCTGAAGTCGGGGCCAATGTTTTTATTTGTCTTCAGAAATGATGTTGAGATACATGATGTGCATCTTTGTTCAGCTATAAAATAGCTACAAATGATTTTGGTCCGTATCGCGCAGCCCTTGTGGGAACCAACCATATGTGTCAAATGCAAAGAGTCAACCTCACTCTGAATCCGTCACATAGGTATGATGTAAACCGGATTAAATCCGGATCGACAGGTATCTTATGGTTTAAATTGTGCCTCAGCCTGCAGCATGGACTCGGCTCAGTCCACGCCACATCCCCACGCAGGCAGGTGTCGGTCCACGCACGGCGGACAGATGCCGACATCTGTACCCGGATCTAGCCAGCTTCACTTCATCCACACATACTAAACTATGACACCAATGAGTCACTGTGAGTGTTGGTGACAGTTAGGCCACAGATCATGCGTGTGACTATCAAAAAAAGATGGAGACAGGCCTCACAGTGAAGAAGTCTGCCGAGAGAAAAAAACATTTGGACAAACTGCTATGGTGCGTAAAAGCTCCCTGCGTCACCTACCCTCTGATATCCGCGTCGTCCTGCAGCTTATTCCCGCTGTCGTCCATCCGAGAGGGGCCTCATGTTTATAATAAAGTCTGTTGGTGTTATCAGATGGACGGCTGAGGGCTTCGACAGGCACAAATGGGCGTGTTTGGAGCCTCACTTCCTCGTCTGACAGCGCAGGAGCCGCTGACTGCGCGTCACGCTCCTGGATAACGATCCGAGCCCCTCACCTCTGATCGAACACGTTAATGTCCCGCACAGAGGCTAAAAAACGCAGAGTTACAGAGCCAGACAGGCCCCTGTGAGGTGTGCATGGGCTGGTGTGTGTGTGTGAGTGTGTGTGTGTGTGTGTGTGTGTGTGTGTGTCGCACTTTGATTATGGTTCCAGCACAGCCCGGGGCTTTTCCCGCGGAGCTGTCCGTGAATCCTGCATCCCGAGCGGTTACGTTTCCAGCCAGCTCCCGCGGTGGAGCTCCAGGGTTTCACCTGCCGGGTCTGCAGGGGGGGAACCAGCCCGGCTCTGGGCCCCAGTGTAGCGGCTGCGAGGGGCCTGGTGAATCCGCTAGTGGAGAAATGCAATGGAAGGAAGATTTGAGAGAGAGACAAAGAGGAGACAGCACCACTCAGAGCTCAGGAGGACCGAGAGAGAGAATCAGAGAGAGGGGAGCTTCAGCACTGACACAGGCTGCAGCAGCCGCTCTGAACGAGCTGAAACACGGGAATGATGCGGATTTACTCAGGCAGATTAATGCAGAAGACTACCACCTATAAACCTAAATCCTTAATTCAACAATCTGCTTCACAATGGGGCAGAAGTAGGGGAGACTGGGGCCACTTGCACAAATTTGTGGGCTCTCTCATTCATTTACTCCAGGCAATTTTTCATAACAACACTTACCAAGCAGGAACTGGAGCTTTAAAATATCAGAGCAAAGACTTAAAAGTTACCCTTTAAAGAGACTAGGGGAGAGTCTGTTTTTTAAGTGCAGTAGTTGATGTCTGTCTCTCCAGTAAACATTTTTCCTTTTGAAACAACTGTTCAGCTCTGCCTGAGCGGAGGTTGATAGGTATTGTGATTCATATTAGTACAGGGTCCCACTAAAAGCTTCATAATTATCCCACCTTCAGAGTAAAACTACACTAAAAACTAATGGCCCTTTTCCACTGGCACGCCTTGGCGTGCCCTACTCAGCCCTACCCGATTTGCAGCGTGTTTCCTCTAGCCTGGTACCTCCTAAAATAAGCTAGTTTTAGTGCCTACTCCGCTCTGGTTCCAAGAGAGCCAAGTCGAGACTAAAAGATGACATCACCGACTGCCGGCTACTGATTGGTCAGACAATGTCGTCATAGATGAGTCATGAGCGCGACGACCTAGCATGGTAGCAGTAGCTACTGTTAGCTTACCCTCATACGTCTTTTCTTTGCAGCTTGATTGCTCTCGTCCTCGGCTTCATTCTGTTGTATAGCTTCCAAAACTCTCCCGTGCTTCTCAAGGGGTATTTCTTCTTGCAACCTGCAGCCTTCTTCTGCTTTCCTTTTTTACTCAGTTTGTGAGAAAAAGCCACAGATTGTTGTGTCGCGCTCAAAATGACCGCCGTTGGGCATGCGACTGGGGCTAATGGAAAAGCAGCACAAGGCGAGTAGAGTAGAGCCGGGTAGGGTCGAATAGAGTAGAGTAGGGCTAATGGAAAAGGGCCAGTAGTGTTCAGATTTTTTAATGAGCCCATCTGTTTCTAAAACATCACATCACTAAGCGACGAGAGCCTGGGAAGAATTGTGAACAGGGCATCATTTACAACAGTTACTAGGTGAGGGTTTTTTCATTCATATTTGTAACAATTATATTTATAGATTATAGGTCAGTGAAGATGATGATTATAGGTCTTTTAAACTTCTCATATTCAAAAATCACTTTTCGCTCTTTTTGTCCCCAAAACCCACCAGTAGACAACATGGCGGACCGTTATGTCAGCCTCCACAGAGGGGGGACCCTCGGTACGTAAATATAAAAAGCTTTTTCTCACTTAATAAAAAGAAAACTAAAGTTTTATGGGGATGACTGTACACCTATCCCAACAGACTTTACATACAAACATAAACATATCCTATATTTACCATTTCTGTTTGGCCAAATGTAGCCAACTTCTATACACTACATCTTTAATGGGATAGTCTAGTGCACTTGTCAAGGTCTATCTAAGTGTAAGCATTTTTCCTTATTAAGCAACTTTCCAGCCCTTTAGAGTAAAACTACACTAAAAACGAAGTTTGCTCGACTAGACGCTACAGTAAGATTAATTACAGGGTTTCACCTTTCTTCGACAAGCCCCTTTTTTTGGAACTTTACGAAGCTGGATGGGGCTGTGAGTCAGTTAGCATCATTAGAGCACAAACTGATAATTATTTAGAAGATGGGTCGCTCTTGTATTTATCCTGGATGTAAAATCAGGCAAAACAAATGCACACAGTACCGAATTCCATCACATGATGCCAGTCTTCACCAAATTTGAAGGTAACTGTACCTGTTTTGTTGTAAATGTCAGTATTTTAATGTGATATGCAGCTACCTACTGTAAAAGGTCTATACAGAAAATTACAGTGAATGGCAATGGATTGTGGAAAGCATAATGATTTGTGTAAACTTCACAGTAATGTTTAAAGTTACCTACTGTAAAATGTCAAAACCTTACACTGTTAACCTTGACAAACCCTGTTAGGCTTTCAATAAAAAAGATTGAAAAGGAACTAATACCTTTATCTTTTGTCTTTATCATTAATGATGATGATGGTGGTGGTGGTGGTTATTATTATAATTATTATTATTCAATGATAAAAATAAATATTGATGGATAAAAATACAGTCAACATACACTCATATACTGTAAAAAATAATTTCCAGTATTTTACTGTACATTTGCAACATTACAGTAATATTCTGTATTTAATTTAACAGTAAAAAACTGTAATCAGAATTATATAAACAGTAACTTGCTGTATACTACTTTACAATAGTATACAGCAAGTTACTGTAGAAAATTACAGTATTTTACAGGATCACTGCTGTCAGTAAAGTACTGTAATTTTTACATTGAAAGTCTTACAGTCTGAAGAGGGCAATAGACCAACCAAGACTATAGCCTTCTCCATTGTATAGGGGCTTAAAATAACATTTGTTATGCTTTGGCATCATACAAATAAAGACTATTTGATTAAGAGAAAAATAATCCTCTTTTAGTAAATTTTTCACCTTTTTGAAACAAATGCTTGAGAAAAGTATTTGATTCAGTGAAAATGAATGTATGTAATTGCTATAAATGATCATTTATATGGGTAACGGTATGAACTCATGTGGTTAAGAAATTCTCTGCTATTTGGGATCCATTTCTTGCCTGCTTTAATGAGACTGAAGGACACAAAGTGACATAAGCCTATAACTTGCCTTCCTGGTAAACCGTCTTTGCCCTGTATGAAATCTGATGCATTGTTTAATTCCATCGCGCTCTCTGTACAACTGGTGCCTCTCCAACATATCTTTCTTTTTCTTTTTGTTCATCTATTTATATTATTTATAAATTTGGCATTCTTTAATTCTTTGTTCTATGTGAAAAAGTTCTTAATAAAATATTTTTAAAAAATAACTAAAGGTATTTAGTTTAATTAAATTATAGTGCAACAAATTAACCATTACTCCAAATGCACTGATGATGCTGTAGAATAATACACTGCAATGAGACTGTAAATAAAAATACACTAAAGATGATGTTTTTGAAAATTCAGTTATTATACTCTAAATTAAAGTCAAATAATGCAACTGTAAAGAAAGTTACAGTAATTAATTGGCATCTTATGTCAAGTAAGTTACTGTAACATTTCCGGAAACCTGTGTCGGTGGCGCAGTTGGATAGTGCGCTTGGTCAGTAATCGAGAGGTTGCAGGTTCAAGCCCAGCTCCGGCTGCCACATGGCGATGTGTCCTTGGGCAAAACGCTTAACCCCAAATCGCTCCCACTGCTGCCTCAGTGGTGTGTAAATGGGCATGAAAGGGCGTGAATGTGTTAGAGATACTGATGGATAACTAACAGAAACTCTGAACCATCAGCAATGTGTGTGAATGGATAATTGTGACCTGCGGTGTAAAGCAGTTTTGAGTAGCCAAAGACTAGAAAAGTGCTAAATAAGCCTAAATCCATTTACCATTTACCATTTACAGTGCAGACTTCAGTTCATGCAGGTAACCTGTGATCTGTCCTGCTCCTCGGTTTCCACAACAGTTTCTCCATCCGTCTTTCTACCTGTGACTCCATCTGCAAAAGTTCCTCCTCCAGTTCAAACAGATACAGTATGTTCTCGTACTCACGACCAAAAAACTTCATGAGTAAATTAATTCCATGTCAAACAGGTCTTTTAATTACACTTTTTGGATTGGTTATGTTTGTTCAATGCTGCAGTGCTTGTTTACTTTGCTGAGCATCCGTGACAGAGAGGGGAAAAAACACTTTACACATGTTGGTTTTATCACAGCTGCAGCTCAGTTTGTTAGATTTCAGATTAATAACAGAAAATATAATAATTGAATTAAATATTTTTTTCATGCTGCTGTACGTTGGAAAGTTTTACACCCAGATATAAACACAAAAATAAAGTGTCAGTTCTAATTAAAACAAACTCAAAAATCTGAAGCTGAGTCTTATTGTTGTTTTATTAAGGTAATTTTCAGTATCATGAAAAACTGGTGATATGTAATTTCAGACTAACCTGGTGCACCAGAGAGTTTTTACAGGTATCTGTCTTTTACAAGCAAAAAAGAGCAATAGCACTAACTTGGACAAACAGCTGGAGACCTGGTATTAAACAGGGTTTCATGAAATGTCTGTGTTTTTACCTTTGGAAAACATCACTTATACTCTTAAAGATAAACAAGATCTTTCCACAGAATTTGGAAGCATTTTATTCAATTTCTCAGGAATAGTGACTTGTCTAGTTTGTTGGAGGAGGATGGCGGAAAATAATATATATCTGTAATGCTGGACTTCTCTGCTGGAGGAAATGTTAACATGAACTTTAGAAGTGTAATATCTACAATATTGTATTCATTAGTCCTGTTTTTAGGTTATTTATGCATTTTAAATCTTATTTTAATTTTACTCTAGTGTGTCATCACGGATATCCTTTCGTCTTTAGAATGCCTGGATAAAAGCTGAATATTTCTGTCTTTTTTATCTATATTTTTTTAATGTAACTGAATATATTATTTGAACTTGAAGTCATGCAAAGCATCCGATTTGAGTGCTCTGAAACACATTAAAAAAACGATTTAATTGTTTTTTTAAAATCTCGTTTTATTAAGGGTTTTACAAATGAGACATATACATTCAATTTAGTACAAGAAAAGAAAAACAACTGCTGACAGAGGACAAATTAGATAAAGTTGGAGGCAAGATATGTGCTATTCAGCACAGAATTCATTTAAAGCACTTTCACAGCCTCCACAGTTCATCATCTCCAAAACATTTACAACCTCATGTCAACCTTGTATGCCCCCCCCAAATCATCAATTACAAAACAACTAATTTAAGAGAAAACAGATAGGAGAAGATAACAAATTTAAATAAACAGATAGATTTACAATGCTTCAGTACAACCATATCCGTTATGATTAGATGAACACCATAGCAGCCCAGTAGAGCACGACATACCATAAGCAAAGTTACTATAGATTTCAGCACATTCACATATTTAGACATCCAGAAATGGATGGGTGGGTGGATAGATAGATAGATAGATAGATAGATAGATAGATAGATAGATAGATAGATAGATAGATAGATAGATAGATAGATAGATAGATAGATATTTATAGAAGCAGTATATTAAGCCTTTGTTTACATCTATAAATGGCTGTTCTCAAGTGACCTGAATTGAGTCTTGTGTCTGTAATTGGATGAGCCTCTGTGATTGGACAGACTCACAGAAACCCTCTGACAACAAATACTGAGCTGCGTCACACACTTTAATCTGCAACACACCAAAGACACACACACAGGAAACCAGGCATGACTTACCTTCAAAATAAAGTTTAGGTTTGCTGAAGTAATGGAGCTTAAACAAATACTTTGCTGAAAATGGAAAAGAAAAATACAGTTTTATTCTGCAGTAACAGGTGATGCCTGTGGACTAATTAAGAGGCAAAATCAAAATTAGAAGCTTATTAGACAAAACTGATTCAATTAAGTATTAATATCACATACCAGTGACCAACTAAGGAACCAAGACTGAAAATTCTAACACTAAAATGGAATGTTTATTTTAAACTATTAATTTTTTTCTCAAAAGAAATGCCTGTATAGGTTTTCAGTCATTCAGGTGGTTATTGATACAGTGGCGATTGGTCTGATTACAAATTTTTCTCAAAAGCCACCTTCTTCACAGTGTCGATGAAATACTTATTTATGTCTTTAAACTGTATCACAGAAATAGGAAATCACTTAGAGATTTTTAAAAAGCTGCTAGTTGCATATAAGTGACCCTGAACCCAGAGACATTACAAAATTTAACTCATAGTTTAAAATTTTATATATATATATATATATATATATATATATATTTATATATATATATATATATATATATATATATATATATATATATATATATATATATATATATATAAAATTCTAAGCTATATTTTTGTTTTTTAAGGCAGAGAAAACAATCTTTCTCTCTATTTGGAGGTGACATAAACATTTTCAGGTCACATTTCAGGTAAGCTGTTTATTGTCCTATCACCAAAAAATATTTTTTACATTTTTCTTTTCCTTTATTTTCTTCAAGCAATATTAAACTTTCAGGTCCATTATAAGTAATTTAAAACTTCAACTTCGAAGTTAAGAGTATTATTTGTTGTTTTCATGAATGAATTGATACTTTATAGAAAACACAGAAGTATATTGAAATGGAACAAGCCCTGGACATAAACATTTCTTTAATTGTTTTAATTCCTGACCCAACCTTTCCTCTATCTTTGTTTATTTTTTCAATTTAAAATTATTATTTCTATAGTAGCCTACTTAAATCTATACTTTCTACTTGTGCTATTGTTTTCTCAAAGTGATGCTTGGTCTGTAAATTTGTTTTGTAATGTCAAATAGATAAATTGATTAATTAGAAATAAATAAAAAAATACAGTGATAAAAATACAAATAATATTAACTTTTAAGTCAATTATTTTGATATCAAGGACCGGAAGTCCCTCCCAGACCTGTGCGATTTGACACGTGACCGTTGCTAAGGCACAAGCTGCCCCATAGCAACGAATCCACGGAGGGGGAAAGTTTATTTCTTTTTAATTTTTGGCCTTTAATGAAATAGAAAATGACGACTTTCTCTCAGGATTTGACAACGGAAGCAGAAACATCACCGTGACTAAAATGCCAGCCACCAAAGTCATCAAACAGTCCCCGGCGGAGGCCTCGAGGAGGAGCGCGGAGAGGACCAGACCGGTGAAGGTAAAGGCGGTGAGCGGGGCGCAGGCGGAGCTCCGTGTGCCCTCCGTGCGTAAAAGCCGTGCGTCAAGCTGCTCGAGGCACGATGGGGGCCAGGGCACCACGGCCAGGCGTGCGACCCTCAAGACCGGCTGTGAGCGGAGGTCCAGGTCCAGCTCCAACACCCCCAGGATCAACCAGGACTGCAAGAGGGCGAGCAGCGCCACGAGGAGCGCGAGGAGCGCCAACCTGAGCCAGAAATGTCCGAAGATGAGCGTCTGTCAGAGGGAGCCGAGGGGAGGAAGGGGGGAGGCCAAATACGCCATTCAAAGGTGAGACTTTAGCCTGCAGGTGTGTTGCAAACAATGGTGGGCCCCATGTCGTGAGACCTTTGCAGGCCCCACCCCCTCAGTCCAACTTGGTCCTGGAAAATTGCTTAATAGAAAAAAACAAAAAAAAAAACATAAATATATATATATATATATATATATATATATATATATATATATATATATATATATATATATATATATATATACATATATATATATATATATATATATATATATATATATGTATTAGAGCTGTCAGACGATTAAAAAAAAAAATCTAATTAATTACCGGATTTATAATTAATTAATCTAATTAATCACATTTTAATCTCATATCTGTTGAAAGTACCCAAATAAAGAATTTGAATTCTAGGATATTATAAAATTGTAGTGCAGGATTAATCAAATGAATACACTAAGAAGTGAAGATTTGTAAATCCACATTTTTGTGGTGACTAAATAAAACCAAAGTCAGGGCAACTTGTCCAGAAAATTCTAAGCTCAATCAGGAAACTCAAATTACGCTTTAAGTGTGTTTCATAAATCAAATTCAAAATAAGAAAAAGGTCGAGGACATCCAGCAAAGCAATTAGGCCTGATGCATTATTAAAGAATGTAGTACAAATATAGATAAATTCAAAAATAAAATAAGACTAAGTCTTAAATAGGCCATTCTTGTTGTCACCTGGGCTTTGTTTGGTTTGACCAGAGATGCATGTGTGAGGTGACGTGCCACTGCCATGTACGGGTCCTCCAGCTGGACAATATCAAAATGTTTGTGTGCTATGATTAATCTTGCGGTTACTTTTTTAACGCATTAATTTGCCGTGTAATTAATTAATCAAATTAATGCACTACAGTGACAGCCCTAGTATATATATATATATATATATAAATAAATAATTCCTCGGATTATGACAAAGTCTTGATGGATCTCATAGTAGCGTACCATCAACTCATGATAATGTGAAAGCACACTGAATTACACTCAGAATAAATAAATAACTTACAAGACAGTTTGTTTAACAACAAAAAATATAAAATCAAAACATTAATAGTTTGAAATTTATATGAAACCAAACTCTGACTTTTGAGGTTTTAAAATTGCAAACTTGTGTAAAAACAAGATTTTTTTTTAATTAGTGAGGCTTAACAAAAAATGCAGGCCTAAATAAAAAGTTGTGAAAAAATGAATTTGAAAATGTATTTTTGGCATTTTAAGTTTTAAAAGTTTTATAGTTGCAACAAAGCATATCTTAAATTCATAAAAAACAAACTGAAGTTTGAGTTTCATAAGTTTTACATTTTGTAAGAAGAGACCAAAAAGTTCATGGTTTATAGTCGCATATTAACAAAAACAAGGCTCAGATCTTTGAAAATTTTGAAAGCTTAACAAAAAATACAAGAATAAAATTCATTTTAAAGATTAAAAAACTGGGGGTGCTGGTTTGGCATAGTGGTTAGCACCCCATGTACTTGCTTCTGCCAGTCCAGGTTCAAATCCCACCTGTGACCAGTTTGCAGAGTGTCTTTCCCTACTCTCTATCCCCCTTTCTCAAGCCTATCCACTGTCTCTCCTATCAATAAAGGCACAAAATGCCCAAAAAATATACATAAAAAAAAAAAAAAAAAAAGATTAAAAAACTGAATTTGAGGACGTGTTTTTTTTTTCCAAAAAAAAAGAATTTTGTGTTTTAAAAGTTTCAATTTTAGGAGGAAACTAGAAAAGCACTCGGAGAGCACAGACCTCCGCCAGCGCCACAGTCCTCACCCATATTGCGATTTTCACCATAAATATTAGTCCTACCTTTATTTCATCTGAATATTTTGATTCCTTGACCATGAAAACACACCATTAGCAACTGGATTCATAATGATATCTATTTTAGTTCAGTAGTTATTCACAAAAATCATCATGGTGGATCCAGACGGCGATCCAGATCACACCCAAAATCTGATCATTTGTTCCTTGTTCCAATCCGGATGTTTTCTGAAAAATTTCATCGAAATCCGTCCATAACTCTTTGAGTTATCTTGCTAACAGAGAAACTAACTAACTAACTAACTAACTGACTAACTAACACACACACAAACTAACAAAAACCAAACAGCAATACCATAGCCTCCTGGTGGAGGTAAAAACCCCAAAACTTTGTTATAAATTTGCAAGAAATGAGACCCAGATTTTTAATCTATTAGGAAACACAATTATTCACTGTTTTTAGAACACGCACCACATGCTTTCATTGAACATGAGAGCTTTTGAGATCATCATTATGAACATTAAGCTAATGATTTAATTCTCATAATAAAAAGAAAAAAGTTAAATCTGTCACATTGCCCTCTTCTTTAATCTTAATTCATCAGTTTGTATAATTGTTGTTTAAATTAAGAATGAAATTTTATTTATTGCCCATCACTTATCAGCTCATACATTTTTCTGCCAGTATTTACAGTGCATAGTGTATCCATATATCTTTATATATATGATATAGATACATACAGACAAACAGTGCGGAAAACATTTGTTAGACCAGCGCCCAACATGAGGTTTATGCCACAGCTGCCCTAAATTAACAGGATTGACAACTGACAAAGTCATTTTTTATCAAGACACTCTTCAAGTAAAATATTTTAAACTTAAATATAACTATTATGAAAATCCATGAATACTTAAATGTACTGTTTTACAAAATGTCGTTATTATTTCTTGATTAAGATGTCAGGTTACAGTTATTTACTTTATTCCTGAGCAGAAAAATCAGCTTTACTGGATGAATGTTTGAACTGGTTGAACTCCCCAGAGAATTCTTGTGGGATTTGGGTTTAAAAAGGTGAATTTAGTGTGAAATTCCTAATTTCTGTTCAAAATGTTTTTTTGATTACTTGAGTTTTTGACAATTTTCTTAAAGATTTCTTAGATATTTAACATTTCTCGTTATGATGGCAGGTAGACTAATAAATGTATTAAGCACTATAGATACAGATAAATTGATGTTTTTATATTTATCTATATTTTCTGTAGAGAGTTTTGCTTTACTGGAGCAGAGAGCAGAGCTGTAACGTTCCTGAGGTGAGGAGTTCATACTGGTGCAGAGCGAGCAGGTGACTGGGATCATTCTGCAGAGTCGTCTGTCACCATCTGCTCGTCTGGATTAATCTTTAAACTCCCTCCTGTCCTCCCAGAGCAACACGCTCAGAACAATACAGCTCATTTCACCGGTTTATTTTAAAATGACAAACACTTTGACTTATTAAGATAAGAAAAGATAAACCTTTACTGATCCCCAGAGGTGTTGCAGCAGTGCAGGGGTGAGCAGCATTACGGTTAATAGAACAACAAATAATGTAAAGACAGATATTAATAAACTGAACTACAGTAAACTAAACAGAATAAGAGAGATTGTCCTCTGGCAGATGTTCTGACTTCACATGCCACCAGACTTATTTAACCCTATAAAGCCAATTGTATCATATTTGATACATACTTTTAGAATACCTCTTTCTACTCAATATGATCAACAAATTACAAAAAAACCCATCTGAAACAATCAGATAAATGATAAAAATGTCCTCAAATGGATTATCAGTTGCCACCTAAAACACCGAATGTATCAAAGGAGATACAAAAAATCTATATGTTGAATCTTATGGACATTTTGAATTTTTTGGATTTAGCAGAAAGTGAAACAAACATCTCAGCTCCAAAAAATTAGAATTTTCTGGCTATAATCTATGGTCTTGGGCCTTTAAAGGTTTAAAGGGAGAGTGAGAAATAATCTAACAGTGATAATAGAAAATCACTGATGGGCCTGTTTTGTCTCAAAACTCTGATTTAAATCCCAAAGTTATTTTTCTTCCAGAATAAAATCTCTTTTTAAGGATTGCAGATCTGGATACGTTGTTGCTGGTGCATCTGTAAAATTTCTCCTTTATGGGCAATGAAAAAATCACAACCACTGGATGGATGAATATCGTCTTTATTACTAATGTCTTTTTGTTGTTCTTTCAATTGTTTAAAACTTTTCAAACCCACTCATCAACATGGAATTATACCGACAGTGTTTTATGGAAAAAGAAAATCACAAAAAATTGAAATAAAAGTTTGGAGCCTGACAGCAGCAGCATGTCCTTATTTTTTTTAATTAAAGCTATGGTCTATGATTTGGAAGCTTTGTACATTTTAATAACACTGTTTATAAGGCTGTTATGGTCCTATGGTCCGATCTACACAGTATAAAGACCAAAAAGAATGAAAAAAATCCATTCAGTATATCCGCTGAAAAGCTGCATACTAGCTGACCAATCAAGCCTTGAAGGCAGTAAGGTTCAATTGGTCCGTGAGTCCATCCAATCCCCTGTCTCCCTCACTACGCAGCATCATGCGTAGTGCATCATGGTCCCGCCTCCTCCCCTCTACCTCCGGTGAGCAGCTAGCAGCGTTAGCTACTGAACTATCATGGAGCCGGAAAAGCCTAGCGCCGAAACCGGAAAGCCGCTTCCCTCTCCCGCGGGGCCCAACGGAGCTCTGCCCGCGGGTCGAGGCCTGATAGCGGGCTAACGGCTAACGAATGGCCTCAGCCGGCCGTCAGACCTTCAGCATCGGCCGTTTCGCCCCTGGTTGATCAGGTAATGGCTTTGTTTACTACAGTGGGAGATGTCTGCTGAATAACTCTGGTTAGTCTGAGCCTGGCCTGGCTAATGACTTGTAGCGGAGCAGATTAGCCTGTTAGCCGCTAATCGTTAGCACTGTAAGCTGAGCTGTGGAGGATACGCCAAGAAAGATAAATCCTCCACCACAATCGGCTCCGCTCTGGCGGCGCCAGACCCGCATTGCCGCCGGTCCAATTGAAATGGCTACTGCTGTGTGTTACAAGGGGGATGTCTGTCGTGTTTGATACTTTCAGTTGAGCTGAGCTGTTTTTGATTGAGTTTGCTGCTGATACATTGTGCTAGTCGTCAGAGGCTCTGTCCGAGGGGGCTTTATGAGGCGCCACGAGCTGGGGGCGGGATCTTGGAACACGGAGGGGAGAGGTGAGGGAAGGGGGGGCAGGCTGCGGTTTCAAATCGTAGACCACAGCTTTAAATGGATAAAAACATACGTTCTTTGTCAATAAATGCAGAATTTTGAGACAAAGGTGGAGTTAAAAATGGGATGCCTTTTGTTAATTAATAAAGTAAAGAGAAAAAAAAACATTTTTTGCCTTGTTTTAATGATGATTTTCAATTCTTTCATTTTGTTTCATTTTTTTAACCTTTGCTGAGGAGGTCATGTTTTTGCCAGCATTTGTCTGTTTGACTTTCCATTCAAAAGATGACTCAAAAAATTATGAGTAGATTTGAATTAAAATTTTTAGGGAAAGTTGGTCATTGCAAAAACAGTAAGGGAATAGTTTTGGGACATAGCTGAAGCCGTCTGTGGATTTATTAACAGTGCATAAATTCTTTAAAAAAAAATTTTAAAAGATAGTTTTACTTAAATTATTTTTAATTTACTTTCAAGTTTTTGTATTTTCCAGATTTATTTTCAATTTTTTAAATGTTTTTGAAATATTTTTTTGACATATTTATTTAGAACAAACTTTTTTTTGTTCTGCATATTTGGAGATTTTTTCTTTATTACCTCCACCAAGGAGGTTATGTTTTTGCCGTTGTACGTAAGTTTCTTTGTTTTTAGCAGGATACCTCAAAAAAAAAAAAAAAAAAAAAAAAAAGATGCAGCTGATTTCTTTTAATATCTTTCAGTTTTTGTTATTTGCTATTTTTGTATTTTTTGTAATTACAGTTTAGTTTTCCTGATTTTTTTAATTCTGCAAATAAATAGATTTTGGCTTTATCAACCCTGCCAAGGAGGTCATGATTTTACTGCTGTGTGTACTTTTTTTAAGTTTTATTTTAGGGACTGTTGTTCATGACACAAGGACGAAGTGATTCAATTTTGGTGGTGTTCAGAAAATAAGTGCAGATCCAAGACTTTTTTTAAAGAAACCAGAGTTTTGGGAGAAAAGCCAAGCATGCACTGTTCCTGCTGGACCACTTCCATCCTCTCCTGTTCTTAGTTTAATGTAAATAAATGTATTCTCAAAGGCTACACCAGAAGTGATGTCTGATTACCTGGAAAGAATGTTTTGTTAGAGTCTATTTTTATTTTTTTTTTGATTATTTAAGTTAAAGAGTAAGTAAAAGGCCAAAATAAAAAGTCAAAGCGTGTGAACCGACCTTTTATATTTGCTCTCAAATGAACAAAACATTTGGCGTTGATGTTAAAATAGAAATATAAAAATGCTAAATTGGGATCATTTGACTGCAAGAGCTGTCTGTTTCAGAGGCAGATTATTCAGAGTTAGTTTAAAACTTAAATTTGATCCACAGCAGACAATAAACCAGGATTTTTGTTTCTGTTTCAGTCACAAAGCGTTCACCGTCATCCCTCCAAACCCAAAGAAAAGGAGAGAGATCCAGAGAAGTGAGTCCTTCATATCTGCGTCTTGCCTGAACATATTTATTGTTTTATTCATGAGGCTCATGCTGACGGTGATTTGTGATTGGTCGAGCAGAAGCAGAGGCGGAGCTTGCTGCTTTAGAGGAGCTCAGGCTGAGCAGAGCGATGGCGTACGTCTCCATCAACCCCAGCAGTGTCGGTGAGTCTGCACTTCATGTTTCTGCTCCTCGTCTGATAGAATAGTTATTATACAGTCACCAGCCAATCACAGGGCCACATAGAGAGACACTTAACTAACTATTTTGCTAACTAAGAGCAAATAGGAGTCGCTAATGGGCTGACGTGGGATCCAAACCAGCACCCCTGCACTGGTGTGCTCTGACATCAATAAAGGAACAAAAAGTTGATATTATTAATCGAAATATTGTCAAAGGGAAGAGTGAGGAACGCCTGATGAGAACTAAACAAACTTTCAGAGCGGACCGATAAGCCTTTATGTGTTTTTATTTGTGTTTGTGTCCGCAGGTGGCTGCATGAGTCTGGAGGAGGTTCGGTCGAAGCAGCAGCAGGAAATGATGAAAGCAAAGAGGAAACAGAAACCGGTCAGACATCTTATGGCTGATTTGTATTTCACATTTACTTACTTATTTATTTGAAATAAACCTTTGAACAAGAATGAGGATTAAATGATCCCAATTAACAACATTTGATGTCATAGAATTAATAAAAGAAATATTAGATATTGAGATTAAGACCGAACCGGACATGCCAAATGGACAGTTCCATATTGGAAATATTTCACTAATCCATCTGGGAAGGAGCTCTGCGAAAATGTTTTCAGGGGCAGAAACTTGAAAAACAACAGCAGCTTGTGATCGGACGATCATTCAGCTCATCACACTCATCAAAGACCAGTCCATATCAAGAAATGCTGCTGTGGTGCAGCATATGTAGCAGTTAAACGTAGCAGCTAACGGCTAATCGTTAGCTGCTAAAGCTAACCGCTTACAAGGGCAAAGAACAGTTAATGGCAGTTAGCCATCGTGGCCAAGAGTTGTTAGCCGTTAGCTGCTAATGGCTGTTAGCCCCTAGCTTAACTACCTTAAGACTATAGTTTCACATTTAATCATACCACACAGATGTATTATTTAACACTTATATGTGACACGAACCTCGTCAAAGACAATCTCTACGAAGTAAACTTATGAGGAGAGCATATTTTGCCAAGTATCACTGAGTAACCATGATGACCACAGGCTAACCGGCATTAACTGCCATTATTTGTACAACAGGAAGTGACTTGACTTCCTGTCAAGTCACTCCCTGTTTTCACCATGTCTGCAGCTCCCGCTGCTCCCGCCTCTCTTCCCTGATTGGGCCGTTAATCATTTAGCCGAGTGAAACTGGACAATGAAGGCTGGCAAGACGGATATGCAAGATTTCAGAATTCAATAATTCATATAAAATCAAAAAATTAAGTGATGTTCCAAAAACTCGTGTTCATACAGCATAACAACCTCCATGTTTGTGCGGCGTTTGGTCTGGATCTTGACTCCATTCTGGATCTGGTGATCCAGAAGTGTATCTTTTACAGGGGTTGTGGAAAAACCACTGCCATAACTGAGATGCTTGTCGAAGGTCTGCGCTCTCTGAGTGTTTTTTTTAACCACTCGTTTCTTCAAGAGAGTTTTTCTGAATTCCAACGGTCCTGAGTCAGACTTTCACAATGCCCGTGTTCCTAAATCTCCATGTTTATTATCATTTGTTGTTCATTTCTGTTTGTCTCTATCTTGTTTTATTTTTCAGATAAAGACTCCAGTGGTGGAGGAAAGGCCTGTCCTGGAAGTCTGAGCTCCACACTCTTCTCAGTGGAGATTTTTGCACAGAAATCTCAAAAAACTGACCTAAAATCACTAATCACTGATAAAGTTCAGTAGAACTTGTGTAGAAATATCCATACTTCACATACATTCAATAAAACGCAGATGCTGCTAAAGTGTATTTTGACATTTAATCAAATTTTTTAAAGTGTCTTTTAGTTTGTAATGTTTTATAAAACACATTATAACTATTTGTCTCCTATGTGCTGTAACACATTTGTCCTGTCAGAGTCTTGCTGTCAAACAGCTCTGTTAATTAAAATAATTAAAAATAAATAAATAAGAGATGAATCTTTTGTCATTCTATTCTGACCTTTGCTTTAGTCACAGACAGTTCACCTGTTTAAGGTGTGTCTTGTAAACTCATCACACAGCTCTTACATAACGCACAGGTACAAACGAGTGACTGCAGAGGGTTAGACTGTTGAGATGTGCTGGTAGGGTTGATCATTGAAAACTAATCCCAACTGACAATCTATAAAAGTTTCCCCAAGGAATCGATATCATTACTCCTGCTTATCAATTCTCTGAACAGTTCCTACCACTTTATTCTGCAAACCAAGGACGCAACTTATGAGGCAGTCAGCAGAAATGACAATGTAGCAACTCCAAAACCTGTCTTGTCGCTTGAGAGGAAAGTTAAGGGTCCTGTCTTGTCTGATGCGCTGCCGCCTTGTCCACAGAGGCACACTGAGGCACGGGATCCAGTTTAGGTGGCTTTTAATGAAGCAGTGATGCACTCACGCACACACACACTGAACGAATCCAGGCACAGCAAGTGGCAAACAATCAGAAAGACAAAACACTGCGGTCAACAAAAATTACGGCTAACCCGCTCCCCTTTCTCCGTCTGACTGCAGGTAGGCACACGTCTAAATATACCCAGCATTCACCACCTGTGTCCTGTGACCCAAACTTCCACTAGTTACCATAGCAACCACAAACACCACGTGACACATATACACTGCATTATGGCTCCTACAGACAACAAAGAAGTCAAAAATCATGGCAGACAAGGCAGAACTGTTCAACTGTGTGTCTGAATTTGACAGAAACATTTTAATCAAACACACAGAATCAGGAGTGTCATGTGTTTGCTGATTGTTGCCATTGAAAACTGTTTAGGCAAATGTTTTAACTACAGAAATCAGCAGGAATCAAAGGAGGAATTGAATCAATGAGCAGAAATGTTAATGGCATTAGGATCAAGAAAATGCTTTCAATTCCTGACCCTATCAACACACAAACCCTGAAAATAATAACACAACATCTGAATAAAATCCAGGTTTGAGAAACTTTCATTTGACTTGTTTTATTTTGTTTGACGGGCCTTCTGCTGACGACAGTCAGATTTATGTGCCACTGAGAAAGGAAAATGCTTTCTCCCTCACACCTCTTCTGTCATGTCTTGAAGACAGCAAAGCCTGGTTGGCTTTAAATTTCTTACATTTTAATGAGAAAAAAACAGAGGTGATGGTGTTTGGTCCCAGTGGCCCCTGTGAAGCCCTTCCTTTCGACTTGGGTCTTCTATCAGAGTATTTGAGGCCTACAGTCTCAAACTTGGGTTTTAAGATGGACAGTGATTTTAAATTGGATCAGCACCTTAGTTTAGTGGGTTAGTCCAGCTTCTACCGTATTAGGCAGCTGGCAAAGGTGCAGCCATTTCTTGCACATCAGCACTTTCATACAGTAATCCATGCCTTTATTACATCTCGGCTGGATTACTGTAATGCACTTTATTTTGGAGTCAGCCACTCCTCCCTCGCACGTCTCCAGCTGGTGCAAAACACAGCCGCTCGACTTTTAACTGGCGTAAGGGGGGGCACATTACTCCCACCCTGGCCTCCCTGCACTGGCTGCCCGTGTATTTTAGAGTTCATTTTAAGATTCTTTCATTTGTTTTTAAATCTTTTAATGGTCTGGCCCCATCCTACCTCTCTGAGCTTCTTCAGCCCTACGCTCCTGCTCGGTGCCTCAGGTCAGCTGATCTGCTGCTCCTGGAGGCACCGAGGTCAAGACGGAAGCTCAGAGGGGATCGAGCTTTTTCCATCGCTGCTCCTAAATTGTGGAATGAGCTTGCCCTCCTCATTAGACAAGCCTCTTCACTGTCCATTTTAAAACTCATTTTTATTCCTTGGCTTTTAACCCAACATGAGATTCTGCTTCTGTTTTAGGGTTTTATGGTTTGTTTTTAGTTACTTGTTTTATTGTATTTAAATAGTTATAAGAACAGTGAAACAACTCTTTTAGTGCTTATACCTTTTATTTTGTCCATTGTTTAAATTGTTTTATGTCTTGATTATCATGTACAGCACTTTGTCTCAGCTGTGGTTGTTTTTAAAGTGCTTTATCAATAAAGTTGAGTTGAGTTCTTTCTGCTGCTGTTAGCTCAACAATCAGTTCTTAAGCAAATGGGTACAATATGTTTAAGCACATCCAGAGCACTTTTTAATCATTCTTTTATTCTCTCATTTTAGCCTTTATTTGGGTATAAGAGCATTCTGAGAAGAAAACAGAGGGAGAGAGAGAGGGGTGATGACACTCTGGGAATGAGCCAAAGGTTGCACGTGAACTTTTTTTTTACTCATGAGGGACAAGAGTTAATCATGCCCAAAAATAGTTGGAAACCTGTGTTGCATAACAGCAGGGAGGAATGTCTTAAGGATGCAATGTGTAGAAACCGGCATTTTAGTGACATCTAGTGGTCAGATTTTGGAATGAGCTTGTCTGTTAGTAAGACATCACATCACGAATGGCCCTTTTCCACTAGCATGCCTTGGCCCTACTCTACTCGGCCCTACTCGATTTGCAGCGTGTTTCCACTAGCCTGGTACCTCCTAAAACAAGCTAGTTTTAGTACCTACTCCACTCTGGTTCCAGACGAACTGAGTCGAGACTGAAAGATGACGTCACCGACTGCCGGCTACTGATTGGTCAGACAATGTCGTTATTGATGAGTCATGAGCGCGACGACCCAGCATGCTAACGGTAGCTACCATTAGCTTACCCTCAGTCTTTTCTTTGCAGCTCAATTGCTCTCGTCCTAGGCTTCATTCTGCTGTATAGCTTCCAAAACTCTCCTGTGCTTCTGGCCACCTTCTTCTTCTACTTTCCTTTTTTACTTGGTTTGTGATAAAAAGTCTATATTCTAAGTCTAAGTCTAAAAAGCCACAGGTTGTTGTTGTCGCGCTCAAAATGACGTCACCACAGTGCGGCTCACCTCATTGGGCAGGTGACTGGGGCTAATGGAAAAGCAGCACAAGGTGAGTAGAGTAGAGCCGGGCTAATGGAAAAGGGCCATAAGAGAGGAGAGCCGGTGAAGACCAAAAAGGATCATGAACTGGGCATTTACAACAGCTACAAAGTGTGGGTTTTCCATTCATATTTGCAACTATTATTTTGGTAGATTATTGGTCAGTTAAGATGATGATTATAGGTTTTGTAAACTTTTGTAAGCAACCCTTTTTGTCCCCAAAACCCACCCATAGACAACACGGCAGATCGTTATATCAGCCTCCACAGAGGGGAGACCCACAGTACACAAATATAAAAATCTTTTTCTAACTTATTAAAAAGAAGACATGGATCTGTCGCTAACTTTAGTTATTTTTTTTAGCCACTTGTCTCTGCCCACACCCCTTCCTTCGCCCAAAAATAATGATCCTCTGGGTCTAACCAACTCATGTCACATATTCCTCGTATTCCATGTATTCCTAGTTCCAGATAAACTTTATTTTTTCCAAAAAGTTAATGCACTCCAAAAAACGTCTAGGTAGTGTACCCTTAAACTGTGGTATTATTTTTTGATTGGAGTTCTTGTCGGCAGAGAAAATACCCTTTGTACTTGGTACAATACTTTCCTGTTTGCAGCTACTTCTGTGTAACAGACTCTGACAGTTTGTGGCTTACTGAAGGAGAGGGGAGAACTTTCTACTGCATCTTATGTACCTAGCGGCCATATGGAGCTCATACAACCCCACTTCAAAAAAAAAAACCCTATCCCTTTAAGGATGATTTGGAGCCACCAGTTAAGCTAATGTGCATGTTTCTGGCCCGTGAGAGGAAGCCAGAGTGCCCAGAAAACCCACACATGCACAGGGACAACATGCAGACTACATACAGACAGGCTGACGTGGGACTCAAACCCTCAACCTTCCTTCTGTGAGTTAGGCTCACTACAGTGCCACCGTGCCACCCGTGTTAACCCTTTGTCTTCCAAACTAAGAAATACATTTCCAATAAATTATTTGTTGGAAAAATGTGTTCCTGCCTCTTCATTTACTAACATCTCCAGCTTTATATCTCAGATTACCGAATCAGGAAGCAGATATGTTGGTCAACCGGCTTGTTGACTTGTCTGTTCAGGGTTATCCTGGGCATAAATGGATTTCTTTCATTTCTGCAACAAAATTCGTGTTTTTATATGCAAACATCACAGAGAGAAAAAATTAGAGATTTAGTGGTTTACACAGTAATCAGATATATTTTCATTTATCATCAAATTTATTTCCTTCAACTAAATTATAATTGTTAAAGAGTGTGGAAATATGTGAAAAGTTTGATGCTCTTGCTGGTAGATTTCCGAGGATCAGATGTGATTCACTTCAGATTTTTTCTAGTTTTCTAACAATTATGTTCATGTGCAGTAGCACCAGCCAATGGATAAATACACTGGTGTGAATAAGGAAAAACAAAGATGGGCTTTCAAATTTTCAAATACAGTGGTAATTGCAGCAAAAAGTCTACCGCGCGGTTACATTGCCAGTCAAGGGGTTAGGTTTGACAAGCATACAATTTTTTTTTTATGAATAAGAGATAAAATAAATAAACA
The DNA here is from genome assembly GCA_036419115.1 of Scarus forsteni. Lineage (NCBI taxonomy): Eukaryota > Metazoa > Chordata > Actinopteri > Labriformes > Labridae > Scarus > Scarus forsteni. The sequence goes on along the minus strand of JAZDUH010000007.1, from coordinate 2,260,881 downwards.
TGCATTTTTTTTCTCAGTAAATGGTTTAGTATTTAGAATAATAATGATAGTAATATTAAGTGATGTTCCCAAAACTTGTTGTGTTTTTATTTATCATCAAATTTATTTCCTTCAACTAAATTACGATTGACCTCTGCCAAACAGTTGAGCTGGGAGTCAAAGGGTCAATATTGTCGAGTTTAAAGGGGATATATCATGCTTGTTTCTCCTTTTCACTATGCCAGACTAGGATGCCTGTAAAGATTTTTTCTAGTTTTCTAACAATTATGTTCATGTACAGTAGCACCAGCCAATGGATAAATACACTGGTGTGAATAAGAAAAATCAGACAAAGATGGGCTCTGATTGGTCAGTTCTATCGGGGGTAGAGCCAGCCTGTCCTTCTTCTTCTACTGTATTTTCCGGCAGGCTCAAAGCAGCGACTGTGTATTGAGTCCCCCTACAGGCCAGAGCAGGTAATGAGTGACTGTGAGCTAGGGAACTATAAACCCCTGCTGGACGGATGTGTTCCTCGGTGACGGTTTTGTGGCTAACGGACATCACAGAGGAGGAAGTGTTTTATCAGATTACTCCAAGAAAAACAAACGTACCTCGTGATGTCACGACGTTTGAAATCTCGCGGACATCTCGCAATGACCTATTTTCAGAGGCATCAAATCTTGTTCCAGGATATCAGAAAAAATACAATATCTCATTTTTTGAAAATTAAGGGGGTGTAAGGTCTTGTTTTCAAATGTATTATATTATATGTAAGTATTAAATCATGCATCAGCATGATATGTCTCCTTTAAGTCTTTTTTGCTATTTTATTTATAAACATTTCTGCCTTTTGTGATTGATTTTGTCCCAGATATTTGTGCATTTTTATGTCATCATGTAGTCAACTGTTAGCTGTTAAAACCTTTAAATTCCACTCTAAGAGAAATCTTTTTTTTCTCTGTTCCCTGAAATTTTAACAGTATCAAACAATGACTTGATTTGTTCTGTTTTTTAAAACATTATCACTGAATTCATTGATGACCTCTGCCAGACAGTTGACATGGCAGTTTGAGGGTTAATGAATGATAAGTTTATTTCAAACATGTAACAAGAGGTAAAATAAATGTACAGATGGAAAATATAAAGTAAATTAGCACTTGGATAAATGTTACATGTCTGAAAATGAGTGAGAAGGAGTCAAAATTTATTTGATACCACCCCCTCTCCATCAATTAATAACCAATTATTTAGCTTCCCAGTCTATATAAATACAGTTTTTAAGTCTAAACCATCTGAAAAATAAAAATATATATATATACATTTATATACATATACATATACACAAGCATACATAAATGAGCTGTGTGGTGGAGGTCTGCTTTTCTGGTTTTACTGGGTTATGTTGAGTATTTGGGGTAAAATAAGAAAAATGTGTCAATCATTCCTTGAATGTATTGTTTCTGGTAAGGTAACATTATATTTATTGGGGATTTGAGTTCAGTCCTGTCTTGTGTTTGTTTCTGTTTTTCTCTTTTCCCCCAGCAGATGTCGTCTTCTGCCTGTATCAGAGACCCCGAGGGTGCAGAGGTGGGTTGGAGGGTTTGTGATGTTAGAAAAGAAAAGCGTGTTGATAAAATTCTGAAGAGGGTGTTTGCACAGTGTCGGATTTCTTGTTAGGCAGGTTTATAATAAAGGTAATTACTCAGGAAAACAGATAATAAAAGCTATGAGCCACAACAAAAAGATGAGGTCATAGACAAACACACTGCTGCAAAAACACATCATTATTAATATTTGTATCTCCTACAGCCAGTGAACATAACACTCAGACGATCACACAGAGACTGACTGTGATCACAGAGCCTCTGGATCATCCATGCATTATTAAAAATGTCATATTAGGTGACTGGAACTGCCCAGTGCGCATGCGTGAGAGATATTGCACGATCTACGCTATAGGCAGCTGCATTTGTTTTGTGAAGCCATGATTGTAGTCCGATAGGAGCCACTATGAGGCGTTCAAGGTCCCAAGGAAAGTTAACTGAGGACAACACTGGGTGTAATTCAGATGGTTGTGCAGCAAAATGCCTCATATATTAATTATATGAATATGTAGGAGCTACAAATTTAATGTCCACACTGTTAACTTTATTGTTTATTTAGCAAATGGTCATTCATTTTTAATTTGGTGCCTTAAACACATGACAAATGAATTTATTGAGAGTATTATTTACATTTCAGGATTTCATTTAAGTATTAAGGTATGGGTTTATATTTTGGGGATTTGAGGATTCGTTTAATGGATTATTTTGGGATAATATTGAATTGGAGACAGCATGCAAAATGTTAATAAAGCAGAATACAAGGCTTTGTAAATTATTTGAATACACCAGATAAGATATTTAATGTCCACACTGTTTAGCAAAGGGTCATTCATTTTTAATTTAGTGCCTGAAATACATTGATTTATTGAGAATATTATTTACATTTCAGGATTTCATTTAAGGATTAAGGTATATGTTAATATTTTGGGGATTTGAGAATTCATATTATTGATTATTTTGGGATGATATTGAGTTTGAGATGGTGTGTCACAGGGTGATCATGTGTGTTCATGATTTATCTCACCTGTCCACCTGTGTGATCAGTGGAAGGGAGAGGTGAGCTGGGTAGCTGTATGTCTTGTTGACTGCTTCATTTTGCTTCCACCTTTGCTGATTTTTCTTCATGCTTAAATGTAATTGATATGCGAATCAGCGCTTGTTTCCTACATTTATTGACTTGTGTTTAATGAAGGATCACTATGAAAATTTTGGGGGATCAGGGTTATGGATTGTGTAAACTGATAGTTCCAGAAGAGTAGCAGGTGGACTGTGAGAGGTCATTTTACAATAAATTAGAAACATAAATATTTTTTTTAATCAAAAATATGTTTTAAGTGATCATAGGGTAACTGATTTTATTACCCATGACATGATATGTGTTGATATCATGTTTTATGTGGCCCGACTGATAAAAGGAGTATTCTATGACTGATACAAACCTCAAATCCAATGAAGTTAGGACATTGTGCAAAATGTAAATAAAGCAGAATATAATGATGATTTGAATACACCAGATAGATAGTTAATGTCCACACTGTCAAACTTTATTGTTTGTTTAGTAAATGTTCATTCATTTTCGAATTTGATGCCTGAAATATATTCCGAAAAAACAGGGACAGGAGCAAGTTAATCACTTTTACATCACCTCTCCTTCTAACAACACTCAATAAGACACTAACAGTTGAAGCTTTGGAGGTGGAAGTCTTTTTCGCATTCTTGCTGATGTATGACTCCAGTTGCTCAACAGTCTGGGGTCTCTGTCATCTTATTTAAAGCTTCATAATGCTCCACACATTTTTAATAGGAGACAGGTGTGGACTGCAGCAGGTTAGTCTAGCACCTGATCTCTTTACTCTGAAGCCACGCTGCTGTAACTCGAGCAGAATGTGTCTTCATCGTCTCTGAAATAAAGATGTTCCTGAAAAAACATCACTGTTGCTCCGAAACATGTATGTGCCTTTCAGCATTGATGGAGCCTTCACAGATGTGCAGGTTACCCATGGCATGGGCACTAATACCCCCCCATACCACCACAGATGCTGTCTTTTGACTTTTGCTCTGATAACAGTCTAGATGGTTCTTTTTCTCTTCAGCCTGGAGGACACCACATCCGTGATGTCCAAAAACAGTCTGAAATGTGGACTCACCACAACACAGCAGACTTTTCAACTTGCCTCTGTCCATCTCAGATGAGCTCGGCCCAGAGAAGCTGACAGTGTTTCTGGGTGTTGTTGATAGACAACCCTACCTTTGCTAGTGAGTGAATGAACCGTTAAGGATGCGCCTTTTAAACCAATCAGGACACTCACCTGTTTCCAATATCATGTTCATCTGTGGAATTTTCCAAAATGTGTTTTTTTTTCAGCAGTCCTTAACTTTCAGGGTTTTTTTGGAACATATTGCTGGCATCAAATTAAAAATGAACTAAATATTTGCTAAAAATCAACTAAAATGATCAGATTACGCATTAAATATTTAATCCATAATGATGTGCTTGTCAATCGTTTTTATCTCTTTTGTATTCTGTCTGCAACTTTGTGTTTTTTTGCTGCTGCCTGTGGCCAGATCTCCCTTGAAAAAGAGGTTTTTATTCTCAATGGGACCAAACGTGGTTAGATAAAGGTTAAATGGAATAAAAAAAAAACTAAATATATCTTATATGCTTTATACAGTGTCCCATCTTCATTAGAAAATAGGGATTGTACTTTGATTCCTGATTCTGACCCCACTCTCCCCTAATGTTGACGATTTTGTTTTTGCATTTTTTAAATTCGTATTTTAGAAGTGTTAACTGTTTACAGCTATTTTTGGCACAATCTATCATTAATTTATGTGCGTGTGCCGTCCGTAACTGACACAGATCTCCCAGTTTAATCATAGCTTGCATATCTTTAGGTTTAATATTATTATTGTTTTATTTTTGGTTGTTATTTCTGGCAAAATAACAATAACAACCAGTGGTGCTCATAATAATGCAAACAAATACTCTGTCAAAAGTCTGTTTTTTATTATTTTATTTTTTTAATGCAGAGGGTATTGAAGTCTCCAGTTTCAACATAAATTATAAGTCTAATCGTCGTATGTTTTTTCCTCCCTACCCTGTGACTCCCACATTTCCTACAGCACGTGAACGCCTCCTGGTTCGGTGGCTGCTGAGCGGATCTTTGTGCGAGCGGAGCGGAGCGGTCGCAGTTAGCAACGGGCAGCAAACACACAGAGGGACGAAAGACCGCGGAGGAGACAACATTTGGATCCGAAAATCGTTACCTACTGAGATTTTAAAGCGACATAGACGGCCCTAAAATGGTAAGAAGGCATTTAAGAGTCGTATTTGTGACCTGGAGGTGCTATTTTTCTCTGACAACCAATCTAGCCCAAAGCTAGCTAATGCTAACGCTAACTGCTAGCTGACGTAGATGTGTAGGCGCAGATGCAGCGATCAGGCGATTGGGAAGCGTCCACACAGGCGCCATTTTGGAGAGGGCTTTCTGCGGTTTAGTAGCATGGATAGTGACTGCATTTATGGATGAACTTATCAGAATTCCAGCCGTTAATAAGTCGAAAGTAGCGGCATTGGGTTTCTTGGCTAAGTATCTTTGTGCTTGGTTGGGTTTCCCATTGGATTAGCTTTTAAATGTGTTGTTATTGTTTGACAGCATTTCAGTTACTGTAGATTTGATTGGCTCCTCCAATTGTATGGCAGGAAAAAAGATACTTTATGAAGTGTATGCTCCAAATTACAGGCACGATGTGGGTGTCTAATATGGCAGGGCATTTCCAGCAAAATTCCCTACAATTAATTATGTACTGTATTGGAGTTTTGATGATATCCAATACCCAAATTGTCCAAGTTCTTTCATGGTTACCAATTTAGTCAGTTTGAAGAAGCAATTGTGAGGCAAAAAGTAGGTTCCATTTCTTGATTAAAGAATATATTGATTTATAGAAGTGGACAAATTGAGTGGTGGTGAGTTAAAACATCACAGATCATTGTTACTGGTTATGGCCCATTTTTATGGTCAAAACATCAGCTGCAAATATGGTCAAAAATAATCTTACCTGCCCACATGATTATTTACAGAAGAGCAAAGGGACCATGTTAGATGGAGAAAATTAATTTGGAAAAGTTGAAAGTTCAAGAACAAAGTGAAATTATGAGAATGAAGTTGAAATACAATTTTGTGATGATAGTCAAAATGTCAGGAAAAGTCAAGAACTTGACTTTCCAACTCTTTTACTCAACATTTCAACTTAATTCTTGAAATTTTGACTTTATTCTCGTCAGTTCCACTTTAATCTTGACCTGCTGAAATTTTTTTTTCCATCTAACATGGCCCTAATGCTCCTCCATAGTTATTGGTCTGAAAATATCCTGCATCCCTTATCGGGCTGTGTCTTATGATACAAGGGACATGATGGGATACAGATCATTATATGAGTAAATAGTGGACATTGTCGTGGACAACTTTTGTCATTTTTGTTTAAACTCAAATAGCAAGGTCAACATGAAGCAGATCTTATGACCTAAAATACTGACATTTCAGCTCATATGAGATCTTGGTGCTTATTTACATATTGGAGTCTGGTTTTTACCACCACTTTCTGAGCTGCTGTATATGATATATGGTATTTTACAGCAGCTTCATAGTATTTGGGGCAATATTACTTTTGTGGAATCTGTACTGATACACAAATTTGCAACGACTTAATATCAATATTTGCTTTTCGAGATTTTGAGCATGGATATTAGCTGAAAAATCAACTATTTTTACATTTCTACATTTATGTAGACTGATACCAAAATGTTACCGTACAGCTGAATTATCTGCAGTAATGTATGGCAAATTCACAAATGAATGGTAATGCTTCAACTTACCATTACATCATGGCTACATTTAACGAACAAAAGTTAGATTTTTGTAAGAATTATTGTTTTTCTCATTTCATTACTGCTCCTTGCATAGAGATTGTCACATTGCAAGTAGCTAGTAAGTTTTATTGGAGACATGCTCTTGATGAAAAATATTGTTTTTAGTGATGATGACTAAAGAAAGATGAGCATGTCTGCAAAGATATCAGCCTCTCATGCATCCCTATCTTTGCACATTTGTTTGAAATTAGTATTGCAGCTTGATACTTTTCCTTTGTAAGGAATTTACTAGGTATGCACGATATAGAATTTTTGCCGATATCTGTGCCAATATTTGTAAACTCATTTTTCCAAAGTCATTACAGATATGTTGTGTCAGGAGCACAAAGTCTGTAATTCACCAGAATTGACCTGTTCTTTTCATTGTTACAAGCAGTTTGTGTTAGAAACAGCTGTGAACTAAGAAAAAAACATTTTATACTTGAATAAGTTACTCTTTGGATTCAGAGAAGTGGACGTTTAGTGTTGATGAGGTAAACCATTTGAGGACAGTGGAGATTTTGCCCCATATGCAGAACTTTTACATCCAATTTGTATGGTCAAAAAACCTCTAGAATTATCAACTAAGTATCTTTGTGGTCAGCTTTTTAGGCAAATATCTGCCAATATTGATATTGGTCTGATATTATTGTGCATCCTTAAAGTAATAGTAAAGTTAATCACATCCATAGTTCCCTTGATTGTCCTTAAATGGCCAACATTACTGTCAAATGAAACGGATATCAAATGAATCCACAGTCAGTTGAGTCAGGAAAACTTGAATCTTGTGAAGACCCTACGTCGTTGTAGCCTAACATTCATCCAGACCCGCTGCCACCCCTCTCCAAAATGGCGCCCGCTCAGACGTATCGCCTCTGCTAACAGCAGCGGCCCAGGCGGAATCTACGTACAAGCGTCTATGTTGCTAACTGCTAGCGAAGTGTTTTCCTGACTCATTATTGAGCAGCTCGAGAAGCTAGGCTGCCATTTTACACCAACAACACAGCCAGCTGCTCCACTGCGGGCAGCTCGACCGTGGTGGATTTTATCTCACTAACACCCTAAACACTACACACTAACATAAAGTAACATAAATCAAACATTAAAAGAGACTCAACGGCAACTTACGGCACGTCCACCCAGGCTAACGTAACCTACAAGCTAACTAGCTAATGAGGCTGAGAAGCTAATGATAGTTAGCAGTGTTGCGTAGCTGAGTCTGACACCATTCCCAGCCCTGTGAGGGATAATGTCAGCAAATATTTCAAAAAGCGACCCGTTCATATATTCAGTGTATTTCCTCGGATGGGCATGGCGTGTTATTGTGGTCATAAATACTTAATAGAGTGATTAAACTGATTACATCTGCTGTGTGCTGATAGGGAGCGAAGGAGAGTGATTTGAACCTGACACAAGAGCACTCCCACACTCCTGGATTACCTGGTTAAACCTGGGCCCTATGATTGTTATTATGGTGTTTAAAGTGTCCAAATAAAAGATCTGATTTGCTGTCCCACAAAGAGATATTTCAGGGTCCTCGCTCATGATGCACCCTGGTGTTGTCAGTGATTAGTAATGTTATTTTTGGCTCTATAGAAATGTACATCAAACTCTATTTATACCAACAATGATATCAGAGCAACAGAAAAGACATGGCAGGAAAAATCTTTCTATTTAGTTGTACTGCCTAGAAGAAGGCACTGCAATCCAACAATCATTAAACAGTAATGAAAAACCAATCGATTAATGACTGAACAAGAACAACTTACACTCAGTATTGTCTTTTAATTATTATTTATTATTCAGATTCTGCCTTCTGTTCTTTTGCAACGACATAACAAATAAGATGGACTGTCTCTCATATCTATGTGACATATTTCTTGCATATATTTAACTCTATAGAGGATTGTGGATTTTTTAAAGCCAAGTAGGAAGTCAGCCCTCTGGTTCACTTGACTCAAAGCTGAATTGTTCACTGTGTTTTGGGGTTATTGCTGACAATAAGGTGTGTTGTAAACATAAATTTTTTTAACTTAAATGTTACATTCTCCTTTTTCTATTTGTGCGATAGGCCAGCAGTTCACTGAGTGACAGAAAACAACGTTAAGTAATTTATATCAGTAATAATAAACCGTGAAACCCCTTAATTAATCCTAAAAGTGCTGAGTTTTTTGTCATTATCAGTAGTAAAATTGATCATTTTTAATGATTTGGTACGGAAAATACAGATTCTAGTCTAGTTTACATTTAAAGATGACTAAATCAGACTTTTGGAGTTATACAGTTTTGTTTAAAAAATGCAGCATTAATCTGCTTGAGCCAAAGGTTGACGTCCTGTAGTGACTGTAACTCTGCATTTGGGTGATTTTGTGTTAATCCGAAGTCAGATTGCCCAGGCTAGGCATCTGTTTAACTATTGTTTCATCTCGCATTTCGTTAAAAATGGTGTCATTAAATGCCCAAATGGCAGTCATATCAACTCAGTTATTTTATCAACTGAACTTAACATATATTGATGTTTGATTTTAGGAAAAAAAAACTAGCAAAGAAATTAAAGCCAGAGGGTCCATATTTATCATTTCCTGGAATCGTGTAGGCTGGGTGATTTACTAACAGTTGGTGTAGCAGCTCGGCCTCGTCTTCATCAAAAACCTGATGTTACAGCTCCAGATGTTTCACAACTGCACTGCCTGTAGTGAACACAGTTGAAGGCTAACAGCATAGAACTTGAAATTTCTCTTATGAATTAAGTGTTTGACCTTTTCGTTAAATAACTGTGAGTAATTGATCTTGATCATGTGCACAGTCTCTATTATCAACATCCAACTAACAACAACGTTCACTCAAAATGTGCCATTTATTTAATCTTTATTAGTTCCCTTGACTAAAAGCTGGATTATTCATTGGGATTCTTGCTGATAATATGGTATGTAGTAAACGTAAAATATGTAACTTAAATTCTAAATGACAATCTCCACGAAAAACCTAACTTATATGAGAAATTAGATCATAAAGGGAATCAGTGAGAGCAAAAAGCTTTTTAAGCTACAATGGAGTTACAATATGGTGGTTTGACCAAAGCAGGGTACACACTACCAGATAATCAAACTGGCTTTCAGCCCGGATCCTTGCTTCCAATCAAAGTCAGCAAAGGCCCTGGTAGCTTGTGTTCTCAAGATTGTCCTACAATATGTACTGTTGGAAATCCTGATGAGTGTGGAGCACCAAGGACAGTCGAGCACATCCTCTGTGTTTTGTCTCAGGGAGCAAGCTGGCCGAAGCAGGAAACAAATGTAGCCATGATAAAATAAGTAAAGGTAATGCAGAAAGCTGGACAAATGTCAGAAATAGGGGACCAACTTGCTGACCCGTAGCAAAACACAAGCATCGAAAGAGCATAACCTGTAAAACATATAAGAATCACAGAATTAAAAGCAGAGTTCAGTATAATCGTGGAAAATCAGGGAAATGGCTTGCATTTTATGACAATCCTTTTTTGTCTGTCGGTTTTGAAGTTATTTTTTGGCCTTTTATGCCTCTAATCAAAGGAAAGAGTACAGAGGATAGAGTGGGAAATGGGGCAAGAGTGAGGGAATGACATGCAGTAAATAGGCTCAGTCGGGATGAGAACCTGGGCTACCTACTCAAGGGCGAATCTCATTGGGCGCAACCACAACCACTAGGCCAGTGGTTCCCAAACTGGGGTATGTGTACCCCAAGGGGTACGCGAAGTGATGTAGGGGGTACGTGAAAAACTTTCAGGCCTAAACAGTTGTTTCAGTAGTTCCAAGTTTAAACTGATAAATGTTTGTATTGCGAGCTTTGATAAAGGCCTGAAGTGTTGGCAGAGAGGCTGAGGCATCTTGGAGAGGGAAATCTGTCCTAAATTATCTAAGATTCTTAAAATAACATACAGTAAGTTCAGTCAGACAGCCTTTTAATTAAAGCTTTAAGTTCATTAATGAAAATGTTTAAGAAATGTACATTTCTTTTTCAAAAGTGGACTGGTGTTGCCCACTGACATTGCTGGTAAATCAATCTATTTAGTTAGAAATAATTCACTTTAATAGGTTTTATTTGTATGTTATGCATGTAAAATGTGGGAGGTGGGAGTGCGGTAGGGCTGCCACAAACGACTATTTTGATAGTCGACTAGTCAACGACTACTTTTGCGATTAGTCGACTAGTCACTTCATGCATGAACTGCAGTGTACTGCACCAGCATGCAGCTGGTGGCCCAAATCGCTTATTATGAGCAGACCTGGCAACTTTGGTGCCTGTGTAGTTGTTCATGCGCCACATGCATGAGTGTGCTTCGGGTGTGTTGGTTTGACTCCTGCAGGTGTGATAACCAGAAAACAGGACAGATAGGCAGACAAGACAGCAGAGGTACAGCGGCAGTTTTGTGAGAAAACACACCTAAAAAAAACAAAACGACTAGTCGACTACTGAATTAGTCGTCGACTATTTTGATAGTCGACTAGTCAACGACTAGTCGACTAATCGTGGCAGCCCTAGAGTGCGGCAGGCTTAAATTTATTTTTCTCAGTGTTATAAGTGCATGAGAGTTGGGGGTACATGGCTGGAAGTCAAGTGTCGGAAGGGGTACAGGCTGTGAAAAGTTTGGGAACCACTGCACTAGGCCATCTGTGCCCCACAATCCGTTTATTTCTGAATAAAAAAAGAGCGTGGAGAATCATTTGAGGACCACCTGAAAAATGAGTGATTATATTTTCAGTACTCACTACAATGTTAAATACGGTGTTAAATTTATATAAAATATGAAAAAACAAATTCTCAAAATATTAAAACAGAAAAAAACAGAATATAAGGAAAAACAATCAAATATTTTATGGCCCTACTGATAAGGAGGAGCCGGGCAGAAATCACGACCGCCAAAGATGCTATAGGGAGCTAACCGCTAGCCACATTAAGCTTTGATTCCTCCTGGCATTGTCCGCCATGTTTGTTTACACTGAAGAGCAGAATCCCTGGTTGTTGGTGAGCGAGTCTGTTGGTGTGTGTTGTGCTCTCTTATTTCGTAAACACACTTCATGAGTTCAGTTTTTATTGAAGAGAGTCCTCAGTGTTTAAGGAAAAGGCGAGCTGAATTGACAGAAGATAAATCTATTTTCGTATAATCTTTGGTTTACCTTGTGGTCTTGTCACTGTAGAGCAGAGAGCCCTTCTGGAAGTTGATTTAACATCTGTACTTCTTTATTTAGTCATTTCGTTGGTCTTCACTCACCTGTGAAATGTAAACATCGTCACCATTCAGCCTTTGAAATAGAAGTCAGTGTTTATTATGCTCTGTCATGTGCTGCGTCTAGTTTCCTCTTTCTAAGAAGTTGAACTTCTTACTGAGTGACGGCGTTTGACTCTTCATGTGCCGACACGTCTTTCCCAGAATCAATTTGAGTGGGAGGATCTGCCCAAGTTTGTACAGACTGGATGGGTGTATGTTGGTATTCAGAGCATCTACTTTACAATGACAGTTTAGCATGTCGGATAAAGCATCTGCAGACTGATCCAGTCCCTCAGGTTCATGCCCAGGGGCAAAAATCAGCAAAGGAAGTGATTATATCCTCACGTAGGGGCCATTTTAGACATGTTATTAACATGATGTTGCTTATCTGTGGATGGCAGCATTACTGCTGTTGTCATTTGACTATTAGGTGTGGGGCAAAAAATTGACATGGCAGTTACAGTCATTTCCCCTTCTGCAATATGATTATCAATATGCTGGTGCCATATTTTCATTTTTAGCTCTCGGAGACCCTGCTTGATGGTTCCTTAAGAGAAAAGTTCGCTAAAGTCACTTATAAATCTAAAGTTTGGATACGCTTCAGCTTCTACAACATTGACATGACAGGCAAAATGATTATTGTGACATGTTGTTGCATTATTTGTTTGCATTTTCGCAGAATCGCTGCATTGTGGTTCTATCCCTGCTACTTACTCTGCCTGTGTGAATCAGTTAACCAACAGTGGACTCCTATTGCCTTATTTATTTGTTTTATTTATAGTTTTTAGTATATATTGATTACTCTAATTTAGTTAAAATCCTTAGTTATTTTGTTAAAATTCTTAGTCTCTTTTTAGTATATTTTTTACTATAGTTATTACTCTATGAAAAAGTTGCTGTAATTACCACAATTGATCGTTCGTTGTCCTGGACCATGTATCATATCGCAAGGCACCCTGTAATTCCCAACCCTATTGGATATAACACATTTTGTCTGATAATTACTGCATAGTTTCTGAGCCACTTAAGCAATAGAAAGTACCATTAATACCATTAATATGGAACAAAAATGTCCTTGAGTCTGCCAAATAAAACTGTACACCCCCAGAAGACTCGCTGACGGAGCTCAGAAAACCGCTACAGTCAGACAGCAGGTGGATTCAGGGAGACTCAAAAGAGGAAAAACAACAACTGCCCAGCTTGATAATTTGGCAGTCTTTCCAGAGATTATGGCTGCTAATTGTTTTGGAATAAGTCTACTTGACAGTTTCCAGCATTAGCTCGGGCTGGATAATATGTCGTTTAGATCGGTCAATTAAAATTGTTGTCCACAGAAAAATACAGAACTTAAAAATGAAGATTTTTTTTCTTGAAACACTCCAATTGTACGTGGTTGCAATGTTTGAAAATAAACATTCTTATTCTGTTTTATGATTGTAGGCCCTGTCAGGTTTTGCACAAGCCATGTCAAGGCTTTTATTTTTTTTTAAATTAGATTTAGTATTGATTATTTAGCATAAATCCCGACAGCAGCATCCTTTTTACTAGGAAAGCACAATATTTGATTTTTGCCGGTACCAATACCAATATTTAAGGTCAGGATCACAAGGTCTGTGCTTATTAAAATGGACTTGTTTCCTTCAGTGTTACAGCATATTATCACATGAACAGATGTAAAACAAGAAGAACAGCTTTTAACTCTTGCAGAAATGAAACCCTTGATATTTAAATGTACCCATGCAGTGATAAGAAGGTGCATCAGTTTTTAACATTTGTATAATTTGCCGATATTCCAGCCGACATATGGCTGATATGTGTGGCTGATATATCGGCTGTAAATATCTGCAAACATTTCAATAGTGGTTGAAACTGATGCTTAACTTTTTAGGCTGATATCAGCTGATACTGATACCAGACCGCTAATATTGTGCTTCCATACTTTTTACCATCCAGCTGAAACTGAACTCATGCGAATGGTCAGTAGACTATTTTTCTGGTAACTTGCTTTGACATCTTTGCTTTAATAGAAAATCTCTGTTCTTGGGGTTTTCTTCAGTGATGTTGAAGCCACACAGAGCGCGTGTTGCACCTGATCCGCCTTTTCTCGACAGCACACACTTCGAGTGTAGCAGGCCGTTCCTCTCTGCTCTCCATCATGTTAGCATGCCTCAGTGTTTGGAAGCAGGAGTGACTCATGCCCCTTCTATGGCAGCAGCATTTGGCTAATCAGCAGAACGTGACCATGACGGGCATTTGAATCAACCACTGAAGGAAAGAAATTGATCTAAGTAGGGCTTTCAGTTCTGATGATCAATCAGGTCTCAATCCCTTCCTTCATCAGGAAGGCCAAACCTGTTAAGATGGCACAGGGTAGGGCTGCAGAAGGTTGGAGAAGCTCTGTTGTAGACACCAGGGTCACATTTGAGAAAAACTACATATACAGTTTGGAGTTTTTGTACAATAAAAGAAAAATCGCTAAAGGCAACATGCTACTTAAGTGTTTGCATGTAGAAAAGATTAAGTGATATTACTGTTAACATACAGAGATACATGCTAGGGTGATTACTTCTTTGACAACATACATGCCAAAATTATTGATCATTACAATACTTTATTTTAGACTTTTAAAGCGCTGGTTCTCCACTAGTCTGCCTTTGGGAGTTGTTCCGATTCCAGTATCGGAAATTGCTCTGATTGTCTGAAAATGCTGGTATAGGTATCGGCAAGTACTGGAGTCCAGGCACCATGCGATACCACATAATTTATTCAATTATTAATCTATTTACTGGTTAGCATCTTTAACTCTGGCACAGCTCCTCTTCGCTGCTCTTAAACAGTAGCGCTGTGCTATCACCTGCAGGGTTGGATTTGATCACGTGACACAGACACACGTGTGTCAGAGCAAGCTGACGCGAGGCTCGGAGCTAAGCGAACTAGCACAATCATGCTGCATCGTTGCTGTATTCATTCATGTTTGACAAAGAGTTGAACCTGAGCCTGGCCTTACCACAATGATATTCATATCACAGTCATTAAGGGGTAGTATGATCCTTTTTTAATATATATATATATATAACATACTAGTGTCGAATCGGTAATCAGTATCGGCCAATACCCACAGCAAAAGTATCGATATCGAGAGGGAAAAAGTAGTATCGGAACATCTCTACTTTGGGACCCAGCATCATCATCACCCTTAATGAGAGGTTGCGACCCAAATCTATGATAATATTCTACTTTTTAAAAATATTTAATGAAAATGCTGCACCTTGAACCTGATGTAGCCCAGAATACCACAGTTTGCCAACACAATAAGAAGTTTAATGTGAAACCAGAACAACCTGCATGTGGCAATGCTAAAAAGGAAAATGTTTTAATGAAATGAAAAAGTCCAGCTACTAAGAAGTTGTTTTAAAAAATCTTAAGGCTCTATAGCTCAAGCTAATACCTACTGATGAATATTTAGAAAATTCATCTTTATTAAAAGGTGTGTCCTTTAGCATTATAGGGTATTATTCCCATCTATTGTTAAGGAGTGTGAATAGACAGCATTTACTGTATAAATCTCCCTTCAAAGTAAAAGCACAGGATTTTTTCCTATAACTTTTTGCCCTGACAAAAGCTCGGTACCCCCTTGAAAAGGGTACGTGACCCACTTTTGCAAATAACAACAACCTGATGGCAAGGTCAGACTGCACAGATGACATACTGAGTGTTTTATCCAGTGTAGTGTCTCAGGATGCTTCCCAACCCCCTGACAGAAAGTCTAGCAAGTTGATTTTTTATCTATAAAACTGCCACTTTATAATTACAGGCACTTTGATCCGCTTTCCTCAGTAAACACAGCAGGTGAGCTGTGATCATGGAGGCTTGTTGGCGTTAAGGTTAATGATAATCCTCGAGTGCTGGATAATAGCAGCCACAAAAACTGTCCAAACAGGGGCAAAGGATGTATTTTAACTGAAGTGTTGGCATTGCAGCTGGTGCATTAATGGAAGGAAAGGATTGGTGGATGTGTTTCTTGTGTGTGGATGAGGATTATACTAGAATATAATTTTTAGGAAAGTGTTGGAGGAAGTAGCTGTGTGGCTGACTTTAAATACTAATCCAAAAAAGGCCAGTGTTGAGTCAAGAGCTTTCTCATGTGAAACAGCAGACTCAATAAGAGATGCTCTGTCATTATGACGCCACAATATATTCACATTAATCCAGCAAGGTGCAATATGGCCCAGGTGCGTGCGAGTTCATGGACCCCTCACTTTAATCTTGCACCTCTGATGATGCCTCAGGAGACTTAGTCAGTGGTTGGTTGATTTGTTTCTCCTATTCTGTCTCCACGGTGTTCAGAGTGTCGCTGAAGTGTCATAGGGAGATAATATTGAGCTTGAACCAGCAGCATGAATGGGGCTTCAGTGAACAGTAATAAACAAACTCATGACTTTACAACATAAAGTTAAGCATGCTGATTTTTGTCCTAACTCCAGTAGTAAAGGCCGAATAAAATATATCATCATTGAATCATGGACAGCTTCATGGAATTGGACATTAAAAACAGAATTCAATATAATTTGGCAAAAGAGCTAAAAAAAACCCTCCTGGCTAACCCCCAAATACAGGGCAGAGCAGTTTCCCAACGATTATTAAGTGTCAGTGTTAATTTCGACAGTATGTTTTGAGTTAGTTTTAATTATAGTCTGTTGCCTAAAACATCTTTTGGGTGTAGTCTTAATTGAGTCATCTAAATTGTTTTAGTTTTAGTTTTTTAACAGACACAAATTGAACTTTTGTGTGAAACGCAGTCACCTTTATTTAGGCTACCTGGCAGAGCATCTCAGTTACAATACCAGAACTGACAACAAACAGTGAACCTGCTCTACATGAATATATCAATTCATAAAGAGAGCAGCTCTGATTGGATCGCTCCACAACTTATCCCACCACCACCAAGCTAAGGCAGCTGTGATTGGATGTATTCCTAACTTGTCTCTACTTTCTACATGACCAAATTAGGTCTGATTGGATTATATCTCTGTCAAACATTTTAGTCTATTTTTTATTTGTTGATGATAATGTTAGTTAACTTGGTTTTAGTTTTTTTCCATGTGCAGTTGGTTTATTAGTTACTGTGTAGCTTTTATCAGGAGAAAATGTTGTTGTAAAAAACTTAACAGAAGACTTAACAAACAAACAAAACTTAACAAAACTAGAAAAGCACTCCGAGAGCGCAGACCTCCGCCAGCGCCACAGTCCTCACCCATATTGTGATTTTCACCATAAATATTAGTCCTACCTTTATTTCATCGAAATGTTTAGATTCCTTGACCATGAAAACATACCATTAGCAATTGGATTCATAAAGATATATACTTTAGTTCAGTAGTTATTCACAAAAATCACATTTTTTATCATGGCGGCCAGACGCTGATCCGGATCAACACCAAAATTGAATCAGTTCTTCCTTTTCCTATGCTGAACATTTCCTGAAAATTTCATCAAAATCCATCCATAACTTTTTGAGTTATTTTGTTCACAGACAGACAGACAGACAGACAAACAAACTCTCCCGAAAACATAACCTCCTTGGTGGAGGTAATAAACACTGTTATGTGTCAGGCGATTAAATGTTTTGCAGATTTTGTGAACATACTCCTGATGGGACCACCGGAAGAATGAGTGCTAATGCTATTAACAATCCTGTTAATCGATCCAATTCTTTAACGGTTGCCTTATTGATTCCTGCAGATTTTCGATATGTGCAAATGTTGGCCTGTAGATCTTCAGTGTCAACAATGTCAAACACATGTCGCAGCATAGATAACTGCTTCTGCAGGCTGCTGGTGTTTCCACTCCCTTAAGGCTGTGCAGTCGGCGCCTTTTGTAAAAAAAAAAAAAAAATTAAGCCACAATTCTGACACTTCTGAACCCTGTCAGTGGAAGGAACTGATAAGGGAATTGATTAGCAAAAAGACTCATGATATTGATTCTTTGAAGTTGTTAACAAGTCTCGACAGGAATTGGTTTTCAATATCCAGTCCTAAGAATGAGTGGGTATATTTTGTTACTTTAAGCTTTCTGTTGGGTGAAATTTAGGGTGAGTATTGGTGAGAGCCTCACTATACCATACGTATCACGATACTTGGGTCACGATACGATAATTTCATGATATCACAATATTGTGATATATTGTGATATTCTACAGTTTGTAACTTTTCCATTGGATTGTTTTTGAAATATGTCAAATGCAATTTTACATACATAACCTTAACTTGTCAACATAAAGTGCATCAAGTCATTTAAACTAATGTTGCAAAGAAATTTATCTTTTTTTCCCTTCAACAAAGTATTGAAAACCTACTAACCTGCAGTGCAGCACAAACTGTAATTGACACATGAAGACAACAGTGCTTTGAGTTACTGACAGCTAGGGCTGGGACAATGCGCTTTTCTCCTGATTGGATGTTTTAGGTGTCGATTTGATTTAAATTGTGATTCTACGATATTGCCATTTTTGCAATCTTTAGTCAGCTTTTTTAACACCAGCTTAAAAGATGAAAAATGATGATGACTACAGACTATATATGGGAAAATGCACATCACATGTGAGTCCATTTTTAGAATTTATTCAATACTTTATTCAGTATGTTGCTGTATCAATATTTTTTCACACCTCTAGTTAAATTTTCATGCAGTACAGAAAAACAAATTCTCAATAATAAAACAGAAAAAGACATGGGGGAAACTAAAACATGTTTTGCAGGGGCCTATACAGTTTGCTTCCTCACACGGAGACGTCCTTCTTCACCTGGTCTGACCCTCATACGTGTTAAAGGTGCTCTGAAGTGACAGCTGAGACGGCAGCCGCGGTAAAGTCAGCCCTAAGGGACCGAGACTCTCTGCTCGGCCGCTCCTCTGAATGCCGAGCAGAGCAGGAGAAATCAAAAGCTGCTTACGCTAATGAAACGTCCTCCCCCCGCTGCCTCAGCCTGACACATGACGGGCCTGCGTACACACAAACATGTGTGTCAGTGCTGAAGAAGTGCGTGCCGCTGTGATTCAGAATCATCATCAGCAGCAGCAGCTTCAGAGCTCCTCATGACTCAGAGTTGGATGTTTTTGTTTTGGTTGACAGAGATGAGGACGGAGAGAAAACACTGATGTTAAAGTAATGGATGTGTTTTTGTGGAGTGACTCTGTGATAAAGCTGAGGTGAGAGCGGGTACTTCAGTGTGTGTGGTTTCTGTTGTTGGTGTTTTTAAATGTAGGGTATTAGGTTGTTGAGTCTGGTCAGGACACACGGTGGCCACGGTAATCAGATTTATCAGGCTGAGCCTTTTTTCCCACGAGCGCTGCTCCTCTCTTTCTTCTTCTCTCTCTCTCTCCACCACTCCCTGCGTCCTATCAATCCCATTAATCTCTCACACACACTTCACACACCCTGTTTTGTGAATCATGCAGGTTGCTCTACACACATCACTGTTTCAGTGTCATATCCTCGAAGTGAAGGAGAGGTTTGGCGGTTTGGTAGGTCCACCCGCTTCTTTGGCAGGTGAGCTGTCACAGATGTCGTGGTATAAAAACCTGCTGGGATATTAGAGGCATGTAGCTGCAGATAGAAGGGTAAGGACTTAAGATTTGGGTCATTAAACATCTTCAGCCCCAGCTCCTTTTTAAAGGGACTGTGAGGAGTTTCTAAGTAATTACAAAAAAGTCTCACTTTTAGATATATGCCTGATTGAAATACACACTTTAAGATGAGTTTTATAGCATCAAAATAGGTTATTTTTTATAAATGCTATTCCTTAGCCTTCTGGTCGGGTCGGACAGGGCTGGACTGGCCTGGATACTCAACTTCGGGAACAAGACAATTCTAACTAGAGCAAATTTATATTATTCGGACACGTCTTAGAGCACCAGACTGTAAGTAGCGATATATAGCCAGCTACAAAACTACGATACTAAGTTTTCCAAAAATTACTTGTCATCACTCATCAAAAACTACCGCTAGGTAACTAGAAAGAGATACATTACCTCGTCACTTTGCATCCTGTAAGTTGTTGAATACAGAAGTTGTAAAGCAATGCAGAGTTCTGAGGAAGGTCTGAGATGCATTACAACCACAACAAACACATGCTCTGGCTTGGGTCGCGTCTTTTGGTGTGTTCCAGTTGTAGTCAGAAGTAGGGATTTCTGGGTTTTGAGTAGGAAACTGCAACTAGAATGCCCACCGAAGTAGGAATTTCCTGCTGGGAACTCGGTGAAACCTCGCCACCCCCTTGTTGACAATCGAAGATGGATGCCCCCAGTGTGAACTGTTATTTAGCTCCTGTAATAATCAATTTATTTGCACTTCTGACTGGGGTGTGTCGCTCTAGATCAGCTGTATACATAGTATTGTTAGACTTATATTTACAAAAATGCTGCCATAGTGATAATCACATTCTTCATGTGATATTTGTGAACAACGACGCAGGGCGTGCTAACAACAGCTAACAATAGCCTGGTAGATCGAGATGTTTTTTTCCGACTTCAACTGGAACGCAGGTAAGTCGGAGATGATGTCACTGGAACGTAGCATTACGACAGTCGCCGTGCGTGCTCATGGGTAGCAGAGTCTTTATATCGCTGGTAATAGATTCTCCTCATAGCACCTTTAAACCTTCTGCTTGAAAATGACGTACACATAAAGAAAAGAGTGCATCTCTGCAAACATAAGATCTATTTGAATACTTGTGATGTCATAATAAACACGTGAGAGATTTGTCCATATGTGTAATTATCAGTATATGTGTTCGTGGGATAGAGTAAATGTAGATAGTAGTCAGAATAATTTGAAAATTTCATCCTCGCCTAAAAATTAAACATTTTTCATCTTGAATATCTCTGGAGTGGCTGTAAAACTCTAAAAATGAATACTGAAATATTTTGTCTAGGGGTGGAAGAAAAAATCGATTCACAGAAGTATCAGGATTTTTTGTTTGACAATTTTTAAATCGATTATCTTGCTCAAAAATATTTTTTTCCCAAATTTAAATACTTCATTTTAGTCTGTGTTAATAAGCCACTTTTAATCCAGGCTTTTGAAGAGGGAGTATAAACAGTGAGTTGAGAGCATTTTTTTTGTTTCCAAACATGGCACACACACTTGTATCAGAACAACTTTCCCAAACAATCTTTGTGTGAAAATGTCCTTAGTTAAAGTTCATACACACATTTTAGATTTTGTTCAGGTCCTGATGTGTTTGCATACATTTTCTGGAGTCTACCTGCAGGCTTGTTGTTGCTCATGTTCCCTTTTCATCCCCACTCCATCTCTGTCCCTTCATGGACGGTTATTTTAATAATGCTGGTTGTTTTTGGTGGCGCCAGTAACGAGAGAGCCAGGGGCTGTGTAGTCGGTCATATTTGGAATTCCTCTTCTCTTCCACTATGTGGATATTATTAAATGTGACATCAGTCCAGAGACATTTTTTGTGATTTTAGTATTTGACCTAAAAAACAGGATGAAACAGAACTTATTTTCCCACAACACTCTAGGTCAGGGCTGGGCTTCTTTTAACAAAAGGGCCAAGTTGTTGTAACTTGTAGATGTTGGTAAATTGGAGGCTGCAGTTTTCTCATGATTACATAGAATGAACTGTAGATACAAGTAGACTGTATAAATAAATGGATAAAATACCATCTTCAGTAAATTCAGACTTAAATTCAAGTAGAATTGAAGACTTTTTCAGTGGTGTTTTATATGAGTTGTGGAACATTTACTTTGTTAAAGTTTATTTTTCAGAATTTCCATATATATTTTTATGAGTGCATTTCATATTACGTAGTAGAGACTTTTAAAGAAACAGGAGTGCTAATATTTAGTTGGAAATATCGACATTTCACAGCAGGTTTTGCCATGTTTTCTTTGTCAGTACATTTTCTTAAATTTGAATTTGCTAATGGGCTGCATTGAAGGAGCCATATGTGGTCCCTGGTGCATAGTAGCCCACCCCCCTGCTCTAGGCCCATTCATAGTGCTGCTCTGACGTGTGATTTTTACACCTCTGTGATGTTTCAGTTTCCCTTTGAATGTTGTGGAGGTGTAAAGGGGAAATGAACAGATCCTCCTGCTATACTGGCCTCAGAGTTGATGTATGTTGAGTAGGGATGCCGTAGTTCTCAATGAATTATTGAACCGTTTGGTACAAAATCCATGGTTCAGTTTGCTTGTGTGAATTGCAGTATATTTGATTTTGAGTATCAACTGACTTCTGTCATTCGCTATTGCCATCTTCTCTCTGTCATTTGCTCTGTGGTGCCTCAGTTGTAGTGATTTCAAAAAACATCAGAAACATGTAGAGGCATTCAGCCCTGCAATACGGCATTAAATATCAGGAGTACCATGTGGTTTATAGTTGGGATGCAGGAGATTTGATTGTTGTAGACATTCTGATATTTCCAAACTCATTATCAGCAGTAACAGTATTTTGTGTTGAGAGCACAACATCTCTACTTTACTAAAAAAGGACCTGTTTCTTCCACGAGTGCAGTCCATTTGTGTTAGAGACATGTGTGAAGCAGGAAAACAAAATTTTAGTCCTTATTAAATTATTCCTTCTCTGACTTAAGATTAATAAAAGCGGACATTTCATAATATGTGGGGTTTTCATGGCCACTTCTTTTGCCGATACTCCGCTGTTTTGGAAAAAATCTGCCAGTTCTGATACTGATCCTATATCGTGCATCACTACTTTCCACTGAAACCTGCGGAGGTGACTATTTTCATACAGAAAATCTATGAGAATCAATAAAGAATAGGATTGATCGGCAGAATAAATATTGGCTTTGTTGTCAGTAAAATTTTGTCACTTCACAAAAAAACATTGACAGCTTTCGTATTTGATCAACTTTGATTATGAGTGTGAAACATTAGGGGTTGGATGGAATTGGCTTTCAGTTTCCACCCCTTATTTAAGTTAGGGGTCCAAGAAACTATTGATGCAGTATTGCCAAGTGCTGTATCAATAATTCATGGCATAATATTTTTTGTCTCTAAATACCTGGGAAAGTTGTACTTAACTGTAGTTCAGCTGTCTAACTCTCAGGCTATTTATTACATGTATTTTTATTATATGTGTCACTGGGGCAGACATTACAGTTTATCCATGTTGCAGGGGTCATGCTTTCATTAGTAACATTAATATTACACTGATATATACTGTTTTTATACATAAAATTTTGTATCAGTAAGGATTTTTTAAAGACTAATTAGAAAAAAAAGTATTATTGTCATATATCACTCCATTATTCTGTTTCTCGATTCTTATCTTATATTGTTATGCCAGATTCTTGCCAAAACCATCCCTTATTTAAAGTGTTAAGCCATGAAGTGCTGCCAGTGTTTCTCCCTGGCAAAGTAACAGTTTTGTTAGTAAACAGGCTTACCACACCATCAACAGCACTTCAGCTCAGACACTTATAGGCTTGTTGTTCCCTAAGAGGAACACGTTCCCCGAAACCTGCCGGGATCTTTGACCTTTGCTACCGTCCTGTCCCGTGTGAGGGAGGAACGTGGCGTCTATGGAGCTGTTGTCGATGACCTGTCAAGGGATTCCTGTTTCAAAACACTCTCTCTAGAAACTGTTGCCACTCGTCATGTATTTAGCGCTGGTCATGCAGCAGTGGAGCTGATTCTAGGTCAGATACAGCAGAGTGGCACACATGATACCCTCCAGTGTGAGGATCTGAAATCTGAACCCAGAGCTGCAGTGAAGGGCACCTTTCTTTACTGCCAGAATGAACACTTCACCTTCTGTAGTCAAATGGTGACTCTGAGGTATTGTCTGCCTCAGGTGCCATGGCAGCTGCTGGAGCACCTCAGGTCGGACCTCTTCCCTGAGTTAAACAAGGATCTGCCAAACAGAAGAGGAAGGTAGAGCGAGGTGAACTTAGAGTAAAATCGACCTCATGGTTTTGCTTTAGCCAGCAGCAGGACAGAGAGGGTTCTGTTGATGGGATGGAAGTCTAAAATGACATAATCTAACATAAATTCATACTTTTAGACCAGTTTAACGTACTTTAGCCCTTAATTAACCAATCCTGCTGGCACTTTAAATTACCACTTATTTTTAAATGACTGGCATTTACAAATAATTTTTCCTATCCAGAAACGGAAAACACTGGTGTTATCGTTAGATTTTCAAGTTTCCGAGGGTATCTGAATGTATCATAAGTAACGTCAGCAAAATATTGATATAACTGAGAGAAAACAGGCAAATTCAGTAGGTTTCATCAACATTGCTTTAATTCTCATGTCTTCTTTGAAAATTTGCAGAAAATTAACTTGTTTACTCTGGCTAAATTCTGTAAAAAAAATCATGAAAATCTATACTTCCTACTGTGTTCAACAAGACCCGAATAATTCACATACTTTCTGAATTTGCTGTTCAGAAAACCCTTCTAATTTTTGTCCCACAGTAGTGTCTTGCAGGCTGATATTCCTGCTCAGAGCTGTTCAGCTCTAGTAAGTGGGTCAATGACAAATTGAGGGTCTAAAAAGGTATTTCAAAAAACTTTTTTGAGAATGGATGTAATGCATATTTTTGATTCAAGAACAAAGTGTTTTAACAGATTTCAGCCGTTAACTAACATTTTTTATGTTTTAAATTACTTTTTTGAAGTATTTTTAACTCTACCACCCCAGAAAATGTCAGGTGGTACAACCAGTAATTTGTAAGTATTTATATATATTTCTGTTAATATTTTCTAAGTGGCATTTTGGGCAAGTATTCCTCAAGTGTCTGCGGTGACTCATACATTAATGATTTGTGGGTGCATTTTGTTATCTCCAATAATTCAAGCGTGTTACATTCTAGAGTCCAGATATTAAGTATTTTTGTCATTTGATTTTATATTTTTAAACAAAAAAATTAAATCAGAAATTTACAAATAAATGAATTTAATGAAATAGCTATTCTCATCCCGCTTATCTACTTTTGTTCTCTTTAGCTTGTTATTTGGTGGTTTAAATTAATATTTTACCTGCAGTCAGGTGGCACCAACTGACGAGGAACAGTTGTGCAACCTGACCGCATTAGAAATTACAGAAAATGTGGTGTAGAAGATGGGTCTAGTCTACGAGTACAGGAAATGGTTGGTTGAGGTTATTGCTGCCAAAGGAGGGTCAACCAGTCATTAAACCCAAAGGTTCACATACTTTTTCCACCCTGCACTGTGACTGTTTACATATTGTGTTGAATAAAAACGTATAATTTTTTGTGCGGTATTAGTTTAAGCAGACTGTGTTTGTCTAGTGATGTGATTTAGATGAAGATCAGGACATATTTTCTGACCAATTTAAGCAGATATCCAAGTAATCCCAAGGGGCTCGCATACTTTTTCATGCAGCTGTGTTAATTAATGATAAATCAATAATGAAAAAACAATTTACCTTTGTAAATGATTAGTTAATTCAATATTTACGAGGGATGCTGATGTTTCCACTCACTTAAGGTTGTGCAGTAGGCGCCTTTTGTAAAAAAAATCAAGCCACAATTCTGACACTTCTTAACCCTGTCAGTGGAAGGAATTGATAAGGGAATTAACTAGCCGAAAGACTCATGATATCCATACTTTGCTGTTAACAAGTCTCAGCTGGAATTGGTTTTCAATTCCCATCCCTAGTTACCTGAATATTTACAGGAATTACCAGGGTTGAATGTATGAAAGGGGCTCACATGTTTAAAGACAAGCTTCATGTGCTCTTGGAGAGGAAGCGTCGAGAAATCTGTGCAGACGGCCGGTGGAGCAGAGCACTTTTACGCCAAGTTGTCCAGGTGTTTGTTGATCAGGGCAGCTCTGACGCTCACGCTGAAGAATTGAGAAAAGAGTCTAATTCAGTGCAAGCTCAAAATCGGGTAGAAATCTCTTGGCCAAGTAATCATGATTTTTCAGGCAGAATCCAATTGGCAGTCAGCTGTGATGAAGCATTTATGCAGCAAAAGAGAAACATAACGTCTCAAACTCTTTTCTTTGAATCATGCAACCTTGGTATTAATATTCTCGTGCAGTTGTATTTGTTAATGTGTGAATAATTCTTACAGTGTTGTTTTTATATCTCTAGTCTTTATATTTATAATAATGCATACTGTTTTTTGTATTCATTTATCATTGCTGTCCAATTTGATGCTGTAACACTGCAAATGTCCCTGGGTGGGTCAGATAAAGGTTTATTCTATTCTTCTTCTCTGCTCATTCTGGATCATAAACTACAATATTAAAGCTGCAGACGGGGACCTCCTGACTGAAAAGCCTAGCAATCAGCCATGCTCTTGAGGGTTTTTTTTTCTTAGGCATCATTTTAACTGTCATAAAAGAGTAATTACTAGAAATTATTTATAGCTCAGCCAAGCCTTACTTGGTACCCAACCAAGAAATCTGATCATGCGACCATCTGTTATTGATATTTCTGGATTTTTTACTTTGTTAATCATGATTTGCACACTACATTTTCTCAACAAAGAGGTCTTAATCAATTTAACCAAAATAAAGTGTCCGTAAATGAGTCCAAGCGCTTTCTGATTATCCAGCTCATGTGACTTTCTGCGTGTTGACTGAAGCTGAACTTGTTGTTTTGATGAATCCTGCAAGGCAATATGAAAAGATTAGACTTTTTCTATTTAAGTGAAACTCAAAAATGTTGACTCATCCTCAGCACAAAGGACTACCAGTTGTCAGTACATTAAAGAATCAAGCTTTTTGGTCAGAGATTGGTGCTAAAATCAACATAACCAAATCATGCTAAATGTTGCTGAGTGGAGGGGAAGTTTGTTACAGCTGTAACTGAGTGTTGGCAGACTGCTGCTGCTCTGCTGTGGTCAGTCTGCAGGAGAGGGGGGAAGGGAGGCTGTGGAGACGGTAGATTTTACTGACTGATGAAGCTCGATGTGACTGGAGCTGGGTCTCACTTTATTATCTGTTTTTGGACATCTTGTCAGGGTCGTCTCTCGAACAACGCTCAGAAAAACAGAGGCAGAAATTGATCCGTAGTTAGACGATTTAAACACAAGAGCCTTGTTTAAATTATTTTTTTGCCATACCAGGAGAACTGCAAAACAGAACACGCTAAGGAGCTTCAAATCTGCCTTGTTGGTGTCATTGGCTAGAGTAAAGACAACACTAAGCAAGCTAAAGCTCCTGTGCTAAATCTGATGTCTTTCTTACTCATGGTGGCCAAAAGATGTGGTCTGTGTCTGTAATTCATGGTCAAAGGAGCTGATGCAAACACTGCTACTGTGGTAGTGGTAGCTTTATCTGGTATGTTATACCGCTTCCACACTGAAATTAGTAGGTTAACGCAGGTTCTACATGGCCAATTATGTGTGATAATTTGATGCATTTATAAGTCTGCATTGCTTTACTTCAGCTACTCATATTTATGCTGTAGTCACTTTTTAATACTCTTGGACAATTAAATGACATAATACTCAAATACGTAACTGTCTAAACATAATGTAACTGTCACAACATCCTCCTAATTGCAGGAATTTTAATATGCTTTTCCACATATAAGTATTAAAATTACACAAATGGTTCATGTTAATACTGAATACTAAAGTCACATTTTGGATGAAAAAATATCCATCAAATGATCAGTAAAAACTACAAAAGTCTAGGGTCACTTTCTCCTCATGTTCCCACAGAAGATTTTCTCACTCTGTGTACACAAGCACACTTCTTTAGGAATTTTATTTATTATATCATATGTAGAGCTGCAACTATCGAGTATTTTTGGAATCGAGTACTCCGTCGATTATTTCTTCGAGTACTCTAACAAAATATACTTTTTTGTTGTTAAGCAAATAAATCAATTGTATACAATGCAACATGTTAGGGCTTTCAAAATGAGCAACCAAATGCCGTTTATTTAGGGATGGGAATCGAAAACCAATTCCAGTTGAGAATCGTTAACAGATCCATCAAAGAATCGATATCATTAATTTTATTTTGACTTAATCCTAACTACACCTACTACACAACCTTAAGTGAGTGGACACACCATCAATCTGCAGAGGCATTTATACATGCTGTGACATGTGTTTGACATTGTTGCCACAAAAATCAGACCAACATTTGCTCACATGGAAAATCTGCAGGAATCGATAAGGGAATCGTTAAAGAATTGGATCGATTAGCAGGATTGTTAACAGCATCGATATTGATAAAATCTTATCAATTCCCATCCCTACGTTTATTCCTCAGAAAAGGGTTTTTATTTTAACAACTTTCAAAGTTTAAACCAGTACTGGCTTAAAACAAAGCCAATACAATACTGATTTACAAAACAGTAATATAATTCTGCAATTATATTTGTGAAGTGTGTTCTGGAGGGCATTGTGTGGTTTGGATTGAAATCCTTGATCATGTTCTTAAATCCTGTGTCCTCCACCATGGAGAGAGGACACATGTCTGTGGTGAGCAAATTTAAAATGCTGTAATAGTAATAGTTGCAGCCCTAACAACGTGCTATCATGCTAAGCTAAGTGCTAGGCTCACTCATTTTGACATCAGACACACTGCACTGTGTTTTCTTTTCGTCCCTTCTTGTAGTGACCACACACTCTGGACACTCTCTGCCTTTTCTTCTGTGGACTCTCTCCTTTCTGTCCCTCTCTTTTCTCTTCCTTCATGATTTTACAAGCCGCGCAGCAGCGGAGGTTGCAGGCGAGGTGTGCCACAGAAATTACCGTCCATGTCAAACACTGTGCATTGTATAGTAGTCCAGATATATATTTATATGTATAATTATATATTAAATGAGGCTTCGAGGCACAAAATTTAATTTGAGGATATTTTGTAACTGAGTACTCGGGAATATTCGAGGAATCGTTTCAGCTCTAATTGTTTGTTATTCCTGTTATTCATTTCCCACTCGTCGTCTCCTCTTCAGTGTTGTTGATTGATAGTAGTGTGAGATCCTGCCAGTGACATAGCGGGAATGTCATCACAGCCAATAGGGATGTTGGGATGTACAACGTCATCAGCAGGCGCAAGCCAGGGGAACGGATCTGGTACCTACGCCTGCAGCAGACGAGCTGCGTGGCTGTTTATTTTTTCTCTGGCGCATCATGTTGATGACATCATCAGCGTGACAAAGCCCCTCCATGTAAAATTGGAAAGCAGCATAGAGGCCGTGGACACTTTTTCCTTTACTTTGTACTTTCTGCCCTCTTTAAAAATATACAAACTCGGTGATGATGATACAAAGGCGGATGGATTTAGTTGCTGAGATGGCAAAGAGCCACGTAAGTTACAGACGGAGGGGACGGGCACCGTTTCATGCTGTGGGCATGTTGCGCCGATGCTATTACGTAAATTAGTGGGTCAACCTGGGTGTGATGTTTTCTCTTTCCCTTCCTTACTTTCATCAGGTTACAAGGGAGAAGTGAAATTGACAATCCAAAAGTTGAACTATATTTAACTGATATTGATGGAGCACAGTGACTACAAAATTAGCACTGAGGGTGTGTTTTTGCTCAGACAATAGACTGTGAAAATGCTGGGCTTCATCTGTTGTTGTGTTTAAAATAAGCACCCATTGTGCCAAAATCAGAGGCCCTTTAGTTGTTTTAAAGACTTTGTTTTCACAAGAGCTTCATGTCTTAAATGATAAACTTGTGGGTGATGTGGGGCTTCCTGCGTCTTTCATCCAGTGTTATAACATTCTTGTGTTATGCTTTAAAAAACTTGATAAAAGCAATTTTGAATGTTAACCCTCGAGGGTATCGAAGCTTGCTGAAAGAAGTTATTGCTTCGTTCTTGTGGGCATTCAAAATAAACATCTAAAAATAGTTAGCTGCATATAAAAGGAGCACGAGCATCCTCTCACAAACACCTACATGCAGCATACAGTTTTGTTAAAAGAAGCAAGCTGCAGTGTTTTTGTTTTCCCACGTTCTTTGAAGGCAGCAGCAGATCTGCCCTGTCACTGAGTCATTAGGCGCTCGTTCATTCATCATCCAGCGCTGGTCAGCAGGGACAGGAAGTACACCGAGCAGGTCAATCAGCTTCCTCCCCTCTTCCACTAACAGACTGCTGCACTTGGGTCACGTCCTGAGTCTCTGGCCCTAATAGCTGTGAATGGTCAGAGACGGGCAGTGCTGCATGCCTGCTCCTTCTAAATATAGCAGCGCTGCCTACATGTGCACAGCAGTTTCTGCCCGCACAGCCTCGCTTTGGTCTCTGAATCTCTCACGCTGCATTTACACAAGGGAGCTTTATTTATGGGATCTCACTGCCATCTTTGAGCTATTACAAGCTTTTATCTTTATCTCATACCTGGTTTCTCTGGTCAGTGTGAGCCCTAAAATATTTATTTATACCACAATAGTTAAGTTGTTCCTTTTTTTCTTCCTGTTTTGCTTCTATGCAGAGCAACCAGAATGGCAAGGGAGGCATGAAATTGGGTTTTTGCTGAAATCTAATATTTCCAAACCTATTTTGGCCAATGCAGAAATATTTTTGTTGTTGAAAACATCAAGTCTGTTCCATTTCAGAAAAAGCATTTCTCTAAAGGTGATGGTATGGTTTTTTTCTCGAAGCAGGAAAGTCATTTTGATTTGACCACGTATTTTTTTTTTGTTAAAGTTAGATGTTCAGTGATACAGAGATGAGGCAACATTGATCTAAGATAGGGGTGTTAAAAACTGTTACACCCTTGCAATGCAATATTTTCTATGCAATGCTATATCGATATTTTTGGTGCAATATCATAATATTTGAGTCAGTAGTTTCTTGGCATTTGGACATTTGTATTTGCAATATCTGGCCAACATCTAACTTTTTCACAGTCCCTCTCCGTTTCATTTATTGCAATAATTAAATGCTCTAAATGTTGCAGGAACCATGCTATATATAGATTACATTGATTATTATTATTTTTTTTATGCAACAATGTTTTGGGTCATTTATGCTATCATAACATTTGAAAAATGATTTTTCATGAAGTGAATTTTTTGTCCTCTTCATAGTTTTAAAATATTTTGTGAAATGATGTTTTCTCAACCATGTGTCATTGTTCATGATTTATAGCCAAATTATTGCCAGTATACACCACCAGATGTAATTTTAGCTTAAAATTTCCTATCTGTAAATACCAATAATAAGCTTTTCAAGCTATTTCTTGCAAGGGAATTGTAAAGTTTTAATGACACCAGTGCTTTTAACAATCCTGCTAATCGATCAAATTCTTTCATGATTCCATTTTGTTGGCCTGTAGATTTTCAGTGTCAACAATGTCAAACACACGTCACAGCATAGATAACTGCTTCTGCAAGTTGCTGGTGTTTCCACTCAGTTAAGGTTGTGCAGTAGGCGCCTTTCGTAAAAAATACACCACAATTCTGATGCTTCTGAACCCTGTCAGTGGAAAGAATTGATAAGGGAATTGATTAGCAAAAAGACTCATGATATTGATTCTTTGATGGAGCCGTTAACGATTCTAAACTGGAATTGGATTTCGATTCCTATCCCTTTTTCTTGCTGATAATGATATTGTGCATGTCCATAAATAACCATGTATGCCTCAAGCTAATTTTATCAATCCATATTCTGGGTTTTTATATGTTGTGGTTGCATTAGGGAAAATAAATCTTTCTCCCTTCATTATTTTTCTCATGTCTGGTCCTATCACTCCTCTGTTTTTGAGATGCAAAGCCTCAAGGTGACACATTTTGTTTTTTTAGATGCTGGAGTGGCTTGAAAATAAATCTTGTTACTTTTGGAGTTGCGTTGACTCTTGCTGTAAATCAGTACTTCTCCGTTAAGATGTCTGCAGCTTGCTACTAAACTTACATAGTGCTATATGCAGGCAACCTCTCAATGCCAATCGCTCTTTAAATGTCCTTCCAGCCTGACTAACAACTTCTGTCTCAAAGTGGAGAAATAACAAACGGATGCTTTTAATTCATCTTTGTTTCAATAAACAAATCCTACCAGAATCACTGAAGAAGCAAATCACAACTCAGATATATAATTTATGGCCAGTCCAGCACAACAGTAAGTCAGGTCAAGACAACAGCAGAGTAATTTTATCCGGTCGACGCTGACACCGTCTGCCCATGGTGTCCACATCATTAAGGCTAACAGACAGACCCAAAGCTGTAATTTCATCCCCACTGAAAGGACAAGAGAAGGGAAATGATCGCACAGTTTGCAGCGTCGACATCTTGAAGACAGAGAGAGAAACAGATGCAGACACTGGGTGTCTTAACTGTTTTGAAGTTTAGCTTTTGTTATGCTTAAAACACAAAACCTTCAATCACAATTACATTATGGAGCTGCGCGAGTGAGACAGAGACAATGCTCTCTAGATTTCAAAAATACACACTTGTTCGTTTTTGCTTGGTGGAGCCTGCAGGAATTTGCAAATCATTCTTTTGATTTACAAGCTCCTTGGCACCCAGGATTTGTATTTCTATTGATTTGATATGAAAATATAAGAGAATTTCTGAGTATGATGTGCGTTAAATGGCCCTAGCTTTAACTAATGGTAAAAAAAATTCTGTTATGATTACGAAATCTCCAATTTATTGCGGTTCTAAACGAGGCATAAACAAATTCTTTATCAGGAATGGCCCCTTGATGTCTATCATCTCGTCTTTGAGAGGATATTAGACACAGTTTTTTATTTTACATAAAAAAATACAAAATACATCAAACAAAGCACAAACAGAAACAAAGAGAGAACAGAACCAAAATAATTTGGTAGCAGTAGGTTTACAAAATTGAGAGATTCTCCTGAAAACTGAGTTAAGACCAGAGTGGGTTTTCTATTTGCATTAAAACAAAAAGTATTCTGGCCAATGATAATCACAGAAATAAAAAGTTTTATGTATGTGTGAATATTTACTAGGCCTGTCAGGATAATCAATAAATCAATTAACTGCGCGATAAATGAAGACATCATCGATAAGTTTGCCTTTTTTTTTTTTTTTTTTTTTTTACCAAAATGACAGTCCCTTTCATTTTCATTATTTTAAATCTTTTTTGTTTAATTTATTTTATTTAAAAGCTCTTCACCTTCCAATTACAAGTACTCTCTTTATTATGACGTATATTATAATTACATTAATGAAAAAAATGATGTTTCAAAATTATATTGACAATAATGTCGTTTATCAGCAATGATTTTTTGTGAAATCAAAAGTTGTGATCATGACAGGCCTAATATTTACACATACAAAATACATATTTTAGTTGACTTGAAACTGAAGTTCTAAAGCCAATTTTGCAGTTGTTACCATGTTGTGTTCATGTTCTTGGTGTTTTAACCAAATCCAAAACTTTAAAAATGGCATTTTCTTATTCCTAAAAGTGTGAAACAAAACACTTTGTTTGAGAAAAAATCAGGGAATGATGTGAAAGAAAAAAACGTGTCGTTCTGATGCTTTAATTGTAGCACACATGAAAAAGATCAACATTCTTTTAGCGTTCATGTGACACAGATGATGTTATGAAAACACTGTGACATAATTTCATTTCTTAAACTCCTGACACAGATTTTGAGCCAACATTTACTGCGAGAGGCAGCCCCAGAAAGCTGTGTGATTGGAAGCTCAGTAAACTTGTATAACGATAATCATACTCATAAATTCTCTTTTCAATGTGCCTGTGTGTTGTGACAGCGCTGTTGACTGTTGGACAATATAACACTCTTTCTTTTATTTGTAAAGACGTGCACCTGTGCAGCGTTTTGGATAATCATCTCCAGGTGTTTGTGCATCGAGGCGATCCTCTTAGGTTAAAGATTTATCATCGAGGGGTTGTTTTAGAGGGAGATCATAGAGGCAAAGAAACAGCATTGCAAAGGTCTAAGCTTGGGTGAAGAGTTAAAGGTGAAATTTAGCTCAGTGTGTCAAAAAAGTAAAGATAGTAGAGAAGAAGGCCACTGTACTGATCAGTAAAGTGGACTAATCTGTTATTATCTGAGTGACGTCAGGGTCTGTCAGCAGCGTGCCTCCAGGGATCAGAGCCAGGTGTCCAGAGATAAATCCATACTACCTCTCTGACTGCAAACAAACACAGTAGTAAAGACACAAACACTCATTATAATACCATTTAAGGTAAGACAGGGTGTTTATTGACAGAGCAGCAGTCAAGCATGAAGCGTTTCAAAGTGCATCACAGTGAGAAATCAAAAACATGAACTAGTTATACTTTAAAAGACAGAAGAAGGTGTTAAAATTAGAATAAATTTAGATCTAAGAAGAATAAAAGAGCAGTATTTAGCAAGAGCTTAGAAGATACCCTGTTTACTTTGCATAGATAATACAAAGGCTGGCCACCTAGATATATTTAAAGCCATCTAAGGATATTTAACATAGGTGCCTACGTTTCCCTGTGGTTTCAGTATTTGTGTATTTGAATATGCCGTATGTATATTTGCACAATCATTTATTATGTCTTGCCTCTACTGGTGCAGGGGGCAGGATTTGGGGTATGTGTGTGGCAGTTGGGATAAACCGTAACTGATCAAGTACTTAAATTACTTTTTTTTAAATTAGCATTCTCATTATTATTTCAATTTATTAATTAATTGATATTGTTTTTATTTTTGTGTTCTTTCTGTCTTAAATGTCTTTTGCTTTAATTTCTATAATGTTGCCTACATAAATATTCACAATTGCAATTAAGTCACGAATATGCTTGCTGAAAATCTCAATTGAAAAAAATATAAATTATACATTTTAGAAAAGAAAAGAAAAAGAAGCATAATTTATATGCAGTTTTCTTATGTTAAATTTGTTTTAGTATAACAGAGACATCCTTTAGTGCATCTCTCCTGGCAATACTCGATTTGAGGTGTGACGTCCTATGATAAAACATTAGGCTTTGCACTATGTTGCTCTTGATTTTTCTGCATCTTCAAGCTCAAGGGTGCCAGTTTCAAATAAATAAAAAGAATACTTATGAATAAAGTCTTACAAAATCTGCCACGACAACATTGAAAGTGGAAGTATTTACAAGAAAACAGAGCTGTACTTGGCTTGTTATTGTTTCTATGAAACTCAATTTTATGCATTTGGCAAAACACAAATTAAAGTGTAAGAAAAATGTCTTTAATAACCTGTACATGCTCTGTTACTTTCATAAAGTAGGAGCTGAAACTGGCTTCAGTTCACTTTTTAGCTCCTTAGATTAAGCATTGCACCTTTTAGCACTGGGAAAAATGACCCAAAATTTAAAATTCCAAATTTTTTTCCATGACACTCGATTTACAATTTTGATCATTTTTTCCTCTCTCAACATAAAAACATACAAAAATTCACAAAAATGACATGAAAGCTGTGTTATCTTTTCTTTTAGTACCCTTCAAACTGTGATACTTTGGCCCTCTGGCAGTGAGGAGGATTTCGATGTTGCTCTCATGTTGACTAAAGTGTCCCGTCCCTGTTCCAGCTGTCAGTATTATCCTTACTCAGGCTCTCTAGGATGACCGTTGCGATGCTCTACCTCATCAACAATAAGTCGTCTCACACGCAGCTCACCTGCTCTGATTAAAGATTATCCAGTGGAGCTTCCGGTGCAGCATAAGACATTTTTGTTTACAGTCAGGCAGAGTTCAGTCTCTGTAGCTAATCAGAGTGTCTTTGTGGCTTTTTCTCCCTGCAGGTCATCTGGTGAGGAGTGCCAAAGCTTTCAGGTGGAGGTGCGGTAGACAGCGCCACCCGGGTGTGCAGAGTGGGACGGCATCCCGCCTCACAACTTGTCGACGAGCCTCCTGAAGCGCCTCAGCCGCCGCCAGATGGACCTCGCACTCTGAGAGCAGAGCCAGCCCAGGACAGAAACCAACCGCGGGAGAGGAGCCGGGGGTCACAGCAGCCCACCGGAGCAGGAAAGGGAGGGCATCGTTCGCGAGGAAGAGGAGAGGACGAGGGGCTTCACCATGTCGTCAAACAGGACCCAGAACCCCCACGGACTGAAACAGATAGGCCTGGACCAGATATGGGACGACCTGCGGGCTGGCATCCAGCAGGTGTACACACGGCAGAGCATGGCCAAGTCACGCTACATGGAACTCTACACGTATCCTGATCCAGTGGTGGAGGGGTTTCTCCACAGTGCTGTGGTTTTAGTTTTTTATCCATCGTTTGTGCTTCCTATACAACTAAAGTTGTTCCGATTCCGATACCTGTATTGGAAATCGCTCCAATACTGTTGAAAATGCTGGTATCAGCAATTACTGGAGTCCATGCACCATCCGATACCACGTAATTTATTAAATTAGTAATGTAATTGTTGTTTAGCACCGTTAAACAAGTTCTTCTTCACCGCTCTTAAACAGTAGTACTGTGCTGCAACCTGCAGGGACCTGGAGGAATTGATCACGTGACACTTGGAGCTAAGCTAACTAGCATTATCATGCTTTTTTATTTGTATTATTTATTGTTTATTTGATATGGACACAGTAACATTGATGCTGTGATGTTCAAATATACAAAGGTCCCAAAATGCACTGCTGTAAGTGTTTATAGCACAGTGCTGATTTTCAACACCAGTCCATAGGAGGCTTTTATTAAGGATTAAAGTTGTACAAAGAGAAATTTAGAAAAAGAGCAGAGGTACCGAAGACACAGTTCATAAGAAAATACATCAGAAGTAAAATACACAGAAAAAAATAGAAGTTCAATAAAAAGCTGAATGAGACAGTTCCTTCGGGTAAAAATGTATACAAGCAAATATTTTATATGTGGCAACAAAATTGTTGCCATGATTTAATACTGTACTTGAAGCCTTTAAAGTATCTTCAAAGTTAAAGACCACTGATGGCAGCTTTGAACCCAGAAATGGTTTCCTTGAAGTATGAGTCGGATCAGTTTCTCCTCTGACATTACTGTTTACAAGAGTTTCTTTTTCTCAACATATTTGCTACACTTGACTTGGTTTGGAGGGTCATCAGTGGCATCTGTCACAGAAATGAAAGGCCTCCTGTTGTTGGTTCTGTTATGCTGTATGTGTTACAAGATATTAGAAAACTTTGAGTGTAGTTAACAGTGTTGTTTTCAAGTTTAAAGACTAAACAAATGTTTCTGTGAGCGGTAGTATTAAGGTTTACTTTTAGACTTAATGCTTTACTTGTAAGACAGGAAATTAGTCAGACATCTGAGGAAGAGACTGAGGAACAATAAGCATAAAGGAGCCACAAACTAGATCTGAACACAGCCTTTGTGCACCAGGAGAATTATCCAATATATTGGATTTTTGCTGATATACAATATATTTTTGAGTCATTATCTGGATATCAATACGATATTTCAGGTCAAGAGCACAAGCTCTGTGCTTAATAAAAATGGACTCGTTAATTCCGGTGTTACAGCATTTATCACAAGAACAGATGTAAAACAAGAAAAACAACTTTTAACTCTTGCAAGAATAAAACCCTCAGTATTTAAATGCACCCATGCAGTGATGAGAAGGTGCATCAGTTTTTAACATTTGTATAATTTGCCGATATTCCAGCTGATATCTGCAAAATTTAAATATCATCCAAAACTAATACTTAACTTATTAGGCTGTTATCGGCCAACACTGATATCAAACCCTACTGAGAATATTATTGTCTAATCCAGTGAGCCTAGTGTTGGTTTTACACTTCATGCATGTGGGCTGACATGACTGTAAGTGTACTACGTTGTGGCTGCATCTCACTGCTGTCACAGCTCTGTTTTACTTTGAATTTCCCCTAAATAAGCTTTTAAAGGAAGTTAATCACAATAAATCTCATAACAAGTGGCCTCATTCATTGAATAACTGATCTGCGAAACCTGCAGAATGAAACTATTTAGCACAAATGAGGAGATTTTCTCCACAGAGATTGCTGAGCTTTAACTTTGAGAGGCACAGACGTGAGTTAATGAGCAGTTTGTTTTTCTGCTGCCGTGGACAGACAACGGCTGGATTAAGATAAAAAGTGCTCCATATTTTCCAATATCCTGTTTGTTTTGGCCGAGAAGGGCACTTGGCCTGTGAATTAAACAAAGCCTATCCTTCAATTCTCAAGATGTTTATCACGGGAGACAAGCGCGAGACCTCAGTTCAATCTGGCAGTCTGAAAGCTCAGACTTGGTGACATGCTCGCTGAAATGAAAACACATGTCCCAAGTAATACAGTAATATAAATTACATTCATAAAAACAAAATATATATCAAAGCATTAACAGAAACAAAAACAGAGCAAGACAGAACGATAAAAACTTAGTAGCAGCAGGTTTAAAAAAATCAGGAAGTCCTACTTAAAACAGAGTAGAGAACTGACAGGGTTGTTGGTTTTTTTTACCTCTAATTTAACAAAAAAAAATGTTGCAGGCAGTGATAATAACATTAATACTGAAGTTGAGTATATGTGTGAATATGTACAGGCAGGGCTCGACAGTGCGAGGAGGTACTTGGATTTGCTACTAGAAATATTACAGTGCGAGTTGTGATTTGCGTTTGGTAGCACCTGTGCGACTACGAAAAATGACCGTTCAAAACATGTTTTATCTTGTGTTGAATACGTTGGAAGTTGTGGCCGGTGGTATTCCTGAACACAGCCTCAGCTAGGACACGTCCCTACCAATATTATGCCACTACGCACAGCGCTGTCCCTCGCGAGCCCCATTTTACGCACAAGGATGCATTCTCCGCCGTCTGATGTAGACACAATGTGGACTACTGGCCTGATATTTTCCATCTAAAGTCTGGCCGTTACCGTTGTTGTCTGTCAGTAATGTCTTTTCGCAGTGCAGCCGATGCACGTCAACATTTGATCTAAATCCATCCTGAATCGCTCGCCATCTTTCGGCACGTGCTCTTCCGTGTGCCGGTGAGCGCTAAGACGCAGACCGACACTCTTCGTTGGGACGGTGAGGGATCATCAGTCACTTTGTGTGACTTTATGAATCAAACGGTGTCTGGAGAGCTCATGCGCGCTGTTTAATGTGAACACAAAGACGAGATTGACGAGTCAGCCTTTGGATGAATCAAAACTGATCGTTCTTCATCAGTCCAGCTCTCATTCACTCACTAACTGTCCTCTAAATTATAAATTCATCCTGAGGTCTCCTCCATCACATATTGTCCATGATATAACATTTTTTTTTGAAGGATCAAGCGCCAAATACAATGTACTAGTGCAGTGGTTCTCAACCTGTGGGTGGAGGCCCAAAAGTGGGTCTCAGAGCTGTTTTCAGTGGATGGTGTATAAATCAGGTGAAAATGTGCCAAACATGCCTTCACTGTGTGACTCAGAAGAGAGGATAATTCTGTCTAGATGTGGACTGGAGATCAAATTTCCCTACAGTCCTGTAGTAAAGAAAAACATATTACTTGGTAACTTTTCATCGTGCTACTAAAAATATTTGTGTGCTACTAGATTTTTCAACTTGGTAGCACCCGTGCTACTTGGGAAAATGCTTAGCGTCAAGCCCTGTGTACAGGTACAAATAGATATTTTAGTTTACTTGCAGCTGAACCTCCAAAAGCAAAATGTCATTCTTACTGTTTGCTCAGTGAAACAGGTAACACCAAAAAAACAGTAATGTCCTGACGTCAGTAACAAAACTTTGCTGCAAATCTTTATTTTATGCGTAACTAATCTTGGATACATCACACAGACTGAAGTATTTTCTTCAACCTGTAATTAAATCTTGAATTCAGTAGCTTTTAATGTTAGAATACCTATTTATCTGTATTAATGCTGTATTGCAGGACAAGAACAACAATTCTAATCTGATATTTAAAAGGAAGTATTTAAAGGGTGATTTGGAAAGTTCTTCCTCTTTTAAAATACAACGCATACATGATATGACTGAACCAGATGCAAAAGATTTTTCTCTGAGGGCAGGTTTTGTTGTTGTTTGGCTGCTTTGCCTTCTTTGTGCACCTCTCCAGCATGAGAGGATGTTAGGATTTCCCTCGTGAAAAAACAACAAACCATCAAATTGACTTTCCAACCACAACCCATGACTTGGGGCTCGGATAACTTGGAGTAGGAATGGGAAACTCTGGTTACCATCAGGGCTGCATTAGTTTTGTAAGAGGGCTGCATTGTGGCAGATGTAGGGTGCTCTCATTTTAACAAACTGGATGAAGGATGTGCAGGCCACATGTTGCATCACAAAAAAGTTCCCATCATGGGTTTTATTGAGGAAAAATGAAATGCTGTAAATGTTCTTACTCTGGATTCTAGTCCAGTCAATGTAGTTTTTTGTGTAGATATTATGAAGGTTATTTATGAGGCTTTCAGTAGCACCTCACGTCCATTCCTATCTATCCCCCCTTTGGGGCAGAGCTGGTCGGTTGCTCCCATGGAGCTCAAGGAACATGTGGTGGATCAGACTATTTTCAGCAGGAGCTTCCCGCTCCTTCACAGACAGACTCAGCTGTAGCACAGCAAATACAGAGTGAAGCACGCTGCACTAGGGCTGGACAATTAATCGGATTTTGATCATGATTTCAATTTTGCCATCTGACAATCATAAAAACATAATCGAAGAAAAAAGATTAATATGCCACAGTGTGGAGTGCCGTGTATGCAAGTTCCTGCACTTCATAGAGCTTCTGTGTTCCACGTGCAGCCACAGCAACTGTGTGTGACTTATGAGGATCAGTAATACTGTATGTACCACTCGCTGGTTCTTTAAAGTTGTGTTTAAATCAGTACGGAAGTTTTTAAATAAATGAATAATTGTGTATATTAATTGTGATTTCAATATCACTTAGAATAATCGGGATTCTTATTTTTACCATAATCGTCTAGCCCTACGCTGCACTGCACAAATTCATACGTGACACAAACTCTGGACGTTGCACCGAATGGTTGTGTGTTTTATTAAGAACTGTTGCACCTGCTAGTTGGTAAAGAGTTGTTTCCTTTTTATCAAAACAAAAATGACTGTCATGTCATTGAAGCAGCTGCTTTTCCACAA
This sequence comes from Scarus forsteni, assembly GCA_036419115.1. Lineage (NCBI taxonomy): Eukaryota > Metazoa > Chordata > Actinopteri > Labriformes > Labridae > Scarus > Scarus forsteni. Next base: position 2,220,198 of record JAZDUH010000007.1, on the reverse strand, counting down.
CCCCTAGATCACCACGCACTTTGATTTTACAGTCAAGTCTCCACTGATGTCCACTCAGACAGACTGTGGGGTTTAAAACATGCTAAGTACCACCACCAGCAGCCTGAACCGCTGATCCAAGGCTGGATGATTCATGCTTTCATGATGTTCACACAAAACACTAAGCCAACCATCTGCAGAAATCCGGGCTCATCAGACCAGGACACATTTTTACAATCTTCTGTTGTCCAGTTTGGTGAGCCTGTGTGAGTTGTAGCCTCAGTCTCTGTTCATAGCTAACAAGGATGGCACCCGGTGTGGTTGTCTGATGCTGTAACAAGGAATGCACGATATTGGATTTTTGCCGATATCCAATATGCCAACATTTTTTTTTATTCATTATCGCCGATACTATTTCAGGTCAAGCGCACAAGCTCTGTGCTTAATAAAAATGAACTAATTTCTTTCAGTGTTACAGCATATTATAGCATGAACAGATACAAAACAAGAAAAAAAGCTTTTCCCTCTTGCAAAAATGAAATCCTCGATATTGAAATGTACCCATGCAGTGATGAGAAGGTGCATCATTTTTTAACATTTGTTTAATTTGCAGATATTCCAGCCGATATATGTGGCCAATATATCGACTGTAAATATCTGCAAAAATTTCAATTTCAATAATACTTAACTTTTTGGCTGATATTGGCGGATAGTGATGTCAAACCGACAATATCGTACAACCCTAGCTGTAACCCATCTGCTTAAGATTTTATCCTATCAGAAATGGTCCTCTGCAGACCTTGATAGAAAGGAGCGCTTATTGGGTTCCTGTGTCCTTTCTACTGTCTCAGATCACTCTGGCCTTCTCCTCTGACCTCTTGCACCAACAAGGTGTTTTAAGGCAGAGAACTTGGAGAGCTACTTGAGGGGTACTTTCTCTGTTTTAGGCCATTCTCTGTAAACCAGAGAGAGTGTGGGAAGACCCAGCCAATCAGCTGCTTCTTAAATATTCAGCCCGTCTCACACCAACACCATTGCCACATTCAAAGTCACTAAACTCTCCTTTCTTCTCCGCTCTGATGCCGACAGATCGTCGTGCCCACATGTCTGAATGCACTGAGTTGCTGTGGGCTTGTTGTGATAACCCGTTTTGCTCTTTTTGTCCCCAAAACCGACCCGTAGACAACATGGCGGATCATTATGTCAGCCTCCACAAAGGAGAGACCCGTGGTACATAAATATAAAAGCTTCTCTAAGTTAATAAAAAAGAAATTGAAAGTTTCATGGGGATGATTGTAAACCTATTTTGATGGACTTTACATACAAATAGAAACATTATATCCTGCATTCACTGTTTCTGTTCGGCCAACTTCTACACACTACACCTTTAAATGACGTTAAATATTGATCAGAGAGTTTCATGTAAATAAACGGTGAAAATGCATCATCCTTCAGTGTTTGTGTAGACAAACGGCCTACGTTTAAACTACATAATCAACATTTTATGACACACATTTCTATATATTAAAATAATAAATGTTGTCAGCATAAAGGCAAAGTTTTATTCATGCCATTTTTGTATCACCGGAAGATTTTTGTTTTGTGGATTTTATTCGTGGGCCATATCACCCGGCTGCATGGATGGCCTCAGTTACAGTTGAATGTTCAGTACGTCTTTAAAAAGTCCAGTTTCATTCATAACAGCAGTTCAGTTTTCTCTTACTGTGTGTAAATGTCTCTGTGCATCATCTCTGTGTGATCCTTAACTCCCCCCTCAGACATGTATATAATTATTGTACCAGCGTCCATCAGTCTAGCCAGGGCAGGGGCTCCGTGCCGCCCGCCAAGCCCTCCAAAAAGTCCACCACCCCGGGCGGGGCTCAGTTTGTAGGCCTGGAGCTCTACAAGCGGCTCAAAGAGTTCCTGAAGAACTATCTGACCAGCCTGCTCAAGGTGAGGGAGCACTCTTCACGCTGTCCTGTCATTTAGTGACCATGTGAATACTAACCTTCTCTACCTGGCTTGGTGTTTCAGGATGGTGAAGATCTAATGGACGAGTGCGTGTTGAAGTTTTACACCCAGCAGTGGGAGGATTATCGTTTTTCTAGTAAGGTCCTCAATGGGATCTGCGCCTACCTCAACCGCCACTGGGTCAGACGAGAGTGTGACGAGGGCCGCAAAGGCATCTATGAGATCTACTCGGTACGTCTTCTTCATCTGTTAGGCCTTAATTTCTCGCTTGTTGACTTTTTTTTACTTGTTCTGTAAATGATCATGTATTTCTGTGGAAATTAAACAGATGATTTCTAAAGTAAGATCAGAAAAATGGTCAGAAGTGGCTGCATGTTGCTGTCAAAATGTTCAAAACTTTGATTCTTTTTAACTTTAGGTGTTTTAAAATGAATCACTTTCTTTCATGTTCATGATCGATGGTATGGGAAAGTGCTAATGTTTCATAAAACCCTAAAACTACCTAAAAAGATATCTTGCATTTTTTAAAGTTCAGGTAGGTGGTTGGGGTTTTCATGCAGCTTAAAATTGTGAACAGAGGACTTAAATGTTTTTTTTTATTTTAAAATGGGTGTTTATATTGTATTTTATCTCATGGTTTCTCCTTTTAATTGTTCACTCTTTGTATATTGTTTATTATTATCCCTTTAATTTCCCTCTAGAACATTCAGGTATCTATTTTTCTAAAGCTTTTTTAGAAAGCTAAAGAAGTTGTTTTTCTTTTGTCCAAATTAATCAGTGTTAAACTGTGTGAATATGGTCTAAAAGGTCTGAAAAAGTATTAAGTCAAACATAACATTCTGTATAAGCCCTCACTAACCAAGACTGGGCAGCATATTGGCGCAGCAGGTAGTGCACATTCCTAAATAAAATAAGTAAAAGTAACTGTAACTGTGCGTTCACACCAAATTTTGATGGTAAATTATTTGAAACCGGAAGTTAATACATTTTCAATGAGAGGAAGTTGAGCCTCGCTCAACTTTATAGTAATTAGCTATGGCGCAGTTCAGCGGCAAGCGGTGGCAACCAATCAGAGTAGAGATGTCCTTGACTTAGCGGGCCCTAAAGGACAACTCATGTAACCGGTTCCTAGTTCGGCGTCTCGAGTCATGGATGACATGCTGCACAACAAAGCATTTTATCAGCAGAATTTGAAAGCGAGCGCCATTTAAAAAGAGCAAAAATCGTCTGTTCTCTCTATTAGCGGAAGAATGCAGAAAAAATGGATAGGTCTGAGGGACCACTACAGGAAGGAGGAGAGAGAAAGACAGGAGGAGAAGTGGGTCTGCTGGAGGTGTGGGCGTGTGTGGCAGTATGCCTCCGTGATGGGTTTTTGGACCCATTCTTGGAGGAGTGTCCTTCCACCTCCAACCTTGATGAAGGTCGGTGGAGGCGAGGAGAGCAGGGAAGATGAGGAGAGACAGAAGAGTATGTCACACACACACACGAACACACACTGTGCAAAAACGCGCTCCTTTCCACCACAAGATTTTAGTATATTCAACACTGTAAAAGTTTGATGTCGTGGATAAATCAATATTATCTCCTTTGTAAATTGCTTCCTGCCTGTCAATCCGCTCGTGACTAATTAGATGGTGATTTTACGTTATGTTCATGCTATGTTTTAAGCTGAAGTTGAACAACAGCAAGCAGCTGCTGCTGTGAAGAAGTCCGCTGCGCGGCTCCTTTAAATGACAAGCAAGATTTTACGTTGGTGTCAGTCACGTGACGAGCGGCCAAAGCGGCTAAAATATTTGGCCTCTTTGGCCGCTGTCGGCTGTCTCGGGCGTGCTTGCCGCTTTGGCCGCTTTTGCCTCTTTTGGTGTGAACGCACAGTAAGGCCTGTCACGATACCAAATTTTGCTGGATGGTAATATTCGAAAAATTATTTCCGATAAACATAATTTTTATATTAATGTTATTTTAATTTATGTCATAATAAAGTGAGTACACTATATCAAAAGCAATAAACTTTAATTTCTTAAGAGTAGTTAACTGTAATTGGAAGGTCAAGATCTTTTAAAAAAATAATAAACTAACAATAAAATAAATTTAACAAAAATAAATAAAGAAAAAAACAATGAAAATGAAATGGACTCTCTTTTGGGAAAAATTGCACACAAATAAAAATCATTATACTAATCAAAAACAATAAAATATAGACCCTGTCTCTTTAAAGCCAAAATAACTCCAGTAAAAACACAAACAACAATAAAAAAAACAAATAAAATGGAGTTTATACAGTTACACAGTTTACACAGAAAGTTGCACAGAGTGAGCCATCTTCTCATCCAGCCTGTTTAGTAGAAAGAGAGGAGGGAAACTAACATGCATGCTCATGTGAATTTATCGAGGCCGGCAAACTTACTGAGGACTTTTTTTATTGATCTTTCGATTAATTGATTTATTGATTATTGTGACAGGCCTAGTAACTGTTAACAAGGCCAATAAATTTACTCTGTTGACATTATCATTCTATATTATATGAATTTAAATATACAAACAGTTTGACAGCACAGGGCCTCCTGTCTAAGCTCAGCATTTTGTCTCAACTAATTAAAAGAGGCACTGTGATTGGTTGATGGTTTTGAAGCAGCATTAATACTAGAAATGATTTTTTTTGTAATTCACTGATTCAGTTTTTATTGCTTTTTGAGCATTAACAACAATGCAAAAAGTACAAACAGTAAGAGAGAAGAGAACATAAATAAAGTGTATTGAATAAAAATAAAGAAAATAAGCCAGCTGTTAAAGTTAGGGGGAAAAATAAATAGATTAAAAAAAAGAGTTAATCAGTACAAGCATTTACGGGGTAATCATTAGCATTGTCCATCACATCTCATCAGTTCACACATTGGTAATGTCGTCCACAATTATTTCAGAAATTATTTTTAAAAAATGTTCTGGAGGCTTGAAAATCAGCATTAAAGGCACTCAAGTGAACCATAAAAGGAATTAAAACAAGTGACAAACTTTGTGTTTGTCGTGTGTATTTTTATGCTTTGGTCTGATGAATACAAATGAATAACTGCTGCTTTATTACAGGAAGATTAGCATGAACATTTTGTCCTTTTTTTAATCTGTCTAGACTTTTTTTTTTATCTTTCCAAACAAGAAAATAAAATAAAAAATATAAATATAAATGAGTCTGCAGTCCAGCAACAGCATACAAATAAAGCCAAACCTCCTCCACAAAACAAAGATAACAGAAAAAAAGAAAACACAACAGCCTAGGAATTCTTCATTGTGTACAGATCCTGTATTTTAGTCGTTTTGACCTGTCGTTGACCTTTCCTGTCTCTCCCCCTCACTCGTTTGTTTCATTTCAGCTGGCTCTTGTGACCTGGAGGGAGTGTTTGTTCCGACCCCTCAACAAACAGGTGTGTTTATTTTTCTTTTCTACTGAAGTGAAGTGACAGATGACAAAGTCTCACTGAAACACTAAACATCATATTTTCTGCTTCTTGTTAAGTTTATCCTGCCAAATGTCCTGATTATCTTACCCAGTCGTCTTTATTTCACTTTACTAATTATGAACAAATAATCTGTTTTTTAGGTAACAAACGCCGTGCTGAAGCTGATAGAGAGAGAGAGGAACGGCGAGACCATCAACACCAGACTGATCAGCGGTGTGGTTCAGTCTTACGGTAGGTTTAAAATAAGAAATCACCTTTTCTCTGCATAAATTAGAGGAAGAAGACTGCAGTGTTTGCAAAGCTGCTGAAGATTATTTGTGAAATTGGCAGTTTTTTCCAAGTTTAGCTGCTACTTTGGGGTCAGAGTTGCACACTCCTCTGGCTTTTCTGTGTCTTTATCTCTGTTTTTATGTATATTTATGTATGTAACTTATCCATCATAATTTGGTGAAGGGAAACAACCCAACAGCTTCATTTTACCACCAAATGCTCTTATTTTACAGCCATCTTAAAACCTTAAACAACCTCAGAAATGACTAAACTCAACTAAAGGTTAAATTAACACAAACTAATGCAGATTTTGGGCTAAACTCTCCTTTTGTGACTCCAAGACTTAACCAGATATATTTTCAGTGTCTATTTTACATGATAAACTAACTTTACAAACTGTGTAAAACGTCCAAACATTTTTGATTGAGGAAATAAAGTGAAAGGTTTCCAAATAATATGGTCAGGATTGGCTGCAAGTTTTAAAACTGTGAAACTTATAAACATATTTAGGGCGTCCAAACATTTTTAATCGAGAGCCAAAAAATAGAAAAATACATGGCTGACTGGGCCACTTTGCTACGTCTTGCTTTTGCTGAAAAAAAAATGAGATTATAGGATTCAGGGATGGCCAATCCCTTTTCAGGGGCCCCAGTTCAGCCTAAGCTACCACACAATTCCCCCTAAACAGGATAGGATAATCTTCAGTCGGACACAAAATAAGAAAAAACTGCAAGAAGCCGCCAAACTTTGTCTTCGAAGCAAAACAGTGTAATGCGCTTTACACAAAATGGACCTTTAGCTTGATCAGGTGCAGAAAATATGCATAGTTAGTGCGTTTGCTGCTATATTTATATTTGTTTTATGCATTAAATTGTTTGTGGACAAATTTAGTTTGGGCTGTGGGCCGCATTTGGTCCCAGGACCATTGTTTAGACCAGGGGTGTCCAAACTGTGGCCCGGGGGCCAAATGCGGCCCAATGCCCATTTTGAATTGGCCCCCGAAACAGTTTAGGAATCAAGACATTTTGATTACAGCAGCAAATGCCATCAATCACGCACATTTTCTTCTGTATTTACTTTACCACAAGGTCTCATTTACACATTATATTGCAATATTCATCTTCAAGCACCAACATTCTTGCAGTTTACTCTTGTTTTGTGTCTGAAAGTAAGGATTAGTCGTTAGTGTCTCCCATCTCTGCTGCTCAAAAGGTCTTGTCCATACTAGGTGTGAATCTAGCAATAGCCCGGGGTTACGAAAGCCCCTTGACAGGTGATAGCCCACCCATTAACCTTAAAACTTTAACTTCAATAGACTGAAAGTGAGGCGCAGAAAGTGGCTCAGTTGTCCATGTATTCCTTTAGATGTGGCCCTCGATGTAAAAAGTTTGGACACCCCTGGTTTAGACACTCCTGCCATATTATTTATTTATTTATAGACCTGTCTTTAACCAGGAGATTAAAAAATCCCTTTTTCATGAGTGTCCTGGCCAAGACAGCAGCACATTCAACAGTTTTAGACAAACACATGCAGTCATAAGATAAAAATAAAACAACAAACACACAAAGTGTAGTTTGATTATATTTTAACAAAGTTGAGTTTTTTGCGTATATTCACACCACCTCCTCTGTTTCTCCTGCCCTCTTCCTCCAGTCGAGCTGGGCCTGAACGAGGAGGACGCCTTCGCCAAAGGCCCCACGCTGTCCGTGTACAAAGAATACTTTGAATGTCAGTTCCTCACTGACACGGAGCGTTTCTACACTCGCGAGAGCACAGAGTTCCTGCAGCAGAACCCCGTCACCGAGTACATGAAGAAGGTGGGCTGTGTTTCAGGTTTGGTTGGATTAAAGCTGATGTTTGGTGACACAGAGAATGAGGGGAAAAATGATAAAATGTGCATTTTTCTTCAGGCGGAGGCTCGTCTGCTGGAGGAGCAGCGGCGCGTGCAGGTTTACCTCCATGAATCCACCCAGGACGAGCTGGCCAGGAAGTGTGAGCAGGTCCTCATAGAGAAACACCTGGAGATTTTCCACACAGAGTTCCAGAACCTTCTGGATGCAGACAAGAACGAAGGTAAAGCGGGGCAGCGATGGACGAGCAGTGAGGTTCTTAAACAGTGTCAGAGTTCATAGTTAGCGAACAGAAACACGTGAGCTACGGCTGGACAATTTATCAATTAAATCAATTAATACAAATTATTTTCTGCAGAAGTCTTGAAGTGAGAAAATTAGATTTTTCTTGACTATCTCCGATTGTAAGTTGTTGCAATGTTAGAAAATATAAACACTGAAAATTTACATTTTTAACAATGGAAGGCCCCGTCAGGTTTTGAACAAGCTCTTGTGTAGGCTTTTATTTGTTTTTTTAAATTTCATTAAATGTTGATCAGAGAGTTCATGTTAATATGCTGTTAAAGTAGGTAACTTTCAGTATTTATGTAGACGAAGTACATAATATTTTATGACATGCATTTTAACTTAGAGAGGGAAATTCCGTTTCATTTGAAATATATTTTTAAATGGGCAAAACTTGATTCATGTCATTTTTTGTGTCACTTTATAAAAATACAGTACCTAGCATAAATTAGTCAATATCTACATGAACAAAGGAACAATTTCCAAAGTTTTGACAAAGCGAGTATAACAGACTATTTTTTTTTCCATAAGATGACAATAGGCGTAATATGAAAACTGAAATTTGGCTTTGTTGCCACCCTTTTGATTGGGGTGTACTCATTTTTGCAATCCCGATCTTAAATTGAGAAAAAAAAACATTTTTTGTGTGCAACTTAAAAAATCTCGTTAACAATCAATGGCCCACATATGAGGGAGTATTTTGTGGTATAGTGTGCTATAGAAAATGTTATTTTGAGAGGAAACTAAAGATTTTCTGACAAATCTGAAGAGGTATACTCAATCATGCTGACCACTGAATTGTTGTTATGTTCTATTTATTTTTATTTTTTTTAGAGGGAAACAATCGATCAAAACCATGCATTGTGCTGTTGGGAAAAAAATAGAGATTTTATTCTTAAACCATATTGCCCAGCCCTAGTGTGAGCTCTAACCATAGGGTGGTTAAAAAGGGAAAGTGTGTGTTTGATATGTACCTGAGATCATGGAAATATCATCCAGAAGATTTGATAACAAAGAAAAAGTGTAATGACAGCAGAAGCCTCGAACATTATTCTCAAGAGCTCAAGGAAGAACTTCTTCTCTTTTGCTGTTTTTTTAATAAGGGTCTTTCTCCTTTTTGATTTGATCTATCAGTGAGGCAGAAACAACACTGGCAAGTGTAGCACTGTTCCAAAAGTTGAATTATTTCTTAATGAAAAGTCGGGGTTCCCAATATTATTCGTATGATATTGGTATCATCAGTTATGAAAATGACTTCAGATATTTAAGATATATGTAACATTTGGCAATGTTTACAAGTTAATTTTAAATAACAAGTAAAAGCTGCGAGTAAAAAGCAGATTTTATGTAAACAGATTAGTAAAACGGTGAAGCTTTCATGAAGTGTGATTTTCATGTCCCTGTTAAAAATGTAACTGCTTATAACAGCTGCAGACCCGTTCCTAAGACGTGCCTCTTGCTCTGTTTTCTGACAAATTTCAGATCTGGGCCGGATGTACAACCTGGTGTCGCGGATCACAGACGGTTTGGGAGAACTAAAGAAACTTCTAGAGACTCACATCCACAACCAGGGCCTCGCCGCCATCGAGAAGTGTGGAGAGGCAGCGCTCAATGTACGCACAGCTTTTTAAAATCTATCTTCTTACTGACCTACAGTGTTCTGCATGGACCCGGTTTTGTTGTAGTTAGATAATATCAAAGTGTTGGAGGCTACAAGTGCTGCTAGTTTCTTTTTCTTATTTTATTGAGACCCAGTTGAACCAAAAGAAATGTGATGACCTGCTGCTGTGGATCTGCTCGACTCCATGAGCTCGATCCTGCCTCAACCATAAACAGAAACTTCATTTAATATTAATTCATACTTTTAGACCATTATACCATTTTAATGCCAGTTCAGCTAGATGCTGCTAAAACAATCAGCATCATTCCTCTCCAGATTATATTTGCGGCCCTCAGGCAGGGAAAGATGGTTTTATGTGGCCCTCTTGGTATTTAAGTTGCCCACCCTGGTCTATGCACTATATATGTGAACTGAAGACAGGAAGAAGCAGTAGCTAGCGAGTAGCCATATTTCTATTTTTATTTCCATATATTATATTTCTGTTTATATCTCTCTCTCTGTTTTTTAAATACTTAATTTATATCTTTTCAGAAAACACAGAACATTTAAAGGGTTAACAAGAAGAACTCTCCCCTCCTCTTATTCTATTTCAATGTCCCAAAATGTATCTAAAATGCAAAATGTGCTCACATTAACAAAAGGAAAATATAGCAGTACTCTGAGTTACATACTGCTATGGTCATCCTTTTGTACAATTACACTGTGTGATAGAAAGATGTCGTGAAAGATGTCGAGGTGTCATTTGTCCTTCTAGAGCCACCATGTAATCAAGTAAAGGTTGTCATATTTGTCTGAACTTGGTTGCTTTGCCCAACAACTCATATCTGATCTTCTCCATGAACAAAGTACGAGAGGATTTTTATCTGCCGGGGAGGTTATGTTGTTGCCGGCATCTGTTTATTTGTTTCTCTGTTAGCAACATCACTCAAAAAGTTATGGATGGATTTTGCTGAAATGTTCAGGAAACGTCCGGATTGGGACAAGGAACAAATGATCAGATTTTGGGAGTTGTCTGGATCAGCGTCTGAAATGCGATTTTTGTGAATAGCTACTGAACTAAAATAGATATCATTATGAATCCAATTGTTAATGGTATGTTTTCATGGTAAAGGAATCTAAATATTTAGATGAAATAACGGCAGGACTAAATTTTATGGTGAAAATCACAATGTGGGTGAGGACTGTGGTGCTGGCAGAGGTCTGCGCTCTCCGAGTGCTTTTCTAGTATCTATCTTTTTTTATTTATCTTTTTGTTTGATATATATTGTGTAACTGGAATCTTAATTTTCCTGAGGAAGTTTCCCAAAGGGGTAAATAAAGTTTAATCTGATTTTATGTGTATCCATAAATTGAAGAGTTTATCTGAAGCCTGCTTTATTGTAAAGTGGCTGGAGCTGCAAAACAAACTTATAATATTCAGCAAATTCATAGGGTGATATTTGTTGATAAAAGAAGAGCTGTTGAAGAACTCTAAATTGCACAGACATTAATCTGTTGCGTGTTTTTTTCAGGACCCCAAAGTGTACGTCCAGACCACCCTGGACGTCCATAAGAAATACAACGCCTTGGTCATGTCTGCCTTTAACAACGACGCCGGCTTTGTGGCGGCCCTCGATAAGGTCCGTCTCAAATCTCCCCCAGAGGTTGATTTTATCCGTAATCACCCTGCTCGGCTGCTTCAGGTTCGTCTAATGGGCTCTTTCTGGTCTCTCTTCAGGCATGTGGACGCTTTATCAACAACAACGCCGTCACCAGGATGGCCCAGTCGTCCAGCAAATCGCCCGAGCTGCTCGCCAGATACTGCGACTCTCTACTGAAGAAAAGGTACGAGCTCCATCTGGATGTGTTTTCAGCGGAGGGACACGAAGGACCGCACTTAAGTCATTATCTGCACTTACAGCTCATTATTGTGCTTCTCAGGAGAGAAGTTTAGAAGGAACTGGAGGGGGTTTGCACTTTTAAACTAGTCTCATGTCAATCTTTAGTTTCCGCTTTAGTTTTATTTGTTTTGAGAGCTGAAGCAGCACATTGTTAAAGCTGCGTTCTTTGACTCCAAGGATGCAACTAGAGCAAATTTAACTGTTTAAGTGTTGAAATAAAAAGAGCTATGGCAGTGCGGGAAAGAAGCAGAAGCTCAGAAATAATAATAATAACTTAATTTATGTAGCACCTTTCAAAACAGAAGTTTACAAAGTGCTTTAACAGACAAAACAAAGGCAGAAAAAAATCAACAGTCAGGTCAACAGAGACCACGAGAGTCAAAGGAAAAGGCACAGAGGAACAAAATGAAAGAAAATGGTGTAAACTGGTAGGGTTGAAACAGCCGATGTAATTTAGGATAAACCAAATCAGTATGGCTCTCCATTTAGGGTGGGAGAAAAAATCAATTCACAAAAGTATCAGGATTTTTTGTTTGACGATTTTTAAATAGATTTTTTTCCAAATTTTAATGCTTCATTTTAGTCTGTGTTAATAAGCCACTTTTAAATGCAATCCAGGCTTTTGAAGAGAGAGTATAAACAGCTGGGTAAAATATATTGCTGAATAATTCCTAAAAACTGACTCACATGTGATGTGTATTTTTCCTGATATAGTCTGTAGGCATCATCATTGTTCATCTTTTTCGCTGGTGTTAAAAAAGCTCACCAAAGATTCCAAAAATCTGCAATATTAAAAAATTGCAATTTAAATCGAATCAGCACCCAAAAAAACCTAAAAAATCAAATTGGGAGAAAAGTGTATCGTTCCAGCCCTACTCTCCATGTTAACATGTACAGATGAAGAGCATTGGTGGAGAAGGTATTTCATTTTATGAATAATGACACGGAGACGACAAGACAGTAAATAGATAAAAGATTTTCAGATACATAGATACATTTAAGACTGTTGAAGGTTTACGACATCACATCAGGAAGATGTAAAAGAAGAAGGCAGATTGAGGACATGTGAAAGAGAAAAAAAATAATAACAAATACACAAAATAAAATGGAATCAAAATAATATTTAAAAACGGATAATATCAAAACAAGAAAATGAAGTAAAAACGGGACTAAAACGATGAGAAACCGTGAGAAGAAGAACAGTAGAACTTAAAAATAGTAAAATAAGTAAGTAAAAAGGATCAAGTAAAAGCAAGTCTTACAAAGTAGGTTTTAAGATGAATGTAAAGGACATTAAGAAACTGTTTTCAAGAAGAGAAGGATGCTATAATTTCACGTTAAAAAGTATTTATGTGTCAGTGTTTGGGGTTAAATTATGAAACAGATTAGCAGGTAAATTAAAGTAAAACCATAAGCAAGTCTAAAAAATATATCTAAAAGCTAAATTTGAAATATATAAAAGGATGAAGAGCTGCAGTTTAGCCCAGGACAGTAATGAAGAGTCTAGAAAATATGAATAAATTGTCTTTTTTTTCGTGTGCGTTGGGATTTTTTATATGCATGGAAGTTAAGTATTATATAAATAGTTGGAATTTTGTGTGTACATTTATGTAAGGGCTGGACATTATATTGATTACATCAATTAAATCAAGTTATTTTCTGCTTAAGATTTAAAAATGAAATGTCTTTTTCTCAAGTTACTACAATAAAAAGGTGTTGCAATGTTTGAAAATATTACTGAAAATGTTTTAATGATGATAGGCCTTGTCAGGTTGTGTTCAAGCACATGTTTAGGCCTTTATTTGTTTCTTAAATTAGATTAAATATTTATCAGAGAGTTTCCTGCATGTTTATAAACTGAAAACTCCTTGAGTGTTTATGTAAACAAGCCTGTGTACATTTGAACTACATAATCAACGTTTTACAACAGAATTACTGCATGTATTTTATCTTTAAGCGGGAGAGTCTGTTTAGTTTTGGAACATATTTTGATAACATAAAGGCAAAACCTGATATATGTCATTTTTGTGGAGGTTCGTTTTTTTCCTTGGACAGAGAAAAGGAGTAAAATCAATTCAATCGTACATCGAGTTTTGTGGAAAAGAATCTGAGATTTTAGTTTGAGCTCATACAAGTAGCTTCTCACATATTTTAGTCAATGTTTTATAAAGACCATTGGTTCCTGAATGGATGGTGGATGTTATAAATCTTATAAATATGGAGAAAGTAAAAACTTGACTGTAGTTTGTGTTAATTAAAGTGGTGGGATTAAATAAGTTTGTATTACTTCCTACTCCTTTTCCTGCATATGAAAGATCAACAGTTTTATAGTAATGAATTCATCACAGGGATTAAATCTTGTCTTTTTTTCTCTTTTCAGCTCTAAAAACCCTGAAGAGGCAGAGCTGGAGGACACGCTGAACCAAGTGGTGAGATGCTGTGACCCTCATGTTTGTACTGATCCACACAAACAGAGCGTGTTTGTGTTCTTACCACAGAGTCCCACTAAACTAGTGACCCAGTTAGTGTTGGGTTAGAGGCACAGAGCTGGAGTCAGGCTTCAGTAAAGGAGGACGACTTTCTGTTTTATTTGAGATCATAGAAATATCAATATATATAGTTTATATGTTACTCTGTAATTGTATGTCCTGTTTGTAGAGAGCCTGCTTATTTTAAAGAACTGCAAAAACAGACTTGATGTAAACCTCTAAAAGAAGAATTTACCGACAGATAAGAAGCGTTCATGTCTCAAAGGAAAGTGAAAATGTTAATGTTAGACTTTTTTTCCGCACTGCTCCAGTTTCATCCTTTACATTTGAGTTGGAGCATTCATTGTAGTCTTTACCTCTGCCAAGGAGGTTTTGTTTTTGCTGGCATATGTTTGTTTGTTTGTTTGTTTGTTTGTGTGTTTGTTAGCAAGATTAAAAAAAAATCAACGGATTTTGCTTAAGTTTTTAGGAGATGTAGGTAAAGGCCCAACTTAAAAATCAATAGATTTTTTTTCGGGTGCTGGTTTGGCGGAGTGGTTAGCAATCATGCACGTCCCATATACATACTTCTGCCAGCCTGGCTTCGAATCCAGCCTACTCTCTCACCCCTTTCACAAGCCTATCCACTGTCTCTCTCCTATCAATAAAGGCAAAAAATGCCCAAAAAATACATTTAAAAAAAAAAAGATTTTGGTGGTGATACAGGTATTTGTCTGAATGCAAAAAATTCTCCAAATTTCCAAAAATCCCACAAGTTAACATTAGGCAGAATAAAAAAATATATATATTTCTGCCATTTCTAAATGGATTTACTTCCAATTTCACAGGATAATATGCAGTCAGTTATCACATTTACCTTTAATTCCCATTTAATTCTGAGTAAAACTTAAATTGTCTATAAAAAGATTAAAAATCGTCATGTAAACACCTAATTCTGAATGAAAATGACCATTCAGAATTAAACTTAATTCTGAAGTAAGTGGCTGGTTTATTCAGATTTTAAATCCTTAATAAATAATTCCTCAATCATGTATACATTCATTCCGCTATAAATTAATTGTGGTGGTTCTGCTCATGCTCGTTCCCTTGTCCTGCTGCGATGAGGCAGAGGACGCTGACAGGTGTGGGACTACACACAAGCTGAGACAATTTACTTAATTAAAGCCTTAGAAGATTTGGAAGTAATGAAAGAGTGGATGGATGTAAGCATTAACCTTTTTAAAACTGTAGCGTCCAGGTTGGACGAGGTTTCCCAGACGGAGATGCTGAACTAGAATTTTTCTTCAGTAGACTTAAATACGTAAATACGTCACTACGTCACATCTGTCCCTGTCCAATCAGAACCATTCCCAACCCCCAGGCCTTCAATAAAGGGGAATAAACATGTTTTCCATGTAAACCTTTATTCAGAATTATTATTTCCATGTAAACACAAAGGAGAAAACTTTAATTCCAAATAATTTAATTCTGAATGAATTCACAATTAATAAACATCATGTAACCGTGGCCATTGTCTCTGTCATCAAGGTAAATTTCATCTGGATCTGATCCAGACTGACGTCACCAAAAAGCACTGAACTTTCGGGAAATCCACTGACGACATTCAGTAATTCATCTAAAATCAAATATTGAGTGATGCTCCCAAAGCTTTAAGTGTTCATGCAGGACAACAGCCTCCATGTATGTGCTGAGTTTTTCCAGAACTGTATCTGTAGAGAGGTTGTAAAGACGTCACTGAGCTGTGGGTCGAGGCTCCTGAGAGCTTTTCTAGTTACTAATGAAATATTTCCTCCCTCCTCCAGATGGTCGTGTTCAAATACATCGAGGACAAAGATGTTTTCCAGAAGTTCTATGCGAAGATGCTGGCTAAGCGTCTGGTCCATCAGAACAGCGCCAGCGACGACGCCGAGGCCAGCATGATCTCCAAACTCAAAGTGAGTCTCACACACACGGACGGGTCAGCGATCGACTCTCAGCGTGAGCCCAGACTAAACATCGCTCTGTTTTTGTTCCCGCGCAGCAAGCGTGCGGCTTCGAGTACACGTCCAAACTGCAGCGGATGTTCCAGGACATCGGAGTCAGTAAAGACCTGAACGAGCAGTTCAAGAAGCACCTGACCAACTCAGAGCCTCTGGACTGTGAGTAAACACGCTCACATCCGCTTTTTATTTGATCCTGGAGAGTATCGACGAGTCACTGCTCCCTCTAACTGGATGTTGTTGCCCTTTATTGTGTTGTTTTTATAGCTGTTGTATTTGTGAAGTGGCCCTCTGCTCTTCAAAGGCATTCATAAATTAAAAATGGGTTACCTGACAGTGAAACGTAACTGAAACACACTTAGCTAACAACTAATTTTCATTTGTTGTCCCTCTAAAGAGGTCCTTCTATTTTCCCTCTGTCTTGAGGATGATCCATCCCATACCTGTTTGAGTGTTGTCTAAGAGACAAAAGTGCAAAACAGTTCAACATTCATACAATGAAACAGTTTGATGAAAAAGAGGGGGTTAAAAATTAAATAATTAAGAAAATTCAAATGTAAGAGTTGGAAGTGTGCGAACAACATTAAAAAGTTTCTGCATCAATGTTTAACTGTTGGACAGACTGAGTGCAGAACTATAGCAAATTAAAAACATGATTCTGTTTAAAAAGAGGCAAATAGAAAATATTTTCAGAGGTTCATTGATGAACAAGTACCACAAACTGCTTGCTGATTATTCAGCGGACAATTTTGCAGGGTTTGGTAAATTCATGTGTAAATAATAGGGATGGGACGATACACTTAGGGGCCATTTACAGGGAAACTCCTGACTTAAAGACGCAAAGATTCTTCCTTTACGTTTTCAAATTCTTCTGTATTCAGATGACAACGCTGGAGACGAGTTAATCCCCTGTAAATCTGCTGTAGTGTGCATGCCGGTTCAGCAGATGGCTGTGTAGGTCTGCAGAGAGGCAGCGCTGCTACAATACATGCACGAACGAAGAAGAATAACATTTCACAAACAACAATGGCGAATAGACGCACAGAGACGCAGGAGTTTCTTTTCTGGACAACAAATCTCTCTGGATAGTTTTGTCTGGATAACAAACCGAGCACGGTAGGAGGCTCACACGTTACTCGGCAGTTCCTGGTATGCGCGCAGCCTTCACGTGAAAGAGTACTGCGCTTGCGGTGACGTGAGCGTTTCACCCTAAAACGCTCTGATACGGGTTTACACGGAGCTGCATGGAGAGCGGATTCAAAACTTTCTACTCTGGAGTACGTTTTCAAAAGTTTCTGTTTTCAGTAAAAATGCAACGTGCTCCATCTAAACGCAAGGCCAAACGCAGTGAAAACTTATCCGATTTGAGCATTTTCGGCGCCATGTAAACGTCCCTTTAAACTCACGATACGCTGCACCTCGATATGCCCGGGTCACGATACGAAACGTCACGATACAATAACAAAAAAGTTAAAAAGAAAAAATATTACTGTGTAATTACAACTTTTTTTTTAGTTTGAGTTTCACACAGGAAAACACAAGGCCTAACAGGCCAAACACAAACTATAACACTCTCTCTAACCCTAGAGAGGTTAGAGAGAGTGTATGCTCACGAGCGGTAGGCTCGTTTTTGCCGGGGTCGTTTTTGACAGTAAGCATAGCAAAGTTTACACACCATCTTACTCTTGTCAGTTATTCTGTTGTCGTCTTTTTTAATGAGAAAGCCAAAATACTGCCAGACAGATGACTTGTATCCAGGCGGAGCGTCCTCAATTTCGACCTCATTCGACACCACTGTTCAGCTTTTTGGAGGCAAGGTAGTTGGTGCTAATGTTTGTTGTCATCACTTCTGGTCACATGAGCTGTTACCAGATGTGACGTCTTTATTTTGCGATCCATTGTTTTTCAAACTCGATGCATTTTGTCATGTACTGTATCGCGATATTTCGCCAAACGATATTTCATCCCATCCCTAGTAAATAAGGTATATAATAATATATAAAAGGTATAATTGTATAATTTTGGTAAACTAAACAGTGTTCTGATTTCAGTTTGGAAGTATGGTAAAATTTAAGGAGGTACGAACAGATATGTTCTTCCTACTCTTTTTTTCATTCAAGTAAGCTGCGAGGCTCGAAAAATGCAAATTCAGCTGCCTTGTTTTTTATTTTTTTATAGTCATTTGTGTTTTTAACTCTTTAAAGTTCTCATCTACATGATCAAGACAAAGATATCAGTTATTCTTTGTGTTTCCCTCTCGTAGTGGACTTCAGCATTCAGGTCCTGAGCTCTGGGTCGTGGCCGTTCCAGCAGTCCTGCACCTTTGCTCTGCCCTCTGAGGTAACTCCCACATCAGCACGTTTTTAAACAAGTTTCCTCTCCTCAGGTGTCAGATTTTAGTTTAAGATACAGGAGAGAGCAAAAAGAACAGTAAAATGATCACATTATTGTGAGTCAAGGTGTATTTATTGTTAAATTTTATGCTCTAAAACTTTTGGTTGAATGAAAAACAGCACAAGGAAATATAATTAACTTTACCCCAATATTCAGAGGCTGTTTGAATCACAGTCTTTGTGAACAGAGGGGGGCAGATGTTTTTGTACAGAATAAATTTAGGACCACTGTGAAGCAGAGATGTTTCAGTTAAAGGCGTAAACTTGTGGAAACGCTGTGATGATGACTTTAAGACGTGTAATTAAGGTTACTTATTTAAAAAAGGTATTTGAAAATGAGGAATAACAGTTCATAGACCAGATAGGACAAAAAGTGAAGAAACTGAGAACTAAGCCTTTGGATATGAGAGGTAAATGAGTTTCAAAGGAGTTTATCTTATTTCCTTTTTTAACTGCTTAAAATTTTTCCCTTAAATGCTTAAATTTCTTTTCTTGTTTTGTAACTTTAAGCAGCTACAAGGTTGTATTGAAGGATATATATTTATATTTTATACAAGCCTATTTTGTAATAACAGTAGGTATGTCATGCTTATGCTTCTCTCACTCTCTCTCTTCCTCCTCCTCTTCCTCTCCCTCTTCCTCCTTCTCTTCCTCTTCCTCTCTCTTCTCTCTCTTCCTCTCCCTCTTCCTCCTTCTCCTCCTCTTCCTCTCTCTCTTCCTCTCCCTCCTCCTCTTCTTTTCCCTCCTCCTCTTCCTCTCCCTCTTTCTCTCTTCCACTTCCCCTCCCTCCTCCTCTTCTTCTCCCTCCTCCTCTTCCTCTCCCTCTCTTTCTTCCTCTCCCTCTTCCACTTCCTCTCCTTCCTCCTCTTCTTCTCCCTCCTCCTCTTCCTCTCCCTCCTCCTCTTCTTCTCCCTCTCTCTCTTCCTCTCCCTCTTCCACTTCCTCTCCCTCCTCCTCTTCTTCTCCCTCTTCCTCTCCCTCTCCCTCCTCCTCTTCTTCTCCCTCTTCCTTCTCCTCTTCTTCTCCCTCTCCCTTCTCCTCTCCCTCTCTCCTCTCTCTTTCACTCTTCCTCTCCCTCCTCTCCCTCTTCCTCCTCCTCTCCCTCTCCCTCCCCTCCCTCTCCCTTTCCCACATCTTCCTCTCTCCCTCCTCTTCCTCTCCCTCCTCTTCCTCTTCCTCTGGTGTTCTCAGCTGGAGAGGAGCTACCAGCGCTTCACGGCGTTCTACGCGAGCCGACACAGCGGCAGGAAGCTGACCTGGCTCTATCACCTGTCCAAAGGCGAGCTGGTCACCAACTGCTTTAAGAACAGGTACGGGGCGCCGCGGTGTCTGCTTCTGTCCGGGGCTCAGGGTTCATGGTTTGATCGGCCGTTAACGCTTTGATTTGTTTTCAGGTACACGCTGCAGGCCTCCACCTTCCAGATGGCCATCCTGCTGCAGTACAACACGGAGGACAGCTACACCGTGCAGCAGCTCACTGACAGCACGCAGATCAAAACTGTGAGAGCGTTTTCACGACTTACTTTAAAACTGTTTTGACAGTAAAGATGGAAAATGCAGCCTGATAGGGGCAGAGTTTTTTGTTCTAGAGGAAATTACTGATTTCTCTTTGTATTTTCAGGACATTCTGGTTCAAGTTCTCCAGATTTTGTTAAAATCGAAGCTGCTGGTGAGTAGAACAAACGAGAAACTTTGAATTCATGCATGTTTTCCCTGCTCAGATTGCTGTAGCTCGCTCTATAAATGCTCCGACCAAGTCCTCACTCCACTGTTTACATCTGGTTCAAAATGCAGCAGCTGGATTATGGACCTCGAACCAGCCGTCAGTCCACATCTCACCAATTCTTGCCTTGAGAATAAACTATAAAATCCTGTTGGTCACATACAAATGTATACCATAACTTATCAGACTACAAGACAA
The DNA here is from genome assembly GCA_036419115.1 of Scarus forsteni. NCBI lineage: Eukaryota > Metazoa > Chordata > Actinopteri > Labriformes > Labridae > Scarus > Scarus forsteni. The sequence continues at coordinate 2,200,104 of JAZDUH010000007.1, read as the reverse complement.
TATATTTTTCCCCACACTTTAAATCCTGCGGCTTAAACAACGATGTGGCTAATTTAAAGGTTTTTTTATATTACATTACATAGAGTTAAAAAATCTTTCTCTGTAACATGTGTGTTAATATCTCGGCTGCGGCTTATAGACAAGCATGGCCTAGATGTACACAATTATTTTAAGATGTAGTGTGTGCAGCTAATATTCAGATAGATGGCTCGATAGCCTGAAATTTATGACCTCCGCCAAGGAGGTTATGTTTTCGGGAGAGTTTGTCTGTCTGTCTGTCTGTGAACAAAATAACTCAAAAAGTTATGGATGGATTTTGATGACATTTTCAGGAAATGTTCAGCATGGGAAAAGGAATAAGTGATTCAATTTTGGTGTTGATCTGGATCACCGTCTGGATCCGCCATGACAAAAAATGTGATTTTTGTGAATAACTACTGAACTACAGTAGATATCATTATGAAACCAATTGCTAATGTTATGTTTTCATGGTCAAGGAATCTAAATATTTAGATGAAATAAAGGTAGGACTAATATTTATGGTAAAAATCACAATATGGGAGAGGACTGTGGTGCTGGCGGAGGTCTGCGCTCTCCGAGTGCTTTTCTAGTTCTTATTATATGTTTACTATTTTGCACCAATTTACTACTCAAAGTTTTTGTTTGTGCAATAAAATGTGCAGTAAAATCTGCTTCTGATTCTAAAGCCCTACGTACCCTCACTCCCAGTCCCTTCTCCACAAGCCGTCTTCTCAGATCAGCTGATCTTTGGCTTCTCTCTTTTCCACGCCTTTAAACTCCCACAATCTGGAGATCTGCAGAATCCTTCAGTTGCTTTAAAAAGTATCTAAAAACTCGCCCGTATATTGAGCCTTCATGTAACTTTCAATGCTGTGTTTAATTCTTGTGTTTTCCCTTCGTCATTGTGCTTCATTGTTGAATTTCTGTGAAGCACTTGGTGACTTTGTGTGTATGAAGTGCTTCATAAATTAAGTTTTTCTCACTTATCAACACTAGAGGGTGCCAAATAAATGATCATTATTCATCTGTTTGACTGAAAATTACTCTAAAACGGGGATACTCAACTCGTGGAACCCCTTTTTCAGTGACTCACAAAAATTTGCCAGGGCAAAATAATGTTAGAAAAAAAAACATTAATATATGTTTGAAATATGTATTTATACATCTGTGTATATATATGAGCAGATGTTCTGGTAAAGTGACATGTTTTTAATTTTTTTTAAACAACTTCTCAGAAGCTGGTAGGGCTGGGTTAAAAATCAATGTAATCGATTTAAATTGATTTTCCTTTAACTGGTTCATAATCGATCCATAAAATCCAAAGATTGATCTTTTAACTTGGGTAGTTTTTTCTTCTTTGGATGTTCAGAGAAGCAGCCTGTGGTATCAACCCTGCTAGTCTCGTGTGATCAGCGTTTAGCGTTGCTTTCTACTGAACAAGATCTCATGAGATGTTACAGCAAACAAACATGGTGAAGCTCTATATAGGCACCACTGGCAAGTTTAAAAGCTGATGTTTGGATGTACAGTATTTTAGATTTAACAAGTACAAAGGAAAATACGAGTTGGACAAAAAACAAGTAACATGCAGAATCATTAAAATGTGATTAATGTAACTGCTTTGGGTTCAGTTCTTCATGTTAAAACAATTTCTAATGATGTACCAGGTCAAAGGCCACTTTTTAAATTTACAGCACTATTTTAACTAAGATATCCCAGACTGAATAAATATCGAATCGAATCGTGAATTGAATCGATTTGAGACCTTGTAATATCGAATCGATCCGGAAAATGTGAATCGATACCCAGCCCTAGAAGCTGGACTTTTTTATTTCATGTTTTTAAATGAAAGTTCTGTTAAGGCTGTTAAAAAAGGCTCAAGTTACTGAAGTGTTTTGTGAAACAGCCTCATGATCAGCATGTGTCTGATGCAGGATTATCCCAGCTACAGTTAGATGTAGTTATGAAACCTGGGGATACACTTTAAAGTTTCAGTTTAATTGAGCATTAAAGGGTGTATTTCCCGATCTAGAGCTGCCTCACCCAGTCATTCTGGTCTCTCAAAAAGCTTTTTTGTGTTGTTATGCTGTGATATTCTGACCTCTCTCAGGTTCAAGTGCAGAAAATTCATATTACGTAGGTTTAAGAAGTTTAAAATGTTCCTAGATTTGGGCCACAGCTTTTCACTAAGGGGTGATGGTGGTGGAAGCAGCGCTCTAAATAATCTAAAAGGTTCAAAACACATCAGTGTGTTTGTTCATTTGTCATTTCTCCATCCATCAGGTGATGGAGGACGAGAACGCCAACGTAGACGAGGTGGAGTTCAAACCAGACACCGTCATCAAGCTTTTCCTCGGATACAAGAAGTGAGTGTTTGATTCTTTTTTCTTTCTTCTTTTTTATCTTGAACAGAACAAATAATTACACATAACAAAATGAAAACAACAACCAAAGCACAAAATGAATCTGACATCATAATAATAGAAATAATCACACATTATCAAAATAAACCAACCTGTGATAACACAAAAAACACAAACAGTAATCAGATAAAAATAAATAAACAAAAGGACCAAGAGAAACGTTGTCAACCTTCAGTGACCTTTACACAGGCTCATCCCTGCACTTTTTTAAAATCATGATTTTACACTTTTTCTAAAACTGCTCTGTTTGGACGCTCGGTCAGGTCCAGAGTTTCACAAAAGCTTCATATTTTCTCTCTCTGTCTAAAAATGCCCTCAACATTTCCTGGTAGTTGATTATTTTTACTTTGAACCTGATTTGTGCTTTTTGATATTCTATTTGACCTGTGAATGTTAACAGTTAAATATTTCTGTTGTTTAAACTTCTACAGACAGGATGTAGAAAATAAGACAAAACCTAAAATGATCACTTTTCTCTCCCTCAGTAAAAAACTCCGCGTCAACATCAACGTCCCGATGAAGACGGAGCAGAAACAGGAGCAGGAGACAACTCACAAGAACATCGAGGAGGACCGAAAGCTCCTCATTCAGGTGACCGCCAGACGTCGACAGCGAAAGAATAAAACAGAGAGAGCTTTAAACCTCTTGTATGTCAGGATCCTGTTTTCTCCAGCTCAGGCTCACAGCTTTTATCTGCACACGCGTTTGGTGGTTAAAGAAGTCGTGGCCTGTGTCCTCCTGAAGCTCTTTTCCTATCACCTGCTCGAATAAGGAAGAAACCCTGAGCTCACCCGAGCTTGGGCCGTGCTCTTAGAAAAAATGTGTTTTATAGGGATGCACTGAAACGAAAATTTGTGGCCTAAGCCGAAATAAAATATAAACACTTGGCCGAATATGGAATATCCTTGGTGGAGGCTAAGTAGTTCACTGTATTTTTTAATAGTGCATTAATAGCTTAGAATATATTTTAGACATGTTTTTAAAAGAAAGTATTTGTTTATTGAATATTATGACATTTTTTAATATTCCAGTAGCCTTTGCTTTTCAAAAAGAGCCCAACAAAGTTTTTCATTCATATATCAGGCCTTCGAACAAAACAAAACATGCATTAAAAAAAGAAACTAAAGTTCACTGAAGTGGATAAACTCACAACAAATGAATTATTGTCCTTTCACGCCTCCACCGAGTCTTTATTATTATTATTATTTAAAACAAGGAAAGATTTCTTGCAATTAGCTCACTCCACCGAAGGCCGAATATGGCTTTTTTTGCAATATTCGGTGCATCCTTAGTTTTTTTCCAAAAGGAACGACGCTGCAGCACCGGCTGTGCTCCACCAAAGTTTAACCAAACACATTTAGGCATGCAAAAGCAAACATGGTTACGCAGCATTAACAAACACATGCTGAAAACTAAAGGAAACAAGTATTAGACATAAGAGAAATATTTTGTAAAGGTAAACCACTATTAATAATATAAAAAATTATTTGTATTGCACTTTACATTTCCGCAATCTCAAAGTGCTACAGAGTAAGATAAAAACAATTTAAAAACAAACACAATTTATAAAAGTGTCGAGATAAATAGATTCTTCAAAGAATGGAGAACCCATAAAAGGAAATTAGTAAAATGCTTTTTTAAATAAATAGGTTTTAAGATTTCCGCTGTTACTACCGGTTACGTAGCTCGAGTGAGAAGAAGAAATAATAATGGTGGAACTTTTTGAATAGAAACTCTTGAGTTAGTTAGAAATCACAAACATCTGTATGATGTTACTTCACCTGGACAAACAAATGCAAAAACAAGCTGAGAGGAGACTGGAGACGTTTTAAATATCAGTTGGTCAGTAAGGAAGAAGTGGAGGCAGATTTGTTTGAGGCCCCCTGGTGGATGTTTTGGTTAACAGCAAAGTCAACGGAAAGGACGCAGTGGACCTTCTTGGTGTTACTGCTTCAAACAAGGCAACCACCTCTCTGTCAGAGCACTGAATACATGTGACTTATAGTCCAGTGCGCTTGTATTTGTTTTTTCTCTTCATGACGCATTTTATGTCTAATGCGTCTGATACCCTTATAGCGACTTATGGCCCTTTTCCATTAGCCCTACTCTACTCTACTCGACTCTACCCGGCTCTACCCGGCTCTACTCTTCTCGCCTTGTGCTGCTTTTCCATTAGCCCCAGTCACCTGCCCAACGGGGTGCAGTGTCACTGTAAACAGCTGAGCAGCACTGCGGTGACGTCATTTTGAGCGCGACACAACAATCTGTGGCTTTTTGTCACAAACAGAGTAAAAAAGGAAAGCAGGAGAAGGCTGCAGGTGGCAAGAAGAAATACCCCTTGAGAGGCACAGGAGAGTTTTGGAAGCTATACAACAGAACCTGCCCTCCACCTGAGTTATTATTATTATTATTATTATTTAAAAAACAAGGAAAAGATTTCTCTACGCCGCCTCCACCTGAGAGTCTTTATTATTATTATTATTATTTACCAATCAGTAGCCGAAAAGATTTCTCTTTCTATGCACGCGCCTCTAGAGAAGTCTATATTATTTAAAAGGTACCAGGCTAGCGGAAACATGCTGTAAATCGAGAAGGGCCAAGGCGTGCTAGTGGAAAAAGGCCATTATAGTCCAGAAAATACAGTCCAAAGACCATAAAACATGACTTCATGCTCACTGTGCAGACTCTTGTGAACAGGTTTGAGGCTTCAGTCAGTTAAACTCAGTGTTTGGTCAGTTCATTGCTACTCTGTGCCGTGTTGTCAACAACTCTGCATTCATTCTTTTTTTTCCTTTTTTTTAACTTGGGTTATCAGCTAGCACATGTCCATTACAATGTACACAGTACCCAGTTTTTTTTTTCCACTGAACAACCAACATGTTAACCCCACTCCCTCCAAAATATCAAAATAATAAAATTAATATAAAACAATAATAATAAAATAAAAACTTTCCAAATACCAAGTAACATAATAGTAAAAATAAATGATAATTCTTATAATAAATCGCACTTAAAAAGGAAAAAAGAGTCTGTGAGCACAGAAATCCGATTATTTGCTTGATGTGATTGTCAAACAGTACATTAGTCATCCAAAGACTGAAGAGAGTCAATAAAGGACAAAAAAGGACTCCATATCTTATTAAAATTGTCAGAGCAACCTCTAATGCTGTATTTAATTTCTCTGCATTTATTCTAATGCTCAAACTGATGAGTAAACAGTGGTATGACATCACACTGGTAGGTCAGAGAGGGGGATAGTTTGGGTCTTAATGCTGCAGCCTTTTTGTTGAAGGAGGTGGAGACATTCAAACACACAGAGGGTCAAATTAAACATATTTGAAGCACCTTTAAATCCATATAAGATTGTAGGATATATTTCAGCAAACTGGAATGAAATTATTTTTTCAACAACCAAAGTGTGACGACTCCCTGCTCACAGCTGAAGAAGCACAAAACAGCCTGAAAATCAATTTATCAGCTCACATTAACCATATTTTTAACTTTTAGAGACATTTGTGTGATTGTTTGTTTGTGAATTAGTTCCAATAGTGTGTGTTTGTGTCCTCAGGCTGCTATTGTTCGGATCATGAAGATGAGGAAAGTCCTGAAGCACCAGCAGCTCCTGGCTGAAGTCCTGAACCAGCTGTCGTCTCGATTCAAACCTCGAGTCCCCGTCATCAAGGTAACGCACATGCCTGTTTTCTAAAAAGACACACACTCAGGCTTTGGTCCGTCTTCTATAAATGTGTTCAGCATCAGCATCTGTGATGGTATGGGGGGGTTGTTAGTGCCCATGGCATGGGTAACCTGCACATCATTAGGGACGTCCCAGCTTATCTCAGACACAATAAAGACACATACTGAAGACTGCGTGGCTTCAGAGTAGTAGAGTACAGGTCCTGGACTGACCTGCTGCAGTCCACACCTGCCTCCACTGAACCTGTTCAGCCCCAAAGGATCTGATTTCAGGAATGCTTGCACGTTCTTCAACAAAAACATAAGAAAAGTGAACTATTCATGTAGAAATATAGTCATGTTGCACATCAAATTAAACGGTAAATTTTCAGCTACACAACCATATAAGCCATTTTTACACACACAAACACAACGTCGTCACAAAGCAAATGAATTCTCAAATATCCAAATCTGTTCTTCGAATGGAAAAATGTGGAGAGTTCTGGTTGATTTTTCCAAAAATAAACAAAAAAAAGGAAGTAATGTTTTTTTCAAAACAAGATAAAAGCTGTTGTAAGTGGGTATAAATAACACCAAAAGTGACAAAGTGAAACATAAAGTTTGGTATATCAGAAATGTCAAATGGGACTAACGGTGCCAAACTGTGCTTAAATTGGGCCTGACCACTCTGTAGTAAAACCTCTCTAACTTTGCTCTGCATCACTTTATCAGACTCAAACTTGGCAGAAGTAATGTTCACTTATTTTAACATTCATTCATAGAGTTCTAAAGCTGCAGCTGCATCATCCCAAAGAGATATTCACAGTCAAAACTTTTGTTTTTAGACGAGGATGAAATGTTCACATTATTCTGGCTTCTACCTTCATTTACTCTGCCTTCATTCTCTACACATATACTGATAATTCCTATGGCTGGGTTTAAAAATAAATTTAATCGATTTTTCTTTAACTGGTTCATAATCGATCCATAAAATCCAAAGATCGATCTTTTAACTTTGGTAGTTTTTTCTTCTTTGGACGTGCAGAGGAGCAGCCTGTGGTATCAACCCTGCTAGTCTCACGTGATCTGCGTTTAGCGTTGCTTTCCACTGAACAAAATCTCGTCAGATGTTACTGCAAATAATCAAACAAACACGGCAGAAGCAGATAGCACTATATGGGCATCACCGGCAAGTTTAAAGGCTGATGTATGGACGTATTTCTGATTTTACAAGCACGAAGGAAAAGAGGAGTTGGACAGAAAACAAGTAATATGCAGAATACGCATTAGTATATTAGGGCTGTAATCAACCAAAGAAATTGTTGGTCGACTAAAACACAGCTATTGTAGACCAAAAATCAACCAATCGAGGCTGAACAGGTAAAAATGTTTGTAGCATTATGAAGCACAAATATGGTGATGGAGACCCCGGACATCACATCAAAATGCTTGAATATTTTCAGAGTCAGTAATCAAGTTTGTCCGTTTGAGTATTAAATATCTTTATAGTGAATCCTGTTACGTATGGGTCGATAAAAACGTCCAAATTATTTTGTCCCAGCTCGATTGGATTTTGTTTTTGTGAGCTGAAGGTCTCGTGGTGTGACCCTCGTGTGTTTTGTCTCCCTCTTGTGGACAGAAATGCATCGACATCCTGATCGAGAAGGAGTACCTGGAGCGAGTGGACGGGGAGAAGGACACCTACAGCTACCTGGCCTGAACACCGCCGCGCCCCCGCCCTCCTGATCGCCGGCTCTCCTCCGTTTTTATTTGTTATCTTCTTCTTCTTTTTTTTAATTTTCTGTCTGAGTAAATAAAGTGAGGATCCCTCTGAGCGGCGGCCATGTTTGTGAGTGTGTCGCTGAAAAAGTGACCCCCCCCATTTCCCCCCAACAACCCCCCCCACACCCCAAACACCCCCCGAGGAGGACGAGGGTGAACTCTCTGAAACAAACGCCCCTCCTGTTCGGACTGGGAAACCCCGCCCACACGCCTGCCTGTCCCATCCCACCTGGGCTATTGTGTAGGACTCAATCACACACACACACACACACACACACACACACACACTCACACACACTCTTCATGTTGTCATATTGTAAATACCAACCATGGACTCAAAGAGGACGCCGGCTCCTTCTCAGCATAGCAAACGTAACGAATTAGCCTTCAGCCAATCAGAGGAGAGCCGCATCCAAAGGTTTCTGCATGCTACTGCCTACCTGCACCGCGGCGACCGCCACCCATAAAAAATGAATCAAGTCGAGTCACTGGGCGGCCCAGCGGTCCGCCGGACCACCACGAGAAGACGCCGGCGCTCCTGTTATTTAAACGCCGGCGACGGAGGAGGGCGAGGCGGCGAGGGCTGAGCCGCCATGACGCCTCTTTATCGGCTGAAGTCGTCTCGGTTTAAGGTCGGAGGTCGGTCGGGTTCATGCAGGAGGCCGCTGTCATTACTGAACGGTGGACATTTGTATAGTGTGGTTCATTTTCTAAATGTGTGATAAATAAAAACAAGGAAAGATTTCTCTATGCACGCCTCCACCCGAGAGTCTTTATTATTATTATTATAATTTAAAAACAAGGAAAGATTTCTCTATGCACGCCTCCACCCGAGAGTCTTTATTATTATTATTATTTAAAAACAAGGAAAGATTTCTCTATGCACGCCTCCACCCGAGAGTCTTTATTATTATTATTATTTAAAAACAAGGAAAGATTTCTCTATGCACGCCTCCACCCGAGAGTCTTTATTATTATTATTATTATTTAAAAACAAGGAAAGATTTCTCTATGCACGCCTCCACCCAAGAGTCTTTATTATTATTTAAAAACAAGGAAAGATTTCTCTACGCATGCCTCCACCCTAGAGTCTTTATTATTATTATTATTATTATTATTATTTAAAAACAAGGAAAGATTTCTCTACGCACGCCTCCACCCTAGAGTCTTTATTATCATTATTATTATTTAAAAACAAGGAAAGATTTCTCTATGCACGCCTCCACCCGAGAGTCTTTATTATTATTATTTAAAAACAAGGAAAGATTTCTCCATGCACGCCTCCACCTGAGAGTCTTTGTTATTATTATTATTATTATTACTATTTAAAAACAAGGAAAGATTTCTCTATGCACGCCTCCACCCGAGAGTCTTTGTTATTATTATTTAAAAACAAGGAAAGATTTCTCCATGCACGCCTCCACCTGAGAGTCTTTATTATTATTATTATTATTACTATTTAAAAACAAGGAAAGATTTCTCTATGCATGCCTCCACCCTAGAGTCTTTATTATTATTATTATTTAAAAACAAGGAAAGATTTCTCCATGCACGCCTCCACCCGAGAGTCTTTATTATTATTTAAAAACAAGGAAAGATTTCTCTACGCACGCCTCCACCCGAGAGTCTTTATTATTATTATTATTTAAAAACAAGGAAAGATTTCTCTATGCACGCCCATATCCTCACGCCTATTTAAAAACAAGGAAAGATTTCTCTACGCACGCCTCCACCCAAGAGTCTTTATTATTATTATTATTATTTAAAAACAAGGAAAGATTTCTCTATGCACGCCTCCACCCGAGAGTCTTTATTATTATTATTTAAAAACAAGGAAAGATTTCTCTACGCACGCCTCCACCCGAGAGTCTTTATTATTATTATTATTTAAAAACAAGGAAAGATTTCTCTACGCACGCCTCCACCCGAGAGTCTTTATTATTATTATTATTTAAAAACAAGGAAAGATTTCACCATGCACGCCTCCACCCGAGAGTCTTTATTATTATTATTTAAAAACAAGGAAAGATTTCTCTACGCACGCCTCCACCCGAGAGTCTTTATTATTATTATTTAAAAACAAGGAAAGGTTTCTCTACGCATCTCCACCAGGGAGTCATCATTATCATAAAATTTTTATTATCATTACTATTTTTTTTAAAAAAAGGAAAGATTTCTCTCCACAATGCCTCCATCCGAGTCATAATGATTATTTTTATTATTGTTTAAACTCAAGGAAAGATTTATCCACGCAATGCCTCCATCCGAGAGTCATCAATATTAGCATTATTATTTTAAAAACAAGATTTCTCTAAGCTACGCCTCCAAAGACAGTAATCATTGTTACTTCTTTTAATATTTATAAACAAGGACAGACTGCTCTAAGATATCTCCTCCTCAGAGTCATAATTATTATTATCAGTCCAGTGGAGCTCCTTCAGGATTAAGATTTAACAGTTTTGTTTTCTCCAGGCTGCGTGGACACTTTTTGTTTAGACTGGATGTAAACGTTTAAATTCAGCGACAGACTGTAAACTGTTGAGAAAGAAAAGACAAACAGGACGTCTGTTTATAATATTTTAATCTTCATCACTTTGAACAACAAAATCCCTGTAAACATTAAAATCAGCACCTGTGTCGGAGGAGGGGGGCGGGGCAGACTGACAGAAGGGCCGAGAAACCAAACAATATGAACCTCTGAGGGCCGCAAGCCACTGGTTTATCATCATGGATGAGGGAGGGGCTCAAAGGGCAGCAGAGAGGGTGACGAGGGTCATGATGGAGCTCTCAGGGCTGGGCCTTAAAGGGACACGCCAACATTTTCTTTAGAGACGGGCAGAGCTCACCCACCGCTAACTAGCGTAGCTTAAGCACTGGGAGTCAATGGGAAGTGTTAGCCTGCCTCTGCCTACAGTCATCAGGTAAACTCTTCAGCAGCTCTAAACAGTCCTGTGTGCTTGTTGTGACTCTTTTCAGCGTTTTGTTATGTTATCTATTTTAGACCAACATTGGCACTTTAAGCAATTTTTTCAAAGAAACGCCGGCCAATCACAGGGCCACATCGAGAGACAGACAACCAATCACATTCACACCTGAGGGCGATTTGGAGTCACCAATCAGCTTAGTGAGCATGTTTTTAGTCTGTGGGAGGACGGAGTGCTCGGAGAGTAGGGCTTTCACTAAGGAAATGTGAAGTTCGGGAACGAGTCAACTCTTTTGAACGGCTCTTTAAGATTAGCAGTTGTCAACAGTTCATTTGCGAGCTGTTATTAAATACAGATTTTGTCAACTTTATCCAGGATAATTTTCTAAGACTCAACAGTCCATTGCAAAATTTTTAATCTCAACCTAGTGGATTTGTTTTCTTGTAAACTTAAACATTTCTACAGAAGAATTTTTCAGGAGCTCTGCAAAACTTTAAGACTCCTTGAACTGAAATTCTTGAAAACTGTACTTTAGGAATTTAATTTTTGAAGATTGGGTTCTTAATTTCTTGAAAATCAACTGTGTGTTGTTGACCTGCTCAGTGCTCACCACTTTCACTGTGGAGATGTGACGTTCAGGAACGAGTCGACTCTTTTGAACGGCTCTTTAAGATTGGCAGTTGTCAGCAGTTCATTTGCGAGCTGTTATTAAATGCAGATTTTGTCAACTTTATCCAGGATAATTTTCCAAGACTCAACAGTCCATTGCAAATTTTATCTCAAACTTTTGGATTTGTTTTGTTACAAACTAAAAAAATCCTACAGAAGAATTTTTCAGAAGCTCTGCAAAACTTTGACTCCTTGAACTAAAATACTTGAAAACTGTACTTTAGAAATTTAATTTTTGAAGATTGGGTTCTTAATTCCTTGAAAATCAACTGTGTGTTGTTGACCTGCTCACCACTTTCACTGTGGAGATGTGACGTTCAGGAACGAGTTGATGCTTTTGAACAGCTCTTTTAAGATTGGCAGTTTTAAGTTGTTCATAAGCGAGCCGTACTTAAAGGTGCAGTGTGTAGAATTTGGCATTTTAGCGACATCTAGCGTTCAGATTCTAGAATGAACCTAACCGTAGCCAAAATGTCACGTCGCTGAGCAACGGAATCCTGTGAAGACCAAAAAGGATCCTGAACACAGCACACAATTTATGTTCTGTGTGTGTTTATACCCATTTTGCATTTCGTTCTTTTTGTCCCTGAAAACCACCCGAAGACAACACAGCAGATCAATATGTGAGCCTACATGAAACAGCGGCCCGCGGTAATGTCATTTTTTTTATAAAGATTTTTCTAACTAAATCAAAATAAAACAAACGTTTTATGGGGATGATTGTACTCCTATTTTGACGAACTTTACATACAAACAGAAACATATCTCCTATATTCACCTATTCTGTTTGGAAAGATGCGGTGGATGTAGAAAATGCCACGTTCTACACAATGCACCTTTAAAGGCAAACTGTCTGCACATTTGTAAAAAGGTTGACACAACAGATCCTGGGTCAGTCAGGAGCTCTGCAAAAAACCGCAGCTCTTCTTCCTGTGAGGCATGAAAGCAATCAAACATAAATATTATAGTTTTCTTCCAACTGAATCAAACAGAGACTGAGCCGTCTACGTGAAAACAACTTCACAACTTTACTGCCTTTGATTTCTTTAAAGGTGCAGTGGGTAGAAATTGGCATTTTAGCGACATCTTAACAGGGCTTCATTTACAACAGTTACAAGGTGAGGGTTTTTCACTCTTATTTGTAACTATTATTTTAATAGATTACAGCTCGGTTAAGATGCCACATGCAATACAACAGGTAGATATCAGGACCAGCGGCCAGACATGTATTCATAAATCGTGTTTCGCTCTTTTCGTCCCCAAAACCCACCTGTAGACAACATGGCTGACTGTTATGTTAGCCTACATGAACGTGGCCCACGGTGATGTAAATTTTTAAAAACTTTTTCTAACTAAATAAAAAGAAAAAGTTTTATGGGGATGATTTAACTCCTATTTTGACGGACCTTACATACAAAAAGAAACATATATCTCCTACATTCACTGTTTCTGTTTGGTGAAACGCTGCCAACTTCTACACACTGCACCTTTAAGTCATTTTTGATTTCATGAGAACCAAATTGTTTTTTCTTCGAGACACTAAACTTGAGTCACCATTCAGGGATAAAGAAGGTAAACACTAATACTGAATCCATTCTGCCCAGCCCTGACATGAGAAGCTCCCGACACCCTCACAAATGCGTCCGTCTGTCCATGAAGAAGTGCTTTAGCTGCAGTGAGGACAGCAGGACAAAGAGGCTTCTGTCGCTTCAAGTCCACAGTTTGAGTTTTTAAAGCACCAGAAAGAGTCCGAGCGCCACTGTTGGTTTGATTTCTAAAGGCTTTTTTTTTTTTTATTAACACATGATCAAACTTGACCAGGAGGAAACAGGAGGCAGCACTGAGACGTCGGACGGCCCCTGAATGCAGCACCACACAGATGAGGAAGTGATTTTAGTTTTGAGTCTTCAGGTAAAATCAGACGTGGGGGGATTCACAGGTGGAGGTGAGGGGTGGGGGGGTTTGGTTTGAAGGCACAGCAGGGTGGGGGTGTTACGATCAGAGGTGACGGACTGAGCTCTACTCAAACTGACACCCTGATGACTTTAAATTAGACCGACCCTCTGAGTTCAGGATCAAATAACAGAGTCATTTTAGGAGAAAGTCGCAGCATTATGACGATGAGTCAAGGCCACATTCAAAAAAAAGGCTTTTAATATTCAGGTAAAAAAAATCTGAATTTCCCAGATAAACCTATCCTGAATTATTCAAACCCAAACTCAAAGTAAACGTAAATATTCTGAAGTCAAACATTCAATATTAACAATTCTAAATTTTATTTTTTATTCAAGTCGTTAAACAAAAAAAAGCTTAATGATTTTCTAACAAGCAACAGTCCATTGTAAAATATTTAATCTCAAACTCTTGGATTTGGTTTATTGTTGATTTAAAAAATTCTAAGGAAGAATTTTTCTGGAGCTCTGCAAAACTTTACGACTTTGAACTAAAATACTTGAAAACTGTACCTTCAGAATTTATTTTTTTGAGATTGGGTTTTTTATTTCTTTGAAATCAACTTTCAAAACCACAAAAATCTGAAGTGTTTGGCTTTTAAAGACCTTATTGAAAACTAAACTCTTCATATTTATAAACTGTTTTTTTGTTTCTTATAAATTTAACATCTTGCTGCAAAATATTTCAAGCTTTTCATCAGTAATTTACATTTTTTATATTCAGATTCTGTTCAGGCACAAATTTACAGCTCTTCAAACGACACATTCCACGTCTGTTTTCTCAAAATTCATAATTTAACCCTGAAAATTTAACTTTTTACAACAAATTCATGAACTTTAAAACTTAAATATTATTCATCCATTCTAAACCATGGCTTGAACATGATGCAGTATTGTAATAAAGTTGCAATGAGATGAAAAATCTTTATATTTAATTTACAAAAGTTTACTAATGAGGAGCAGAAGCTGTTTGAACATAAAAATAAGGTCATATTTCAAAACATAATTTCTGTATTAAATGTTTTTATATTCTTACATATTCACAACTCTATACTTTAGAAAAAAGATTTACTGCAAAATCTTGTGGTCAAGTTTTGCCTTTTTCTTAACTTCTTTTTACTCAGGCCCTTACAAACAGCAGTAAAAAGAAATTATAATATTTCAGACATAATAAACTCACTGATGAGGATGTTGAATCTAAACAAAAAAATCACATTTCAAGAATCAATTTTTCATTTTTAACCTGACCTTGGTTTTACAAATTCCCCTCATTAAAATCAAAATTGATTTTTACTTAAAACATCTTTTTTTTCTTCAACAGTGGCTCTTATTTACAGGTTTTTTTAATTGTTTTGTTTGTTTATTTTAATAATTAGAAAGCAAAAAGACTGATTATAAGTGCAGATATTAACATTCAAATACAGTGATGCTGGTCTGCTGGTTTAATTTAAGGACTGGAGCTTTTTTGCATGTAAATTAAAAAAAAAAAGAGTTGGAAAATTTTAAGGTAATCAAGAATTAAAAATAGGTTTTTGTAGAAATGTCTATTTTTCTGAGTGTATTTCTTGCCACTTGAACCAGTTTGTGATTTAAGCTTCATTTGAAATCTTTTTTCTGATAATTTCTCGTGGCTTTCTGCTGATTTTCTGTCAAAAACTGGACGACAGGCGACTAATTTACAAACCCAGAGATCTGGAGCTCAGGGGCGGAGCTTAAGTCAGACGTGACAGGTAAAGTGGGCGGAGTCAGAGTGAGTAGAGCATCATGGGAGAACATGGAGGAGTGAAAACCTTTGTGGGTGTGTGAGGGGGTGCGTGAGGGGGGGAGTTTGGTCAAAGCAGAGCTGCTCACAGAGACGGAGCAGCCAGGTTTCACCACAGGAAAAGACACGGCACACATCTAGAGAAGAGCGTCAGTGTGTTTCTGTGCGCGGAGTTTCCCGCGGCGGTAAAGCTGTGCTGGTTTCTTTTGTTTTAGCACCTGAAGAGGAGGCCGCTCACAGAGCAGAGTCACCATCTGTGTTTGGATCTACTTTGTGATGGAAGGTACAGCGGACGTATCCTTACGCCAACAACACGCTGATCTCCTCTCATCAGCCGATCAGGTTCATGGTCTGAGGTCCAATCCCTGGGTGCCGCTCTGGGACTGATTGCAATTTTAAAGGGATATGCCAACATTTTCTTCTTTTCATGTCTTGCCTCCACTCCTGGATCCACAACAAGCAGTTAGACTCTGTTCTTTTGACTGTGTGTGCAGTGACGAGAAAGAGACAACCAACCGCTAATTAGCTTAGCTCAAACACTGGGAGTCAATGGGAAGTGTTAGCCTACCTCTGCCTACAGTCATCAGATAAACTCTTCAGCAGCTCCAAACAGTCCTGTGTGCTTGTTATGACTCTTTTTTTTTTTTTACTGTGTTATGTAATCTATTTTTAGACTAAGATTAGCACTCGATGTAATTTTGAAAGAAATTCGTATGAAACAAAACTGCAGGGCACAAACCAACAAAACATTTAAGAGAGGATTGGATAACGGCCGACTTTGTAAGGGGACAAGAATGATTTCTTCTGAGTGTTCGAAAAGTTATGACCCCTTGGGTCAAAACTCAATCAACTTTTTAACCCATGAAAATCTGCAGTGTTTGGCTTTTAATGACCACTTTTCTAATTTGGGGGTCCTTATTTAAGCTCAGGTTAAACTTGGTTTCTTGTTAATTTAAAAATTCTAAAGAGGAATTTTTAATCTCAAACTCTTGGATTTTGTTTCTTGTTAATTTGAAAATGTCTTAAGAAAAAAAACATTTAAGCTCTGCAAAACTTTATGACCCCTTGAACTAAAAAACTTTTTAAAAATTTTTTAACAAATCTTACGTGTTTGGCTTTTAATGACCCTTTTATTGATTTGGGCGTCCTATTGGAAATTTAAGCTCAGATAAACGTAAAAATGTAGGAATGTTTTTTGTTTCTTATGGATTCAACATTTTGCTGCAAAATATTTCATGATTTTCTTTATTCATTTAATCATTTTTATACTTTAATTTCCATTTAGGCACAGAATCCCAGCTCTTTAAATGGACTCAGTCCACATCTGTTGTCCTGTAAATTTAAGTTTTAACCTTAAATTAAAGATCATCCATTTTAAACCACAGCCCTAACACACAGCCATCCAACATTTTGTTTTGATTTTGTCTGTCCGTCTGTGAACAAAATAACTCAAAAAGTTATGGATAGGTTTTGATGAAATTTTCAGGAAATGTTCAGCATGGGAAAAGGAAGAAGTGATTTAATTTTGGTGTTGATCGGATCACCGTCTGGATCTGCCATGACGAAAAATGAGATTTCCGTGAATAACTGAACTAAAACGGATATCATTATGAAACCAGTTACTAATGGTATGTTTTCATGGTCAAGGAATCTAAATATTTACATGAAATAAAGGTAGGACTAATATTTATGGTAAAAAAATCACAATATGGGTGAGGACTGTGGTGCTGGCGGAGGTCTGCGCTCTCCGAGTGCTTTTCTAGTTAAATAATAAAACATAACTTCTGAGGAACTGAAGTTGTTCTAACATAGAAATGACTTTTTTCAAAAACAAATGTGTCATTTATAATTAAAAGTTCTTGATTTCTTCAGGGTTTAGTTTTGTATGAATGACGCGGGCTAACACTTCCCATTGACTCCCAGTGTTTAAGCTAAGCTAAGTTAGTGGTGGGCAAGTTCTGCCCGGCAAGACACTAAAACAAAAAACAAAAAAGTGTTGACGTATCCCTTTAATTAACATCCAAATTAAAGTTTTAGGCAGATTGTGAGCTGTTCATTTGGAGTCAAACTCAACATAAGGCACCAGATGGCCGACGTTTAGTGGATACAGAGAGAAGTATCAGGTACTCTTTAACACAATCTGTCCTTATCATCGGCAGTTTCTTTCCAGGTGTCTGTTTTTCAATCACAGTGAGTGAATTTTATTTTTCTGTTTAATCACGGCCTAAAAGGAGCATTTGGAGTCTGCTGTGTGTGCGGCCTCCTGTGTTACAGACAGACAGTGTTGTGACACTCTGAGGAGTGTGTGGCTGCTTCACTTCACACCATACAAAGACACACACATTTATAACACGACACCAACACACACAGTCCGTCAGAGTGTGTGTGTGTGAGCGGCTGGTGGAGGATTTTTGGTCCCTGAAGAGAGTGAACAGACAGTCGTGGGTTTTTTCTCCTCGCCGTTTATAAAAAATCAGAAACACTGGATCAGTTTGTCGGTGACGTTCACCTCCAGCTGAGGAAGATTTATGAATCCGAGGAGGAAGGAAGATTTGCTGACAGAAGAAAAATTCACAGGAGGAAAATTCAGATATGAAAAGTGTTTGTAGAAAAAAAAAAGCATCAAAACGCTGCTTCAAATATTCCCAGGTTTCCTGAAGCTCTCTAACGTGTCGACGAGTCGTCTGGATTTCCTGAAGTGAGGATGTGTGTGTGTGTGTTTGTGTGTCTATGTGTGTGTAAGGCCTTTGTGTTGCTGATCCACAGGAGGTAGAAGTCTTAATCAGGCGATCTCCATCTCTCGCTCGATCCCGACATACTTCAGAGCGTCCGCTTGGCTGTACCTGAAAATACAAACAAAAAAAGTAAACACACGAAAAGCAGAGAAGCTGAGATGATCGAGCAAAGCCAACGCTCCAGAGACAGGGTTGCCAGATTTTTCAACTTAAATAAGCAACAGGACGATAAAAACAAGCCCAAAACAAGTTTTCTGTGTATGACTTGAATATGGGGCGACTAATCCCTCTTGCCAAGCTCCGATCTACAATGAATGTCAGTGTCCCAAAGCAGGACGGCGGTGTTGCCAGATTTTTTCTACTGAAATAAGCAACCAGGTCCATAAAAACAAGCTAACCAGTGACCTCCAGGTTTTTTTTTTAAAAATGTGATGTATTACTTTTTTATTTTTAAAGAAAACTCATTAAGCATGTTTTGATTTTTATCTACATTGCAATCCAATTTCATTATTTTTCTTTTAAAGGGATAGTTCAGTTTTTTTTAAGTGGGGTTGTATGAGCTCCATATGGTCACTAAGGATATTAGATACAGTAGAAAGTTCTCTCCTCTCCCTCAGTAAGCCACAGACAGTACCAGGGAAGTACCGTACCAAATACAAAGGGTGTTTTCTCCGCCTACAAGAACTCAAATCAAAAAGTAATACCACAGTTTTAGAGTACGCTACATATGATTGTTTTTAAGTGCATAAACATTTCGGAAATATAAAGTTTTTCCGGACCTAGCTAACTCTTGTCATGTATCCCTCCGCTAAATCACTCCGCGGTGAAACCGCAGATCCCTGAAAAACCCACACATGCTCATGGAGAACACGTCAACTCCACACTGAGAGGCCTGACACGTTCGCCGTAGGGCACCAGCACCCTCTGCTAAACTAAAGCTGATTTGATTTGATGCTCTTTGGATGCTTGAAGCTCACATCTTATGAATAAACTTTAACCTGCATGTGCGTGGACACCTGCCCTCAGGTGAGACTGACCTGTAGTCAAAGAAGAGCTCCTCTCCGGTCTGAATGGCTCTCTTAGCGAAGATTCCTATTCTGTGATCGCCGTTCACCATCATCACTGTGCAGCACAGACACGTTAGAACATAAACACACATTAAAACTCAAAGCTGTAGGAAAAGATCGGCTCTTACCTTTTGCATAGCAGTTTGGGTTTACAGAATGATTCGCAAAGCGGATCTTGTTTCCTTTCCTCGTAGCATCAACAACAAAATCTGTTGAGAAAAAAAACAAAAAATAAAACAGTGAGCTTCCTGAGCTTAGTCCAGGATAATAATCTGGTGATTTGTGTTTTTGTTTGAGTTTACCGTTGTTGAGGTTGAAGAGGAAGCTGCACATGTATTTGTCGTAGACTTTTCCTCTCCGGTCGGCTTCATCCTGAGAGATTATCTGCAGGAAAAAATAAATCTGTATGATTAAATCTGGAGTCTTGAACAGTGGAATAAAAACAAAAGAAAAGCTAAAATCACAATAAAAAGGTCAAAAAGAAAGACCGACACTCGCTTGAGTCAAGGATTGAGCAGGTCTATTTTTGTGTTCCTTGTTTATGCCCTTGGAGGGTGTTTTGTTTGTTTTTTGGAGACAGAAAAATTAATCAAAATCGTAAATCAAGTGTTGTGGAAAGAAATTGGAGATTTTTTTTAGGCCATATTGCCCAGCACTTTTAAGTAACTCCTTAATCTAGATTAAGTTTTACATCTCCATCTGTGCTGCTTCAGGAGAAATAAAGAGTCCTACCTCTCCACAATACTCGGAGATGAACTCGTTTTTCTGGACCGGCTCCTTGATGAAAATCCCCCAGCCTGCCACGTCTGACGGAGCGAGGAGGAGATGCTGGAGGAGGAGGAGAGAGCAGGAGATATTCAAACAGATTTATTAAATACATGGATGAACATACAGCGAGTTTTCTAGTTTAACACTGGTTTTGCTAACGATGCATTTTCGCCATGGTGTCAAATTAACTTTAGATTGAGCTGAGCTAAAACCACTAAGTGACAGAGAGTCTGCCAACCTCTGATTGGTCCGAGTATCATCATGCTGTATGATTTCCCAAACTCTCCGGCACTTTTCTGTTTTTTGTCTCTCTGGAACAAAACTCATCTCCTTACTGTGCAGAGATCTTACCTTCTTGGCCCCTCTCTGGATGGAGCAGTTCTTGCAGGACACGTTCTTGCTGTCCCAGTGATCTGCGGCGCCGCAGGTCAGGCAGAGGTCGGGGTCACACTCCCTCACAGCCAGGTAGCATGGGCACTGCTTGGTGTTGCACTGAGCTTTGCACCGACAGCCCGGGAAACGGTTCTGACCTGTGGTTGAGTGGAGGGAGAAGAGTTAGGAGGCTTTAAATCAGGCTCAAGGGTGAATGAATCAGGGCCGCTTGTTCTTACACTCAGAGCTGCACTGGCAAAACTTCTCACAGAAGTTCTGAGCAGTGACGCAGGGACACGAGGAGTCACAGGGCTGCCGGGGGTGGTCACACGGCTGGTAGTTATAGACGTGATTGGACGAGCCATCTGTGAGGGGACAGAGATGCCATTAACGATTCTGCTTATCGGTTCAATTCTTTAATGATTCCATTTCCAGCATTTCTGCTTATCAGTTCAATTCCATAATTATTCCCTTAACACAATTCTGCTTGTCAATTTAATATCTAGTGATTCATTTTCCAACATTTCGGCTTACCAATTCAATTCTTTAATGATTCCCTTAACACAATTCTGCTTATCGATTCAATTCTTTAATGATTCCCTTAACACAATTCTGCTTATCGATTCAATTCTTTAATGATTCCCTTAACACAATTCTGCTTATCGATCCAATTCTTTAATGATTCCCTTAACACAATTCTGTTTACTGATTCAATTCTTTAATGATTCCCTTAACACAGTTCTGCTTGTCAATACAATTCTTTAATGATTCCCTTCATATGATTCTGTTAACTGATTCAATTCTTTAATGATTCCCTTAACACAATTCTGTTTACTGATTCAATTCTTTAATGATTCCCTTAACACAGTTCTGCTTGTCAATACAATTCTTTAATGATTCCCTTCATATGATTCTGTTAACTGATTCAATTCTTTAATGATTCCCTTAACACAATTCTGCTTATCAATTCTATTCTTTAAAGATTCCCTTTTCCCTTGGCAGCTTGGGTACTATGGGGAAACTAAAACAGCAAGAAGAGAAAAAATTAAAATAATAAGAATAAGAATAGAAGCTTGATCTGTAAATTTATGATAACAGCAAACTAAACTTTACAAAAAACTTCCTGCTGATTTTCTAAGGGCAAAAATTGGCCTTTCGGGATTCAGTGACAACAATGTCAAACACATGACTCTCCTGATTCAATGCTGTCCTGCATATGCTTTTGTAAGTTGCTTGTTTCCAATTATAGAAAGTTTACATCACTTTGTCCCAAATTAAATCACGATTTTGACCACTAAAGTGTCCTGTGAGTGAAAAAATTGTTAAGGGAACTAACAAGATTAATGATATTGATTCTTTGAGGGAGTTGTTATCGATTCTTAACTTCAATTATAATCCCTTTACATAAATTTGATACCTTCAAATCTGTCCCGACACATTATTAACCAAGTATAAAAACTCCTCTTTGGCTCAATTTCTTTTATTTTGGACGAAAAAGACAATTTTAGTTGATGTTTCAGCCAAACTTAAAACCTCTTGTTGATTAAAATTAAGACTTTTTAGTCTTAAACTTCCAAAGTCTGATTTGAAATTTGTTTAAGATCTGCAGGGAGCCTGTAAGTATGTGCTACAACGTTTAAATATTATGCAGCTTCCAACCTTTTTAAGATATTTAGGGATATATACTAGATTATAGTTTGATTTTAAGTTAAATATTTGTAATAGTAAAGTGGAAAAAATCAGTTTTTCATGTAACAGCAATCTAAGGGGAGTGGAAGTATTTGATTATCTATCCTACTTTAAATTAGATGGATCAGACTTTATTAATCTTTTGGAAAACTCCTCAGGGAAATCAGAACTCCAATAGTAGTTACAAAAAATAGACAAAGAGATAAATAAAAAGATAGATATAAACAAAAACATGGATTTACAAAAAAAATAATTTGTGCATTATGTAGTACACACTACTCAGGGTGAACCATTTTCAGCAGCTGTTACGTTTTCTTCCTATAATCGATTTTTTGTTTTTAATAATTGGAAATGACTAATCTCTACAATCAAAGTTTGGAGTCGAAGTGTCCTGAAGACTCACCTTTCTTCAGCTGGATCTTCCTGCAGTGCGTGGCCCACAGTCGGTGTTTCCTCTTCTTCTTTCTCGGCGGCGTGTCCTCGTCCTCGGCAGGAGCTCGAGCGATGATGCTCGACTCTTTCACCCTGAACTCGTAAACCTGTGATGACATTTGAACGTCTGTCAGGATCCTGCTGTCACACGAGGGTTTCTGAGTGAGTGATTCTTACCTGTCTGCAGGTTTTGGTGCCGATGAGACGTGCGATGGCGCAGAAGTTGTCGTAATACGTCCCGATGAGAACCCTGAAGAGAGAAGCTTCGGCCCCACTCCAGTCCACAGCCTCAGCTTCACCAGTGAGCTTCATCTTCACAGGAGTCTGACACCGAGAGTTTCCCTCTGCACACACACACGAGCAGGCCATGAGGCTTTTAGGGACCCTTTATAAGCCTTCTGCTCAAAAATGACATACTCATAAAGAAAAGAGTGTATCTCTGCAACCACAAGGTCTGTTTGAAATATTTTGGTGTCATAATGAAAGTAACACTTGAGTGATTTGTTCAGATGTGTAACTATCAGTGTATGTGTTACTGGGACAGTAAATTAAGACAGAAGTCAGAATAATTTGAAATTTTCATCCTAGCCTAGTAAAAAAATATATATCTTGTGAATATCTCTTAGAATGATGCTGGAGTGGCTGTAAACCTCTAAAAATTGAATAATAAAATATTTTTAACATCATCTCTGCCCTTCTCTTCCTTATTACTGCACGTACTTTTGACAGAATGGCGTCTGTGTGCTTGTCATTGCCCCCTTACTTGTCTCATCCCCTTACAAAAAAAAAATGTTGGTATATTCCTTTAACTGATGACGGACTGTACCTGAGCTGCTGGTGTTGTCGTCCTTCTTGTCGTCGTCATCCTTGTCGTTGTCTCGATCGTCCTCTTTGCTTCCTTCTCGGTCGCTGTCTGTGTCTTTGGTTTCTGAGGAAACAGTCGGGGTGCTCGGTCGGCTGTTGCTGTTGGGGAGTCGACCGCGGCGGCGGCCGACCGTCCGCTTTGAGGGCGTCTTCGCCCGCTCGGCCACCACGCCTGCAGGGTACTCGTTCACCATCCCATCCTGAAGCAGGACAAAACAGCACAATGAAACACGGCTGAAACAAACTCAGGTGGCTCTTCTCACCTGATATTTCGATAAACCAGAAGGAACAAGAAGTAGGGATGCATGATATTGGATTTTTGCAGATATCTGATATACATATATTATTTTAATGTATTTTTTGGGGCATATGTGCCTTTATTGGTAGGAGAGAATGACTGTGGATAGGCTTGTGAATGGGGTGAGAGAGTAGGGGGGACACTGCAAACTGGCTACAGGCTGGCAGAAGCATGTATATGGGACGTGTCTGGTTGCTAACCACTCCACCAAACCAGTCCCCCGATATCTGATCATTTTAATTTATTATCGCCAATACAGATATTTCTGGAGAAGAGCATGAACTCTGTTCTTGACAAAATGGACTTGTTTCTTTCAGTGTTACAGTTTATATTTGTGAGGAACAGATGTAAAACAAGAAAAACAGCATTAAAGTCTTTCAAAAATTAAACTCTTGATTTTTAAATGTGCTCATGCAGTGATGAGAAGGTGCATCAAGATTGTTAATTTGTGTAATTTGCCAATATTCCTGATATATGACGATATGTGTGGCTGATATGATGGATGTAAATATCTGCAGAAGTTTCAATGGTGGCTACTACAAATACTTGACCTTATAGGCTGATACTGATATCAAATCGATAATATCATGCATAACAGAAATTGATCTTCTGTGTTTCTGAGGCAAGAAAGAATCATGGCTGTCAAGTCAAGTCAAGGTTTATTTGTAGAGCACGTTTAAAAATTAACCTCGGTTGACTACAGTGGGACTACAGGGGTACAAAATAATCATGCATACCCTTAATGATAATAAAAACAGTAACGATAAAAACTACGGGTGGAAGAAATAATCGATTCTTTCCCAAATTTAAATGCTCCATTTTAGTCTGTGTTCATAAGCCACTTTAAGTGCAATCCAGGCTTTTGAAGAGAGAGTATAAACAGCTGGTTAAAATATATTGCTGAATAAATCCTAAAACCTGACTCACATGTGATGTGTATTTTTCCTTGTATAGTCTGTAGGCATCAGCATTGTTCATCTTTTTCGCTGGTGTTAAAAAAGCTAACTAAAGATTGCAAAAATTCAGCAATATCATAGAATCGCAATTTAAATCAAATCGGCACCTAAAAAAAATTGCAAAAAATCGAATCGGGAGAAAAGCGTATCGTCCCAGCCCTAATAAAAACAGCCATGATAATAAAAACAGTAATAGAATAAAAATTAGCCCAACATTAAAACCAATGTATAAAAATAGAAAATAAGAATATATACAATGATAGAAGAGTAATAGAACAGATCAGGAATAAAATATGAAGGATAAAAGAGAGAACATCCAAAATTACTTGTTTATCTGGGACTAAACGCCAAAGAAAAAGGATTGTTTTTTAGCAGAGTTTTTAAAGTGCTCAGTTGACTGCAGCTGTTCCACTGTCGGTCATTAACTCACCTGAACCAGGTACATGTAGCAGTCGATGCCGCAGGGTTTACTGTCCACCAGGTTCTCCAAGTTCTTGCGCTTGTATGTGTTTGGCGTTGCATGGAAAGCTAAAAGAGGGGACAAAGTATCAAAGTAGAACTATTATACTCATTTTCAGACCTTTGTGTTTGATTTTTGGACTCCTATAAAGCAGTTTGCCCATCAGTCATTACTTTAAAGTCTGCTAGACCCTGCTTGGCATGTCCCTGTCATGGAAAGTAAAAGCCAATAATATAGATTTAAACATGGCAGAAGAGAGATGATAAAGTGGAACAGCACAGATTCTTTACTTCGGTACTTTCCTTGATTGAACAGAGGAAACAAACTTTATTTAACCCTCAAATAAATGAGTTAGCCCCTGAAATGCACGTGTACTTACGGTGAAGGAAGCAGTCGTATTTGAAGCAGCGTCTGCAGAAGAGGGTGTGGAAGGAGTGCAGGCTCTGCTCGCGCTGCACCGAGCGAGCGTTCGGACCGTCGATGTTCGGCGTGCACTCAGGAGGAAGAGCGCCGGGCAGCTGCTGCTCAGTCAGCTCCTTATACCTGACAATCACACAGACAGACTCCATGTTATGATCACATTAAATATTAAAACACTGTACTGTAGGCAGGAACACTCGATAGTCTAAAGACAAAAACTGACTTTTCCTCTGATGAAGATGTGTGAGACATAGATGTTCTCACAGCCTCCTAAAATCAAACTTACTTCTCTTTGAGCTCCTCTGTGGAGCCTTTGTCTGGAAACATGGAGGATATAGCTTCAAAAATCTTGTCAGATGGAAACTTCTTGTTGTCGTTGCTTGTTCGACCTGCAAATGACAAAAACAGGCTATAAGGACACAAAAAGTATATCTTATATTTACTGTTGAAGAAACTGGAAATACTATTTCCCCAAGAAAATCACTAAAACATTCAACATTGAAAATAAAACTTCAAGCATCTCTTTGGTGATAATGTCCTTTTACAATTAAAACGTGTTTTTTACATCTTTTGTTTTGAAAGGCCAACACAGGCAACTTTTTTACTGAGTTGAGGAAGTGTTGGCATTTCCTAAAACAGGAACAATGATAGAAAGATGTCAGTCTGAAGTAGGAACGGGAATTGATACGATTTTATCGATACCAGTGCTATTAACAATCCTGCTAATTGATCCAGTTCTTTAACGATTCCCTTATTGATTCCTGCAGATTTTCCATGTGGGCAAATGCTGGTCTGTAGATTATCAGTGTCAACAACGTCAAACACATGTCACAGCATAGATAACTGCTTCTGCATGTTGCTGGTGTTTCCACGCACTTAAGGTTGTGCAGTAGGCGCCTTCTGAAAAAAATTAAGCCACGATTCTGACACTTCTGAGCCCTGTCAGTGGAAGGAATTCATTAAGGAATTAATTAGCAAAAAGACTCATGATATCGATTCTTTGATGGAGCTGTTAACGATTCTCAACTGGAATTGGTTTTCCATTCACATCCCTAGTCTGAAGTGCATAAAATGTTTGCTTTGACTAAGGCTGAGTCCACACATAGGCAACTGAAAATCCAGTTTTGCTGTGCATTTGTCTCTCTGTCCACACAAAACAGCTGCAAACAGGGATGCTGGTCAAAAATGTAATGCTGGGGGTGCTGGTTTGGCGGAGTGGTTAGCAACCATGCACGTCCCATGTCCATACCTCTGCTGGTCTGGGTTTGAATCCAGCCTGTGACCACTTTGCAGAGTGTCTTCCCCTACTCTCTCTCCCCATTTCACAAGCCTATCCACTGTCTCTCTCCAATCAATAAAGGCACAAAATGCCCCAAAAATACATAAAAAAAAAAAAGTAATGCTAAAGCTATGGTGATTGGAAAGTTGTGAAGATTGGACAAAACTGCGACACCTTGCAGAATTTGCATCTACTGTCATCATCTCAAAATTGGGATTTTCTGGAGGGACTGCCTGGGGATTTTTCACAGTAGAAAACAAATTTAATGTCTTGTTTTGCATTTCTTATCAGAAGACTGCCTTACTCATCCTGCTCATGTCAGACAGGAGTAAATCAGAGTCTCCTGTGGAAAGATGTGATGTGGAAAAAAGTCTTAGATTGGTTTAAGGCAAAGGTTTTAAATTCTATCCCTTAGAGCAGTGGTCACCAACCTTTTTCAGCTGAAGATTACCTATGATGCTAATTGAGATGGCATGATCTACTTGCTTAAATTCACTGAGAACCATAAAAAAAACTTTAAAATTCAATGATCATAATCTAATAAATCTTCAATCCATAAATGTGTTAAAGGGCGGGAATAAAAATAAAGATTCTGTGGATTTAAAATCACATTAGCACTTTACTATTTATGCAACATAACACAAAACAAAACTCGTCACTAAGGACTGGAACAATGTTAGCATAAAACACAATTTAGTTCATCTCAATACCGCTCTAATACTAAAAACTAATGAGGTGGAGAGAAACCAGTCGGACTGTTTATCTTGCACAGCAACTGGATTCACCAGATTTGTCATGCAGAAGCAAAAAGGTCTATCCTGTGTGTCAGATAAAGGATTAAGCAGCTAGTCTTAAAGATCTACTCAAATTATCTAAAAGATCTACAGGTTGGTGACCCAGACCTTCGATTCTCTTCTTCAAAATTCAGCAGCTTGATTTCTTTTTGCAAATGTTTTTACAGTCATGCTGCTGCAGAAAAGGAAAAACTGCAGCCAGGAGAGCTGTGTGGGAGGGGGTGTGGTCCAGGAGAGCTGTGAGGGAGGGGGTGTGGTCCAGCAGAGCTGTGAGGGAGGGGCTGTGGTCCAGGAGAGCTGTGAGGGAGGGGTTTATACTCAGAGCTGATTGCTGTCACCTGTGGCCTGAGTTTGTGTGTGCAGAGACAAAGGAGCCGAACCTGAGGAGAAGTCAGAGGATTGTTTTGCTGAAATTAAACTAAATCTTTGTGGGAATAAAAATCCACCTGCTGTCTGGACTGAAGAGAAAAGGAACAGCAGGTGGACTCCAAGAGAACCTGACTATTTTTTGCCTCTTTGCTGCCTAAAGAGAGCTCCATTGAGTGGAGACTCCCAGTGTTTGGTGACACTTGGAGCCTCTGATGTCGAAGGCTGCCCTCACACATCCTGGTGACCAAATAACCTGGAGGACCCCCTGTACCCGAGACTCAACGCTCTTCTCAACCGCAAGTTACCTGAACACACATGCTCACATACACAGACTCTCATGACGTTTGATTTACAGCTAGATCTGATCTTGTGCGGTATAAAAAGAACACTGAACTGATGTAATCATATTTTAAATTATAATTTGGTACTATGGAGTTTGGACTACAAAACTGGGAACTGTATTTTGACATTTTGATTAATGATCAAAGATATTATTACTAGAATTATCTTACTTTTCTTCTGTACAGCACTCTGTGGCTCAGTGTTAACTTTGGCAGCACTTTTTAAATTGGTTAAAGTCTTTTGCATAAATTGTATTTTAGTTTTAGTCATAAGTTAGTCAGCTAAATTGTTTTGATTTTAGTCTAGTTTTAGTTCAAGACATATCCCAACATTTTAGTCAATGAAATCTTCTGTAAATTTAGTATGTAGTACTAAGCAGTAGTAAAATATGAAGTGTGAAATGTAAGGCAGAGCAACCCAGTTACAATACCAGAACTGACAACAAACAGTGAACCTGCTCTACGTGAATATATCAGCTCATAAAGAGAGCAGCTCTGATTGGATCGCTCCACAACTTATCCCACCACCAAGCTAAGGCAGCTGTGATTGGATGTCCCTCTGAACTCATCCAACCTTTTCACACAACCAAAGTAGCTGTGATTGGATATATTCCTAACTTGTCTCTACTTTCTACATGACCAAATTAGGTCTGATTGGATTAAGTCTGTAAAAAAATTTAATTTAATTTTAATTTGTTGATGAAAATGTAGGTTAATTCCGTTCTACTGTTTGTCCATGTGCACTTGCTTTTATTAGTAACTGTCTACGTCTGTGTAGATTCTCATTCATCCATGTCATGGTTATCTTGAAAATTCAAAAATGAGGCAACTGGACTGTGTTGAGTTTTGGAAAGACGTTTCACTTCTCATCCAGGAGGGGAACTGAAGAAGCTTCTTGGATGAGAAGTGAAACATCTTCCCAAACTCAACACAGTC
Source organism: Scarus forsteni (assembly GCA_036419115.1). Classification (NCBI taxonomy): domain Eukaryota; kingdom Metazoa; phylum Chordata; class Actinopteri; order Labriformes; family Labridae; genus Scarus; species Scarus forsteni. Next base: position 2,171,116 of record JAZDUH010000007.1, on the reverse strand, counting down.
CAGTTGCTTCGTTTTTAAATCTTCAAGATAGTTACTGTCTAGTTTTCATCAGGGGAGAAAAGCTTGTTGACAAAAATTATGACGAAAATAATTAGTTAACAAAATAAACATTGTTGTGGTTGTTTTTAAAGTGCTTTAGAAGTAAAACTGGATTTGACTGGATATCTGTATGATATCGGTTTGGACAGATAATTGCTTCAAAATCTAAAAATATATTACACTGTACATATAAGCATTTCTGCAGATATCTTAGCCTTATATAATAGCACACAGTTTGCAGTTTTTGCTTATTCATTTAATTTGAAAGTAATGATTCAGTTAGTCGATTTCCTGTGGGCTGAAGTTCCTTCTGTGAAAACGTCTTTGCCGGCACTGGAGTCTATCAAACTTCTCATAAAGACGTTTCCTGCTATCGTCTCACTCACTCTCACTGTTGATGAGTCCGTCCTTGCGAGCGTCCTCTGGATGCTCCTTGCCGTCGCACATCTCCATCTTGTCCACTTTGTAGTCCTGCTCGTCGTCCTCATCGTCTTCCTCGTTGTCGCTGTACTGAGACAGAGCGTTGACCAGCTCCACAAATATCTCATCGTTGATGAAGCCGCACTCTGTAAAAACACCCATAAATTCCCGTCTTTATACCGAGGAGAGCAGAGCAAATATCTGTTAAACCGGTTACGTCAGACCCTCACCTCTGTCGCCGTGGACTTTTCCATCGTAGTTCTTAATGAGTTCTTCTATGAAGGTACCGTCCTGGTCTAAGATCTCGTCTCCCATGTAGGGGATGTTATGGAGCACCGTCTCGTCCTCCACCTGGTGGACAAAGGACAACATAACTAAAACTGAACTATTTCAGGAAAAGATCTCTTAGTGATTTTCTGGAAAAAAAGATTGAGTGCAATATTCGCTATGTTTACAGTATTGACAACAGTAAGGAAACCAATGATCAAAAGCACATAACACAATATTTATCATCTAATATTGATGATTAATAATCCGTTTTCATTATTTAAGAGATATTCCAACATCTAGATTAGCTTAAATTATATAAAATAGTACTGTATTAATCCCCTTGGAAAAAAATCCCTCAGGGAAACTGAAATTCAGCAGCAGTTTATTATTTCAGATAAAAGGTAAATAAAAGAAAAGATAGATCTAAACAAAAATATAAATAAATATTTATATATACATAAATAAAACAAAAATTAAAATAATGTAAAAATGTCTGGCTAAACTCTTAAACAGTCTTTGTATTGTTGACCTGCTTACGGCACTTTTGCAGTAAAGAGGCGACGTTCATGACCAAGTTGACACTTTTTTTTCGACCCATTCTTAAATGCAGATTGCCTGCAAATTTATAAAATAGCATGTGTAAAATAGCTGACACAATAGATTTGGGGTCAGTCGGGAGTGCTGCAAAAACCTGGAGCTTAACTATTACATGATTGCATTCCCTGGTATTGCGATTTCAGTCTGAAAATGATAAATCTTTCAGACCTTCACACAACCGTTAATGTTTTTTGTACAGGGAAAGTATGAAGCAAGAGGATGCTGCCACACACTACAACATTTACATCCTGAGTTACTTTGCAATGCCTGTCACTTGTTGGGCCTTTTAGAGACATAAAAACAACAATAAATACTGTTTAAAGAAAATAAACAAACAAAAACTAACAAACTCTAATTACATACAGAATAATGCCAAACAAATACAGGCAACACCACAAAAAAACAGGAAGTATTTGTTCATAATGACAACAAATCATGACTGACCCCAAATCCTCTTTAAAAACTGTTTCAGGTTGACTTGAAAATGATCCTCTTATCCCTCACGTAAAACATCAGTAAATGAGCCCGACTGAACTGCTTTAGTGATCCAGCTGACCACTGCACCTACGTTCCTTAAAAGCTGAACGTTTAACAGCACATCTCAACATCTGGGTCTGATTTGGCATCTCTTCATGAGAGACTTTGTTGATGTAGTTCAACTTCCTTGTGAGTTGCTGTGCTCAGTCATGCCATTGTGTACGACATGTAATGAGAATAGGGCTGCCACAAATGACTGTTTTGATAGTCGACTAGTCAACGACTAATTTTGCGATTAGTCAACTAGTCACTGCAGCGTACTGCACCAGCATGCAGCTGGTGGCCCAAATCGCTTATTATGAGCAGACCTGGCAACTTTGGTGCCTGTGTAGTTGTGCATGCGCCACATGCATGAGTGTGTTTCGGGGTGTGTTGGTTTGATTCCTGCAGGTGCGATAACCAGGAAACAGGACAGATAGGCAGACAAGACAGTAGAGGTACAGCGGCAGTTTTGTGAGAAAACACACCTAAAAAACAAAACGACTAGTCGACTATTAAATTAGTCGTCGACCATTTTGATAGTCGACTTAGTCACGACTAGTCGACTAATCGTGGCAGCCCTAAATGAGAAAAGCCTTCATAACTTCATCTTGGTAGCAGAGTTTGGCTGTTCTTCACCCAGTTTGAAGCTGTTTCTGTTTCAGTATTAAAGTTGTAAAAAAATATTAATACGCAATATATCGTGATATTCTGACCTCTGATACAATATCGATATTTCAAATCTTAGTCTCGATTTTTTTGGGGGAAAAATAAAAACTCATATTTTTCAGAGTTGGAAATAAAATACAAGTTATAAAAATATGTATGCACAGTTTTTTCACAGTTTTTTCATGCAGTCTATTCAGTTCAGACAGTGACAAGAGATATGATTTTTTTTCCCACTGTTGTGCTGTCAGTAACTCAAAGCACTTTGTGTGTAAAAGGGAAAACAAGAATGATTTCTTCGCAGCTGGAGTTGAAGTGACTTGATGCTCTTTGTTTTTAAGTTAAGTGTATGTATGTTACTTTGCATTTGGCATATTTCAAAAACAAAAAAAAATGGAAAAGTTGTTTACAATCAAATAGTTTTGACTTCATTTGTACTTTTCAGCTTTGAGTAATATTGTGTTATTTACATATACACCATCTCTCTTGGTTTTTTCCTTAGATGACTGTAGAATATCGCCATAAATCACAGTATTGTGATATTGTGAAATATCATGATATTATCGTATCCTGAGCCAAGTACCTTGATACGTTTTGTATCGTAATGTCCTTTCCAATACTCACTCTTATTTAGTATCACAGGTTAATTTAAACACCTATCAACCCATAAGGCCACATGCAGCCTTTCACCACATTCAATGCACCCCGTTGAACTTTTCCAAAGAAAAAACAAAACTGAATATCTAAGGAAACATAACTGCTAAATATGATTCATTATGAGTTATCAGGACGACACAGTGCGATAAATACGATAGGAGTCAATATTTTCACAAAATTAAGACTGCAGCACAAGCTTTGCTTTTACAAGTCATTAAAGAACTTTCTTTTATCTTTTATGACAGTAAAATATTATACATAGTATTAGTAAAAACTATATTTGGAAACAATGGTAAAGGTCATATATTTGTGCTTTAAAAACTGGTGAACATTCATTATTTTACTGCATTAAATTGAAGCTTTAATAGGCTTTAGCCATGCTCATTGAATTGTGAATTTTTAATTGTGTTAGAGGTCAAACATATTAATGTTCGTACTTCTTTTTTGAAGCTTCATATTTGCTGTTTTTAGTTTATTTATATAGTTTTTTCCACATTGACAGTGCCTGACAAAATGCAACAGTGTGGCCCTCAGGCATTTAAGAAAAAAAAACGCTGCCCTCTTGTTAAATAAAGTTGTCCGCCCCTGCTATAAGAGCATAAAACAGACTTTGACCACTGACACCGATATAATCTTTCACATCTTTGGCTGCACAAATGCCAAACTCACCATAAAGTTTTGCTGCAGAGGCGACCAGGAGTACATGACGGGGACTGAGGCCACAGCGTTGAGGGTTTTCAGGGGGATGACCTGCCGTGGAAACTCGGAGAAGCCGCTGTCCACCGTGCACTGCGAAGGACGAACGAGAGGAGAGACACTTAGGAGGAAAGATCTGCACAGAAGTTTTCCAGCATTTTAGCAACAAGACGGAAAACATTTGTCCACGTACCTCTCGGGTTCCTCTTAACGATCCAACAGAAGTCATGATGTGAACCGGCTGGATTCTCCTCGTCTTCCACTCCTGGTTCAGGATGTCAGTCCGCTCCATGATTTTCTGCCGGTTGGTGTTGAACATGCTCTGGAGGGGGGCAACAAAAAGTTACCAACAATGATTATGGACGATGCCAGCCACCCTCTGCACACCTTCATCAGCAGCAGAGGAGTTTTATCAGCTAAGACTGCTCCTTCACAAGATCCAACAGACTGGGACTTTTGTCACTCAGACCATCAGACTGTACAACTCCTCACTAGGGGGAGAAGGAGGAGTAACAGGAAGACAGAGGACAGGGAGGAGCAGCAGCTAGTAGCAATATTTTTATTTTAGTTATACACTTTTTTTTGTTTCTGATACGTGTGTGCTTCTTTTACTCTATGTGAAATAACTTTTAGCTTTAATCATAATGTAGTCATCTAAATGGTTTTAATTTTAGTCTAGTGTTAGTTAATGAAATTTCACAACATTTTCGTCAACTAAACTAGAAAAGCACAGACCTCTGCCAGCACCACAGTCCTCACCCACATTGTGATTTTCACCATAAATATTAGTCCTGTCTTTATTTCATCTAAATATTTTGATTCCTTGACCATTAAAAAATAATCATCTTTCTTATCATTTTTTACTTGTCCCAATCCGGACATTTCCTGAAAATTTGATCAAATTCACCCATAACTTTTTCAGTTATGTTGCTAACAGAGAAACAAACAAACAAACAAACAGATGCTGGCAATAACATATGAAGTGTAAAGTTTAAGTCATTTTATGTTTCCTTGAATTTCTGAAGTCATTTTTATCACTTGGATAAAATGAAACATCTTATAATCCTTTACTGATTGCTAGTAAAGTTTGAATGTATAAATGAACACAATTTAGGCTACCTAGCAGAGCATCTCGGTTACGATACCAGAACTGACACCAAACAGTGAACCTGCTCTACATGAATATATCAATTCATAAAGAGAGCAGCTCTGATTGGATCGCTCCACAACTTATCTCACCACCACCAAGCTAAGGCAGCTGTGATTGGATATATTCCTAACTTGTCTCTACTTTCTACATGACCAAATTAGGTCTGATTGGTTAAACAATTTTTTATGTAGTTTTGTTGACAAAAATGTCAGTTAATGTAGTTTTAGTTTTAGTCCATGTGCTCTTGTTTTAATTAGTTATGGTCCAGTTTTAATCGGGGAAAAAGACTGTTGAGGAAACCTATGCCAAAAACAGTCAACAAAATTAACACTGGACTGATCCTCTCTCTTATCTCTGCCCACTGATTGAAGAGTTTTCCCAACTATTTATGGGTCCTCTTTTTACTTTGCTGAAAATGATTGAACATATTCATATGCTGTTAAGTCAAAGGATTATGTTTTTAAAATTATTAGAAGTTTTAAGGTATTTATCCTGTTTAGGAGACCACATAAACAAAACTGACAGGTGAGAGTGCTGTAAAAGCATATCCTTTATCATAAAAGAAACTCCTGTTAGTCTTTGTTATGCCCTTTCAATCTGAGAAAATTTTTTGGCGTGTGTAAATGTTTTTTTAGCCGCTCTGTGATTATGCCGTGTGCACAAACCTTGACCTCGTCGGCCCGTCTGAAGCGTTTGAGCTGGCGTAACCTCATGTACTCAGACTTCACTCTCCTCTTCCAGCAGGCTGGACCTTTCTCTGAGCGCTTCCCTGTCAGCACCATGATCAACCTGCAAACAAATAAAAAAAAAAAAAAAAAGCAGAAAGATTAAACACACTAAAGGCCTCAAGGATGCATCTTTGCAGCATGGGCATTTATTTCTTAAACGGAGCAGGCTTTGGAAAAGATTGTCACACGGTTAGGAACCGGAATCAAAAATCAATTCCAGTGAAGAGTCGATATAATTTGTCTTTTCTCTTCTAAAATTCCTTCCACTTTGCTCTTCAAACCTTAAACATGCAAATTATGTATAGAGAAAAATCAAAGTTACTTCCAGACTGTCTACAAAGTTATTTTCCATTACAAAAGTCCAGGTATGATTTGTGTGATGTTACTGAATAAATGAATATTTTAAAATTTCTGTTACATAAATGTGAAGAACAAACACAAATATACAACCATTTAACACAAGATCAATAACCGGGAAAGGTATAGGCTGAAGCTTGTGGCTTATTTTAGTCTTTTTTGTACAAACGCAGATAGATTTGACATAAGAAAAAAAACACATATGATGTTTTTCTGAGCTTTATGAGAGTTTTACACCCTTTTGTACCATGAATTTTATCCATTGTAGTGGTTTGATTATGGAATGATGCCTATGTAAAAACTTGCAAATGTGTAATACACTTTTGACCTTCAAAAGAATGATTTGTAACGTAATTTTTGAGGGTTATAATTCACAGTTTTATATTCAACTAATGTTCTTGTATTACTTGTGGTTTTGTTTTGATTTTGTTTCTCTTCCGTATATCATAAATATGTGGAGAGTAGTTTAATTTGTTAATAAGGACAGACATAAATATAAGCACTATAAATACTGCCTGTGCCTTTTCAGTCACATCTTTTGCAAAAAGAAGTGACTGCAAATTTAAGATGTCACACTTTCATCAGAGGAAGTCAGCAGCAATTATAGAAAAGAAATCAAAATCGAGGCAGAAAAGGGTGAACAGTGGTCAAAATTATAGCTTAATTATTCATGGAAATATACTTACTGTACAACTTTCAGCAAGTGAAAACACCAGCAACCTGCTAAAGTATTTACCTTTGCATAATGGCATTGAATATCAAGAGTGCAAAGTGTTCGACATGAAGGCCAATAAAAAAATGTTCGTAGGACAACTATTGCCGACACAAAAAATGAACCAGAATCGATACGATGAATCGTTTAAGAACTGGATCAAAGCAGAATCGTTAATGGATTTGGTATCAATTAAATCGTATCAATTTCCATTCCTATACATGGTGATAACAGACTGTTACAAGATTAGTCTCCTTAATATCATATTTCAGGGGGGGCTGGTGGGACTTTTCCGTTTGCTCAAACTGCTCTGCTCCTCTCAATCTGGTTCTTCCTGTTTTGTTTTCATTACAGTTTAAAATGTGCTTCTTTCCCGTAGATGGACTGTCATATTGTAGCTGTGCAAAAGTATCGTTACAACCCAACAAAGGACAAAACAGTGGTTTGACGCTCTTTGTCACAGCAAGGAGACCAATTTTTGCCCCAGAGACAACTGCAAGCAGCTTTATATTTGATCTACTTAAAACAATAGTTAAATATCTTTTCTTTTCTTAGCCTGTTAATGTGAGACCAGCCCCTATCACACATTAAACTTTGAAATTTTTGCCACTTCTTTTAGAGACTCTTGTGGTTTTACACGAACATATCAGTCTCCCAGCTTTATGGTCTGACAAGTGGATTTTTGTAAAACAGATCAAATATTAAGTCATTCCAGATAAGAAAAAATGTCCCACTTGTTTTGAGGGTTTCATAAACAGTTTGAGGATTTACAACAAGAAAATACCATTATAAACACAACAAATTCTTTCCACAAACGTTCCCAGACTTTGATAATAGCCCGGGAGATGAATGGAAAAGCCGTGGAGGGCCTGATCTGGCCGCGAAGGCATGTTATTTCTGTGCCTCATACCCCCGTGTTGTCATCGGGATGATACTCTGGTCATCCTGAGGTCAGCAGCGTCTCCATGTCACATTTTAGACTTCAGGCAGTGCTATGTCTGTTCACACTTTGTGAGAGCTACCTCAAAATTCAGTTCAGTCTTCGAAGGTACAACAAGGGGGCACTATAGGGAACATAAACTAATAAAGCGTTTTTGTCTTGTAACATCAAATATAAGGCTTAAATTTTTTTATTGAACTTATATTTAAAGATTGTGGACTTTATACTTTCAAACTTCTATAATTTTAACATGAAATTGCACTTTAAGACGTATTCACAAGCATGTTATCCCAGGATTATCATCCACCAAACACTGTCATAAATCATATAATGGAGCTTAATTTTATCAATCTTAAATTATTTTCCCTTAAGGCTGGGTGATAAGACCTAAATATAAAAACCCAGACTTGCTCTCCAAAACTCCATTTACAATCCTTAAAGATTTTTTCCCTCTCAAAGGAGAAAAACCTCGAAGTGACAAAAAATGAGAATAAAGTTTTGCTTTTATGCTGTAAAATATATTCTGAGAAAATTCGTTAGTCCACAAGAGGGTGTGCTCAAAAGTTTTATACTATATGGTAACCTTTTTTAACATATATAGAAAAAAATAGACACTAACATTTGAGATTTATAAAATTGATCCCATATTGTATACGATTTATAGCCCATGTATTTAAGTTCTATTTTTTTCTTTCCTTCCTTTTATCATTTTCTGAATACTCCCATATAATTCACTTAATCTTGACTGCTATCGTATTCATTTTATTTTTATTTATTTACTTAATTTTTTTTTTTTTTACTACTATCTAAAATTATTTTTATATTTGTATGTACAAGAGTAACTCTTTATAAGATCATTATTTAATTGTCTGATGGTACAGTAATATTGTTGTAGGGATGGGGCTCTGTTGAGCAGGAAGGGGGAAATAGGGTTATATTGTGTTCATGTAATTTCATCTGTAAACTCTGATTATGTATAATTTAAATATATCAATAAAAATACTTTGAGCAAAAAAATTTATATATTCTGAAACTAAGCAGAGTTTCCAATAGTGAAGTTGCATGCCGTTATTTTTTTTAAACAAAATGTTGATAATGTAGTTTGAAGGTAGAGGCAGGTTTGTCCATATGAACACAAAATTCTGAGCTCATTAAACTGTACATTAACACCGAACTCATTAATCAAACCAATTTAAAAACAAATACAAGCCTGAAAACGCGCTTGTTCAAAACCTGACAAGGCCTACCACAATGAAAACTTTAAATTTTTTAGTATTTGGGTTTCAAAATATTGTAATACATCATAAGGGTAAGTGAAAGTAAAGGAAAAAAAGGGATTTAGCCATGTATTGCCCAGCCCTAACTTCTCTCATAAGTTTGCAGTTTTGAAAATGCTTCCATACAGCATCCCTGTTTTAAGTCTCCAGTGCCCCTGAAATTTGAACAGCTGATATAAGATTAAGGCCTTTTACAAGTTTGGATTAGACTAATTTAATCTATGACTTGATGCTGAGAGCAGGTGCTTCTGCTGCCTTTGTGTTTAACAAACTTTTCATTCAGTAGTCTGTGAATGTTCCTTCCTCAGAGTAAGTTCCTTCCCATCAGCCTGGCAGGTCTGAGTGTATTGTCTCACTTCTGATTAGACGTGTCAGACGGCCGTCATGGAGATGAGCTGCTCAGCCATGTGTCGGATTGTGAGAGATGTGGAGGAGTGTACACGCATGAGGCAATCTGACAAACTCACTGACAAACCACAAGAAAAGCCCTGATTTAAAAAAACTCCTACGAATTTAGAGTCAAACAAAGGGTTTGTTGTGATAATACAAAGTCAGTGACTATTAAGGCTGAACAAGAATCGTATTCATTTTCTTTCTGCACTTATGTATTAAAGAACAGAACCTGAGATAAATGAAACAAACTACCAGTCTACAATATAAACAGTAACAAGTGAATCTTGTTCTCACATCTTTTGTTGCAATCATGCGAGCGGTTGGCCATCTTTAAACTCATCAAAACCAATTTAGTTGAGTACAAGTGTCTTGGATCTCTTCTATATTCAGATAAAAACATATTGCAGCAACACAGTACAGTTCAGAGAGAAGGCATATACTTGGAGAATAAGTTATAGCCTGTACAAGGTCCTTATCTTTGTTAAATTATTGCAGTCCATATTGTTATTGAACATGGAACCAACCCAGTGTGTGTCGTATATTGGGCATGCCTACACAAAATGTGCATTCCACATGAAGGATGAGAGCTGATGAGATTTTATTGATATCAACGCCTTTATTGATACCATTCATCTACTTTCATTGTTGACAAAAGGTGGCCGATGTTGGTTTTCAGTGGCAACAATGTCAAACATGTGACACTTGATATATTAAATATCCTGCTGCATAGATTAGTGTTCCTGCAAGGTGCTGTTTCTTTCACCTACCAAATGTATTATTGTTGAAAAATAAGCAACAATTTTGTTCCCTCTCTGCAACTGATTTAACAGGGCATGCAGAACAAAGTGGAAGAAATTTAAAAGAGAATTGTGAGCAAAAAGACTAATGATGTCGATTCCTCGGTGAAGTTGTTATCGATTCTCTACTGGAATTGTTTTTTAATGATTCCCATTCCAATTCAATACTAAAAGTAAAACCAAGCCTTATATTCATCTTAAGAGGGTGAGCAGTATGTGCGAACACTAGGGATGCACGATGTTGGAAAACACTGACATTGCGATTTTTGGGGGGTTCACGATATATTGCGAAATATATATTGCAATATAAAAAAATAGAAGAATTTTCACCAGATGACTTGAATAGCTCTGTTTGGGAAGAATTTGTTTGACTCACAATGACACCATTGTATTCATATAATACCGTCTAATCCAAGCCAAGGGGGTTCATCTGTGAGTTATGACGATTGCTGTATATTAAAGGGATCCAGGAGGTCATGGCTCTGTACAAAATAGATGAGAAATACGTGTGTGATGGTATTTGGCACCAGGTGAAAATTTATTGCATCCGTGATTTGTCAAAGCAGTTTGGACTTCCTATCACAGGGTGTTATGATGGCAAGGCTTCTGTAATTGTTTTTTGAGTAGATGAAGTTTCACCTGGGGTCCTTGGTTTGCACTGGTCATAAAGGAGCTTGTGATGGCATTTCAAATGGGCGAACAGGTTCGACGTATTATGTCGCGTTGAGGCAACCACGGCGAGGCACTGTTTGCTGTTCCGTATCACCTTTTTCATAGCTGAAAAATTTCGGATGTTGACTTTCTTTCTTTTGGAGAGCAAATCCTCCGTCACTTCCTCCTGCAGGTCGCCTGTTTTCAGAGCGTAACCTTGTTTGGGGGCGGGGGGGGGGGGGTTGATGACTGCTTACCAGGAGGGAGAGAGAGAGGCTGTGCGGAGGATGGAGCAGCTTGCTGCTTTTATGAAGCAAAACAAATGTTTGCGTGTTCAAAAAAAGAATACAAAAATATTGCACGTCCTGCGATGTGACTATTGCACATGCACACATCGCGATGGCAATGTTCTAACGATATATTGTGTAGGCCTAGCGAACACAAATTTTTCACTCAGACTTTACCGGGGTAATATCCAGGTAAAGATTTTGCTGCCAAAGCCATAACAAAGGGCGCTTAATGATCTCTGCATGTTACAGTAAACCAGGGGTGTCCAAGCCTTTTACATCACGGGCTGCATAAAGAGGAATAAATGGACAACTGAGTCACTTGCTGCACCTCACATTTAATGTATTTAAGTTCAAGTTTTAGGGTTTAGGGTGGGCTATCACCTGTCAAGCGACACAGGTTTTTATCGGCTCACCTCCGATGGGCTTCGATAGGAACATCATACCTGGGTCAACCCGATAATTTATGTCATGACGTCGACGTAATAGTGCCCACCGCATAATATGGAGCCCGTCCTCTCCGTCTCCAACTTACACGACTCTTTGCTGCCTCAGCAACAAATTCCACCCATCTTCGTATCATCAGTGCCCGAATGCCTTTCATACCGTGTCAAGTTTGTACATTTTTAAAGACGGACAAAAGTACAAAGTACAGAAAACAGCTGACCGTACATCTTCCACGCTTTACATGTTTTACATGGACATGCTTGTCTCACTGATGTCATTAACGTGATGACATCAGCTTGACGTACCAGAGGGAAAAAACAGCTTGTCTGCTTGCAGTGGGAAAGGAGTCACCTGCTGATTGTTAGCGGGTTAACCCATGTTGAAATAACTGCATTGACCCGCTAATTTTAGTGTGATAGCGGTATTAGTCAGGGCGAGTAGAGATTGGGGCCACTGCCAGCTTTCCCTTACTGTCAGACACAAAACAAGAGTAAACTGTAGAATGTTGGTCTTTGAAGATGAGTACTGAACAAATACAACAGAAAATGTGCATGATTGATGATATTTGCTGCTGTAATCCAAATGTCTTTATTCATTCTTCTGTTTCAGGGACTGCATTTGGCCCCTGGGCCATTATTTTGACACGCCTAACATAGAGAATACTTACCAGTCCTCTCTATTTACTTTGGAAAAGCCTCTGCAAAATGACAATCGAACACTGTAACACATTACAGGAAAATACACGAAATCATGCATACCAAGCACTTTAAACCTGCTTTTCTAAGAACATAAACCACTTTAAAAAGAAGTATAAAGATATGATTTTCAGTACCTTTATGTTGTTAAGTAAGACAAATGGTATTTTATGGATAAAGGGATGGGATTAGGTATCCAACTCCTTTTCTGATATGAAAATGCTAGTTCTCGTCTTCATAATTATGTTTTTATATTTGTTAATTTTTTATAGTAGTCTTAAATTTGTCCACTATTTTATGGTTAAGATAAATGTCATAAAGTAAACTCCAACTACTACTTTATTTTGAGACACAGAAACTCTGTTGTTTTCAAATCTTGTGTCTCGATACTATCTGACACTGAGTTATGACATCAATAACAAACGAGCTTCGTGCTAATGATAGCATTTCGATGTCGTGCCAAGTTTTTACCCCCTCAGAGTTTCTCCTTCACTCACAACCTCATCTCAACCTGATCTGAATAACTGACGCCTTGGTTCACACAGACCCGAGTGTTTCCTTCCACCAAACACCGCTGAAAAAGTTACCGTCCCCACGAGGATATCATTTTGACAGGGATACAAAATTCACCACGACACCCCCGGCGAGCTAGCTAACAGTTGGTTAGTTAACACAGATTGAGGTATCCACAAATCATCCGAACAAACCCGGGCCATTTGAATCCCCGAGGACACGCTGGGATTACGAAGCACAGCCGTGACAGCTTCTCTTACCTGTGCCGGTGAACCCGTCCTCATCCAACGGAGTGATTCTGTGTGGTTTGGAGGAACACTGGAGAAGTCGTCCTTTGTGTTGAGGATTAGCTGAGATGTTAGCACCGCGGCTAACTAGCGGTTAGCTCGGGAGGAGGGATCGATTCACTTTGCGCGAGACCGGCTTCACCTCCACAGCGGTCGGCGATAAAGACGAACACCGTCCCGACGCGTTGACCTGAGTATTCACACAGATTCACAGACGTAGAGGCTCTTTTATTCGTCTTTTCTGTAAATAATTCGCTAATTTTCAATATTTCCGCCCGAGCAGAAAGACGGTTCAAACTGCTCACTGTCTCGAGCTCACCGCCCACTACGGCTGCAGCAGATTCAAGAGGCGCCAAACGATTTGGCCAATCACAGGAGCCGACGCTGGATGCCACGAGTAAGCTCCCGCGCGGTTGGTCGAGCGGAGTAGCAGCGCAGCCAATAAGATTGGGAGCTTCGCCGGGGGGCCTGCAATGGGGACATGTGGACAGGTTCCCTTTGTTCTCTCATGTGTCAACGAAATAAAACTCAAAACTCAACATAGGAGAAGTGACAGCGAGAGAATTCAAGACTAAACTTTATATTCTGTTCTTTATGGGTGGAAAAATCGGCGCCAGCTGTTCTGTCAGAATCTGAAAGCCTGAAATGATTGTTCAAAGCTGAATTACAAAGTTCTTCTCGCAGCTGGTTTTGCAGTAAGTTCACAGTAGTGTTGTTTTTAAATATGCTTTCCTACTTGTTTTGACCTATTTTCCTTTTGATTCTCCAATCCAAGATTCTGCAACATGGAGGCTGTTTAGCTTTGTACTGACTGGCTGGTGTAACAGGCTGCAAAGGACTTTCCAAACAGTTAAAGTACCTGTGGGGCAGAAAACACACATTTAGGTGGAGGCTGTATAGTTATGACATCATAAACCCCAGGAAGTAAACAACTGAGTTTTATGGGGCCATTTCTGTGAGTTTAGTAAATGTATGTGCTCCCTAACTCCCTTATTGACTCTGCCAAGGAAGTGTATGTTTGTTTTTCTGTTTGTTTATTTCCGTGCAAAATAACACAAAAATCCATGGACGATTTTTGCCAAAACTTCCAGGGTATGTTGGTAATGGTCCAACTTAGAAATGATTAGATTTTGCTAAAGATCCAGCTAACCACCATTATCGAATAATCGTTCTTAACCAATAACTGTCTGACTAATAATGATATCAACGTGATTCTGAGTGCCAGGAATAAGTTTTCAGGGTCAAGAAATCATGTTGTAATGTTAATTTTATCATTGAACTATTGCTTAGATGTAACCATGGATGTATTATAAGAACTGGATAACGTGGCTCTGCCTTCTACCATGTAACAGATTTGAAGCCAAAATATCCCCCGTCAGGGCGCCGCCATCGTGCAACCAGTAGAGAATCTGGACCATATTTCGACGTAAACTGTCGCAAAACTCCCCAGCATACACCGTACACAATCATTGTGAAGCTGCTGTAAACCGCGGTCATTTTTAAACTCTAATAACTAATAAAAAAGAAACTTTTCAGAAAAAAGAGGACTTGGAAAACACGCAGCCCAATAATACTTTCATATCACCACAGCATACGGATGGGAGAAATATTTCTACGAGGTGTATTAATTTTTTGAAGTTTCACCTCGGCCCGTCCAGATGAATGGGGGAGATGGAGATTTTGATTGACCTATACTGCAGCCAGTCATCAGGGGGAGCAGTTTTCGTGGCGGCTTCAATTTTAGCCTAGCATCATGGCGTCCATGTTTTTTACAGTCTATGGATGTAACAGCAATATGTGAGCTATCTTGGCAGAAGTTTGCATACACTAGTGTCAACAGTAGAAGCAAAGAACTTGGTTTTACAGGACACAAGACCTTTAAAAAGAGGTTTAACTTTGAAAAATCACAGGTGCATTTTCAAAAAAATCTTCGTCCACATTAAAAAAAATGACAGTGTCAAATGTGCATTTCTTCGCCAAAGCAGATTTAATTTATATTTCTTTTCCAATCATAAGTTTAAGTGTGTTACAGGTTTTTTTGCAGCTATGTTAACTGGTGTTAGCTGGCATACTGAGTGAATATTTCTCTGTTTATGTTCCAAAACTTGAGACTTACCGAATAATCTTGATCAAATCTTTTTTGTGCGACCACGGTGGCACAGCAGGTACCCACAGGCCTAAAGGGATGAGTCGTATAGAAATGAATGAATGAAATCCTATTGTTAAGGAGATATGTGAGTCCTCTGGTTGGTTTCAACATATGCTGTAACCTTGCAAACCCAAGCAGTCGTGGGTCACCAGTCAACATTGTGCAACAAAAAGAACAGATCTTGTACAAAATGGAGAATTTGTGTGTTTTTAAAGAAGCATCATAGTGAAGGAGGTTGACATTTGAACATAAAACTGCAATAATTAAGGTCCACTGCCACACATTTAACAACAGTGACAATCAAATTGATGTTGGCTTCTTGGTCACAGAAGCAGCCCATCCCTCAAAAAGCCCACCATCCTGTGAATTATTATTATATTAGTTATAAAATATGTCCCAGCTGTAATCAGGTGACACTTTTATGCAGATGTGAGGGAGAAACAGCCTACTTGTAGACAGTTTGCACTGCCTTATAAAGACATGTGGAATAGATTTTTTAAATAACAGTAAATTCCTTAGTAAATGACTTATAAGCTTGTTAAATTTCTTTGTAAACCCTAAATCAGGCATCAAATGTAATCATCATAGATTAACTGGCACTTACAGTCTCAAAGCTTCTGAAATTTAAATATCCTCAGCTGAGAATTCAGACTTCACATGTTAGAAGTTGACAAAGAACTTAAGATTTTTTTTATACATGCAGCACTAAGTGTATTTTATTTTGGAGCTTTTTCCTCCTGACTCAATTTTACACCCCCTGTTGCAGAGGAATCAGCTGCCCTTGTCTCTATAAATACTGAACATTATAATATCATTGGATTTTGTATTTTATAGATTTGTCTTATGTGCTATTGTCTGATTTACTGCTGCTGCTCTAAGGCTCTGATTGAAGTCCTGATGTCTGAATAATTACAAAAAATAATTTTGATTTAAAATGCGAAGCAAGGTCGTTAAATCAGTTTTGTTTGGAGTGAAAATTGAGATTCAATGGCAGCAGTCGATGAGGGCAAGGGTCGGCAAGTTTATTAAGCCACGCCCCTCTCTGGTCCCATTAGCCGACGGACGGACTCGTCATCACGCTGCGTTCAAAGACAATAGGAAATGTAAATTCTATCCAGATTAAGGTTAATCGATGTACTGTCCATACCACATCGATCCGTGGTCTTGTTCCGTTTTGTTAAAGGAACGAGACCACTCAACAGCCTTAGAAAGACACTTATCCTCTCATTTTTTTAATGCTATTTGCATCTAAACTTAGATTTTATTGCATTAGGGCCGGCATCATCATCCTCATTTGTACAAGGGCCAGTTATTTTCTCATATATCTCTTTTCTTTCTACAATAATAACACAATATTTTATTAAAACTTTATTAGTTAGTCATATTAATCCATCTCACTGTCAGACACATGGGCTTCATTAATCATTGCAACTATTTAACGACAAAAAGCTCCCTTTGAAACACAAAAAAAATTTAACACTGCACATTTTCTGTCTGATAACACACAATACCATTAAGGTCAGAGAAATGACAAAGAAAATAAATATTAGAGTTTGGATTATTTTTTATTCTGTGAAAAAAAGTCAGAATTCTGGGGCAAACCACCTCAAATCCTGAGATTAAATTTAGAACTTTTGCAAGAGAAAAGCCAGATTTCTTAAAAAAAATACTGTATATATATACATATATATATATATTGCCAGGAGGCATGCTCTAAATCCTAAGATAAGACTTAGAATCATGGTTTAAAGAGGTCAAAATCTTGAGATTAAATGTAGTATTCTGGTGAAAAAAATAAACAAAATTTCTGAGAATAAATTGAGAATCATGAGGGGAAATACTCAAAACCTTGAGATTAATTCTAGTATTCTGTGGGGTGAAATCAGAGGTTACATTTATATTCATGAAGGAAAAAACTTAATGTCCTGAGATTAAAGTTAGTATTCTGAAGGGGGGAAAAATATGAGTTTAAATTTAAAAGTTGGGTGGAGGGGAGCCGGAACTCTGATTCATGCTTGAGCCCCCCTATTCCCAACTCTTCACAAAAAAATGTTGATTCAGAATGGGGAAAAATAATGCACTCAGATGCCCGTTTTAGGTCAGCAGAGGGTGCCAAATCCACTGAGAGTCTCCTCCGATCCTCTCAGTCAAATCAAACCAGGGGGATTACCTGAAGAACATAACCTCTGCTCTCAGAATGATCAACAGGAAACCCGGTTTTACTCACCTGCTGCACTCTGCAACATGCAGCCTTTACTAATCAGACCACAAGAAAGACATTTCAAGTAACCTCAGACAGGTTGTCGCTCATAGACCGGGCACCTGAGGTGCTGGGCTACAATGACAAAAGACGTGTTCAAATTCCTGAAATATATCATTAAATTCATTTGTATATAAATAACAAATGGGCCTCAGCCCCAGAATTATGAACTGTGAAGGTGAAGATTCTCCAATTTTGCTGCAGTGACACTCCGGTAAGAGCTGTGCTACTTTCAGTCATGTAAACAATGTCTTTAGCATTGTTTAATGGCAGAGTTTGGGAGGTAAGACAGAACCAACAATAGGTCTTACTCTGTGTCAGATAATGCGATGTGGTAATACCCTGACACTTCAGTGCTCAGCCTCGTCCTCACAGCGTGTGCATGTTGGTCTAATTTGCTGTTTTAGATGACCCAACTTTACTGCATCAAGCTAGAAACAGAGTGCAAAGAGGATGGATTGTGTGCTTTGGTTGTTTTTTGGGTGTTATTTAATTTAACCAATCAGACTGTCAGCTGTCATCCCCTTAAAGGATAAGTTCGGTTTCTACAGCTTTCACATTGTTTATAGAATGAAGTAGAACAATATACTCACCCAGAAGGCTTTCCTGATCCAAACAGTGCTTCTGGAGATATTTAGAACCAATATCGAGCGGCGGACATCCGTATTTAAGGGAAAAACACGCGGCATGTTAGCGCCGCTCCTAAAACTGCATTAATCATCCAAAAACTCATTAGTTTCACCAATATTTCATCATGGTCCGCTCACGCTACTCCTCCATGACAGTCTGTGTCACAAAATCAGACATGTTTTGTAAAACTGTTCCGACCTGCATTATAAACTAAGAGGTGTATATACAAAAATGTATACTGCCTCGGCGCCTGTGCAGTACGGCTCATCTGTTTCAGGAGAAAGTAAGTTGTTATTAATGCTATCTAGAACGTCAACCATTGTCTTCTTCCAGTTTTGTGCAAAATGAATGAATATCTATCGGATGAAGATGTTGTGGGCGAGCGTTGAATATGATGGGTGTCCTTACAGTTTAGAGTATACAGATGACATGTTTTGCCTCACTCCTGACCAGTAGATAGACTCCATTCTTTCATCTGTGTATGCATAAAACAAGGAAGAGAGGGGCAGAGCTCATCCACCGCTAATTAGATTAACTCAAACACTGGGAATCAATGGGTAGTGTTAGCCTGCCTCTGCCTACAGTCATTCGATAAACTCTTCAGTAACTTCCTGTGTGCTTGTTGTGACTGATTTTTTATCACATTATGTCTAGTTTTCTATGTTTACACTAAGATTAGTGCTTGATGTGATCTTACAAAAATATACATACAAAACTAAATGGCAGGGCACGTGCAAACCCCGACGGATGTGCTTTGTTTTCTTGACCTATTTACAAGCACGTCAGCAGTGGTTTGTGCATGTGTCCTGTGAGATGAAGTCAGACCACAAAGTGGGCATGTGAGGAAGTCAACACTCCAAGAGACCAGCCCCTCACTCTTGCTTTATTGAACCGTTCGCGCTCTTCCAGGAGAAGAGCTGATTTTTGCTCTTTTTTTTGGGAGGAGTTACTGACAAGTTTAGCTGTGTTGCTCTCTCTATGGATGCACAGTCCTTACAAGTTGTACCTTGTTGTAAAGGTGAGTAATCAGGCTTTCCAACAACATCAATAAATTATTAAAAGGGAAAAATAAAGGGGTGTTGGTTTGGCGGAGTGGTTACCAACCAGGCACATCCGGTATACGTACTTCTGCCGGCCTCGGTTTGAATCCAGCCTGTGACCAGTTTTCAGAGTGTCTTCCCCTGCTCTCTCACCCCCTTTCACAAGTCTATCCACTGTCATTCTCTCCTATCAATAAAGGCACAAAATGCCAAAAAATGCAATTTTCCAAAAAGGTAAAATAAGATATTGAATCACTGCATTATAAACATTTTAAGAGGTGTATATACAAAATTATACTGTCCACTGAAAATGAAGCAGGTCAAATAAGGTTGCAGTGTGTAACTATCTTAATCTCGGTATCTCTGGGAGAAAGTAAGTTGTTATTAATGCTATCTAGAACGTCAACCATTGTATTTAACAAAAATTAATCAAAACCAGTTTATTGTCAATATCAGTTCTAATTGAAAAAAAAAACATCAATTACCATGCCTGCTTGTTTTGGATAACTGCTATCATTCAATCAGTTGTGTGTGTTAGATGTGTGTGTATAGAAAACAGACGATCTTTATTTTAATTATTTTCATCTCAGACTCCACTGTTTTTCTATTTCTATTTGCTTAAGCTGCAGTCATTACATCGACTGATATGAATTTGAATCACTGCATTATAAACAGTTTCATCAAAATTTTAGTTTATTGCTTATGTTAGTACATTTTATTCAGAAAACAGCCAGTTTTCCTGTCAGCTTCTTTGGATAGTGAGGAAGTTCTGACACTTTTAGATGCGGCACTGATGTCAACAAATTGCTGTCACAGCATAAAAAAGTCATGTGGCATCTGCCTGTGTCACGAACCGGCTCGGCCTAGGGAAAGGGAGGTAAGATACAGAAAATAAACTAGACTTATGTGGTTTGAATAAAAATTAATGTATTTAGGAAAAGGTGATTAAATATACCAAAATGAGGCAGACAGAAGGCTAATTAAAACTAGAGTAACTAAAGGTTTTTAAAACAAAATTCTGGACTTTTTACACTAAATATCATTAAAAAGGTAAATCTCCAAATATATACAAGAAAACTACAGCTAATCAAGGGATTTAAGGAATAATTAGACTACTGTCTTTCTCTTTACAAACTTCTGAAACCTAGACCAGCAAATTTACTCTCTAACAAAGTTCTTGTCTGGCTTAAGCCGTTATCTCTTTAACGTCTCCTCTCTGTGACATCTCAGGGGGAGATGGGCAATGGCTGACATGATTATTGGCTGTTAATATCAATGATTGAAACACAAGATCAGACAAGCCCCTTTTCAGTTTGACATACCCACTTGGAAGTTGCCCCCCACTGCTTGAGAATTACTGCCCCACATAACACATCAAAACATATGATTCTGTAAAAAGATGGTCGCACTCATTTTCAGAGTTCAGGAGGTGAAACTTTAGTGATCAATAAACAGAATGAATACCAATGATTGGTTAGTTCCTTAGCTCAAGATCAGCATGAGCGGCGTCTTCCTTCAGCTTCATATCAGCCCCAGGTGTTCTGAGAGGAAGGGGTCGATCTCACAGAGAGCCTCCATCATCTCTGAGCTGGCAGCTTCCCCCTTCTTCCTCACTGTGTCAATAACAAAACGAGCTTTGTCACTTTTGTTCAGTATCCCGTCCACTGACTCACGCTCAGAATCCGCCATCACCGTTTTCTCAAACAGTTTGTCCAGCAGACTCTTGAGGACGGGTCCTGATACCCCCTCAATGAAGCTGCTCCGCATGTCCAACAGTCTCTGATGTGGAGGCAGATTCAGAGCGCTCTGCCCGCAGGACCTCTGCAATCCAGAAGACTGAAGACAAACCCGTCTGTCCCAGACGCTGATGGAGCTGCTGGTGTGTTTGAGAGACAGCTGTATGTGCTTCATGGTCTGCTCTAAGTTCACCTGGAATGATGGGAAGTAGTTGTCGTAGTCTTCACAGTCAAACTCTGCTGTTGTTGGGTCCACCAGGACAGAGTCGTCTTCAGGACAGGTGGACAGGGTGTAGTCCTGTTGTGGGTACAGTTTGCAGTGTGGCGACGTCTCGATGTAGCGCTCATCTCCAACTGTTTTCTTCCTGATGCGCTGCACGTCCCGGAGCACCACGTTCCTTGGCAGCAGCAACACGTTGAGGACAGAGCTGGGATCAGGATCCACCGGTGGACGGTAGAACAGCAGAACCAGCGCTCTGATCGGGACAGACGGAGAGTCTTCATCCCTCACATTACCAAAACCAGAAAAGCTGAAGATGTTTATGATCACGTGAGTTTCTGTTATCTTATGAGGGACGATGAACTCCACGCCCTCTTGGTTCACGTGAGCGACAGACAGGTGCTGAGCTCCACCTGTGGAGAGGATCTCACAGTGTGGAAGGTGGAGCTGACACACACTCTGCTGCTTACATGAGATTTCAAACAGCGGTCCTGCAGGCTGCTTGTGATGCTGAGACAGTAACTTCCTGTCCCAGGGAACTGTCCCGTAGACCACGTCCCCCTCTCTCTCCATTTGGAACAGCAGGCCTGTAACGGTGCACTGGTACAGGCCTGAACGGGAGCAGTGGAACCTGTAGGTTTCATCCTCTCCATCAGTGCTGATGTCAGGACTGAACTGCTCATAGCTGGTTTTTAGCAGCAGCTCAGGTAAGCTATGTGCCCGAATTAAGGTTTGACCTTCTGCAGAGATCATGTGACTAAGTGAGGGTGAGCTGTGACAGCGAGGGAAAGATCCAGAGATTCTTTCACTGCAATCAGGGCCCAGAGAGACAGTTGGGATCTGAGAGGAGGGTGGCAGAGTGTTTGCAACAGAGCAGATCACAGCTGTAGCAGCAGCGCCCTGTTCACAGTCCATCAGGACATCACCATCAACTTCTGACTCTAAATTTGATGTATATTGGGTATCAGGGTCAGCTGTTGGGGGAGACTTGGTTAAAGGCCATGCTACACGAGATTCCTCGATCATACAGCATTCAGGCCCCCGTTGTGGAAATGAAGGTGGATATTCACAAGACCTCCTCTCTTTGGGGATGCAGCCAGGTACCTGTCTTTTTGAGGGTGGAGGGTCAAATAGCTCAGTTTCCATGGCTTCACTGGGTAATTGACCAGGTACTTCAGGCCCCCTTTTCTGTGATTGATGCTGACGGCCATACAATATTCTGGAATCGCATTCAATGTTTCTGCCTCCACGTCGCTTTACTGGGAGACGAGAGTTGTAATACTCGGGTTCAGCAGGGACTTGGTCCTTGAAACTGTACCAATCAGAGCCTCTGACTGTAGACTTTGAGTCTAATTCTGAGTTCACAAAGATGTTAATGTCAGGTTGAGGAGGATTAGATTCCTCTTCAAGCAAAAAGTCAAAATCATCCATCAGCACTGAGGAGCTATTCATAGCCTCATAGTGATCCTCTGGATAAGTGCCCCTGTCAGGACTGAACTGCTCATAGCTGGTTTTTAGCAGCAACTCAGGTAAGCTATGTGCCCGAGTTAAGGTTGGGCTCACTGCAGAGGTCATTTGACTAAGTGAAGGTGAGCTGTGAGAGCGAGGAAAAGATCCAGAGACTCTTTCATTACAATCAGGATCCAGAGAGAAAGTTGGGATCTGAGAAGAGGGTGGCAGAGTGTTTTCAACAGAGCAGATCACAGCTGTAGCAGCAGAACCCTGTTCACAGTCCATCAGGACATCACCATCAACTTCTGACTCTAAATTTGTTCTTGTAGAAGAATCTGGTGTATATTGGGTAAAAGGTTTAGCTGTTGGGGGGGGCTTGAATAAAAGCCATGCTACATAACATTCCTCGTCCATACAGCGCATAGGCCCCTGTTGTGGAAATGAAGGTCGATATTCACAAAACCCCCTCTCTTTGGGAATGCAGCCAGGTACCTGTCTTTTTGAGGGTGCAGGGCCAAATTGCTTAGTGTCCATGGCTTCACTGGGTAATTGACCAGGTTCATCAGGCCCCCTTTTCTGTGGCAGAGAGCTATATGACCCTCTCATTCTGTATCCAGTGCTACTGTGGCTACATGATGATACCGGAAGACATTCATATGCATCACTGGACCAATCAGAGCCCCTGGCCAGGTTGCTTTTGCGGATAGGACCGAACGTTTGACTGGAAGAACTGGATGGAGCGTAATAGTCATCTTCTGTGGATGGTGAACTGGCTCTGCAAATCCTGGACAGAGCCCTTGTGATCCACCGGAGTGCCCTGGTGAAACATGAGGCTCTTTGCTCAGTTCTGCCACGTTGAGTGGATGAAGCCATGTTGGTCTTTGTCAAGTCCAAAGGTTGTGAATGAGCATCAAACACCAGAGGACAATTGCTGCTTTTCCCACTTTCTAACGTCCCTGTTAATTATTCTCAGTTAATTTGGTTCCTGTTTTTACTGCTTTGATTTCTCTCCATCAGCTGCTCCTCTTTTTTCT